>JAJOZX010000032.1:2375000-2687946 GCA_023014485.1 Bathynomus jamesi | reverse complement strand
AAACATTTTAAACGTATGTATGTGATTTTTTCTAGTAATTTAACTGTAACGAGAAGTAGTTAATTATTATTGTTACCAATTATTGACTATAAACTACACAGGCCTGCGAATAAGAAATTTGTAAGTGATGTTTTCTTACTATTAGTCGATTATATAATTGAATTATTCTGATTTCGAATAAAGTATCCATTTTTCTATCACGTAAGGATTTTCTGCAAACTGGAAGAGAAAAGCTGCTACATAAATAAATATTATATATTGCAATTTACATTAGGTACCTATTTCGTTTTGTTATGCTAATTACAAATGGAAACAACTTTAAAAAGAAAGAATATTATTTAAGTCAACTACATATACGTCTTTATTTAGACTGAGTTTTCTTGTGGATCTATGCAATGATCCTTTTCTTTTATGTAATAATTCTGGATCAACCCATTTCAACATCCAGCTGTAGGCAGTCTTCATGCTGACGTCACACCTTCAATGATATCTCAGTAGTTTTTAATCAAAATTAAAAAGACTCAGTTTTAATGAAAACTATTTACATGTCATATGAAATATGACATTTGGTGAAATTCTGTACATTAGTATTATTTTCGGAACCAGCGGGCAAAAATTACTATATAAGTAACAAATTATTTCGAACAACAAAACCATCTACTATTCACTATTATGCATTCATATTCATATTCAGAGATAACTGCAGACACGTCTCCTTTCATAATGTTTCAAATGTAAATTTTAATTTCAAAGCGCTTTATCATGTAACATTGGAGGATATATTTTAAATATTTTTACTCGAAATGAAAATCGTTGATTTATTCCTACTGTCGTTAATCCATTATTTTTGACGAATACTTAATTTAATTTTTCTTTCCTTTATAACACGAATTTCGTTATACGTGAATTTAAAACAAAAGCATTTTTATAATGCAGATTGTGTAGACGAAAACACAAAATATAATATCTCTATAAGTACACATTTATTTTAAAATTATTGAAATATGTAAGATTGAAAATTGATTAATGATTATAGGATCATCAGGCTCATTTTATAATAGTGTTACACTAAATGTTACAACAGTCGTTTTCTACGCACATTTACAATACAGAAAACGGAATTTTGGTTAATGAGAGGGATAGCCGCAAATTAAATATATTTGTTGAGGATCATTCTATAAATTGAAAACGTTACATGTAAGCAATTAGCTTCACTGATTAATGTAATTTCTATAATTACTTATCTACATTTTCAAAAACTTTCCGGAATTATACAAACAGGCAGGGATTGGGAAATTTCCATAACGTTATACTAAATTATAATACGCTATAATACGTTTAAAAACGTTTGGAATATGATTTGCTGGATATACATATTTTTATATTGAAGGAGGAGCCCTTAATTTTATCGTTGCAAAGAAATATGACTGAATATATAAAAAGCATTCGTTTTTCTCATTAACAAACTATGAATTCTGTTGGTAACCATTAAACAAATTACATAATGAAGTACACAACGAATTAAAATTATGGCTAAATATTGCAACTATCTGTGCATTGCAACACAGTGAGATGAAGCTATTTAAGTCCAGACTCTAATCGAAATCATCACTCTTCATCTAATAAATTGAAATGACCATCAATAACCAATAAAAACATTGGTGCCAATAATCCAGCTGGGTTGCAGCACTTTAAACAGAAAAAAAAAACCTCTTCATGCAATCTTCACAGCAGAAAGTTTGTTAACACTTCACCTCCTTCACCAGTTTGTGAGTATTTTTAAACTTTTTTAGCATATCTGATAATTATCATTATTTTTCAGGATAAGCTTTGAGTAAAATTCATTCTAGATGTACGACTCCTTTCTTCTTCATGAATAATGAATACAATACATTGTGTACATTTGGTTGGTAAGAAATTGGTACCGCTGTGTAGACTAGTGATTAATACAGCAAGACGCTGGTGGGCGTGGTTAATATTCCACGTTGAACTGTGGATATAAGATTGAGGGACCAAGCTTAACCTTATTCATAATGAAAAATTCGACCGGTAGCTAAACCAGGGGTAATCAAGGATATACAGTATATATATATATATATATATATATATATACACATTTAACTGCAATGACCGCGCAGTATATTAACGTATAGAAACGACGTAAGTATAGAGGAGTGTTCTGCACACGAGGAAGAGAAATAACAAACAAATGAAAAATAAGGCACCCGCCCGGGAATCGAACCCAGGATCTACCGATTGCCGGTCAGACGTGCTAACCACTACACTACGGAGCCACGATAGTCAGAAGTTGTAATTCTCCTACATAGGGCAGAAACCGGCAATCGGAAGATCCTGGGTTCGATTCCCGTTCGGGTGCCTTATTTTTCATTTGTTTGTTATTTCTCTTCCTCGTGTGCAGAACACTCCTCTATACTTACGTCGTTTCTATAGATATATATATATGTTAAACACAGACCGTGCATGGAACAAGGAACTCTTCTGGGAAAATTAAATCCACTATAGTACGAATAAGTAATGGTAAATGACAAATACCATAGTTTTTCTTTTTCATGATGCTAGCCCGACGTGGGCAACGGGTCTCTCGCAAAGAGATCCCATAAATATAGCTTCCCTCACCAGCTATCTGCAAAGCAGACAGGATCCAGCTTTGGGACATGGACCTAGGGTTTAAAGCAAGCCTAGTCCCTACATTCAGAACCTCTATATAAGTAAAAGACTCGTTGCATTCACGTCGGATTCAATAAACAAAGAAAAAGGGGTAACTATTGTATTTTTAGCCAAAAAAAAAAAAACTTAAACATCAACCGGGACATTGAGCGTCCACTTTTCAAGGCACGTAACACGTCCGTTTAATATACACAAACTCAGAATGGTCCCCTGAGAAATTTATATGTTAAACACAGACCGTGCATGGAACAAGGAACTCTTCTGGGAAAATTAAATCCACTATAGTCCGAATAAGTAATGGTAAATGACAAATACCATAGTTTTTCTTTTTCATGATGCTAGCCCGACGTGGGCAACGGGTCTCTCGCAAAGAGATCCCATAAATATAACTTCCCTCACCAGCTATCTGCAAAGCAGACAGGATCCAGCTTTGGGACATGGACCTAGGGTTTAAAGCAAGCCTAGTCCCTACATTCAGAACCTCTATATAAGTAAAAGACTCGTTGCATTCACGTCGGATTGAATAAACAAAGAAAAAGGGGTAACTATTGTATTTTTAGCCAAAAAAAACAAAACTTAAACCTCAACCGGGACATTGAGCGTCCACTTTTCAAGGCAAGTAACACGTCCGTTTAATATACACAAACTCAGAATGGTCCCCTGAGAAATTTATATGTTAAACACAGACCGTGCATGGAACAAAGAACTCTTCTGGGAAAATTAAATCCACTATAGTCCGAATAAGTAATGGTAAATGACAAATACCATAGTTTTTCTTTTTCATGATGCTAGCCCGACGTGGGCAACGGGTCTCTCGCAAAGACATCCCATAAATATAGCTTCCCTCACCAGCTATCTGCAAAGCAGACAGGATCCAGCTTTGGGACATGGACCTAGGGTTTAAAGCAAGCCTAGTCCCTACATTCAGAACCTCTATATAAGTAAAAGACTCGTTGCATTCACGTCGGATTGAATAAACAAAGAAAAAGGGGTAACTATTGTATTTTTAGCCAAAAAAAACAAAACTTAAACCTCAACCGGGACATTGAGCGTCCACTTTTCAAGGCACGTAACACGTCCGTTTAATATACACAAACTCAGAATGGTCCCCTGAGAAATTTATATGTTAAACACAGACCGTGCATGGAACAAGGAACTCTTCTGGGAAAATTAAATCCACTATAGTCCGAATAAGTAATGGTAAATGACAAATACCATAGTTTTTCTTTTTCATGATGCTAGCCCGACGTGGGCAACGGGTCTCTCGCAAAGAGATCCCATAAATATAGCTTCCCTCACCAGCTATCTGCAAAGCAGACAGGATCCCAGAAGAGTTCCTTGTTCCATGCACGGTCTGTGTTTAACATATAAATTTCTCAGGGGACCATTCTGAGTTTGTGTATATTAAACGGACGTGTTACGTGCCTTGAAAAGTGGACGCTCAATGTCCCGGTTGAGGTTTAAGTTTTGTTTTTTTTGGCTAAAAATACAATAGTTACCCCTTTTTCTTTGTTTATTCAATCCGACGTGAATGCAACGAGTCTTTTACTTATATAGAGGTTCTGAATGTAGGGACTAGGCTTGCTTTAAACCCTAGGTCCATGTCCCAAAGTTGGATCCTGTCTGCTTTGCAGATAGCTGGTGAGGGAAGCTGTATTTATGGGATCTCTTTGCGAGAGACCCGTTGCCCACGTCGGGCAGCATCATAAAAAGAAAAACTATGGTATTTGTCATTTACCATTACTTATTCGGATTATAGTGGATTTAATTTTCCCAGAAGAGTTCCTTGTTCCATGCACGGTCTGTGTTTAACATATAAATTTCTCAGGGGACCATTCTGAGTTTGTGTATATATATATATATATATATATATATATATATATATAGATATATATATAGTATTTTTCATTTACCATTACTTATTCGAACTATAGTGGATTTCATTTTTCTAATTTTTCTAGAAGAGTTCCTTGTTCCTTGCACGGTCTGTGTGTATCATATATATATATATATATATATATATATATATATATATATATATATATATACTGTTTTTCGCGTTGATTTTATTTTATTAAAACATTTCAAATTCATTGTAATGAACGTGCTAATGGATATCTATCCACAAATCTCGGCTTATATTTGTCATTAGTTTAATTATCACCTATTACTACAGAACCACGCCACGTCAAGATAGTCATTCACGATAATTCTGTTTCATTTATCACGTGTCAAATTCATCACGATGACAACTGATGTATGATGCAGTTATCTACAAAATCTCTGCCCTATTTTTCCACTCATATTCTGATTATTACATAATACTACATAAAATTTTCTACTCTGTCTTCAGCTAGTAATCGCTCGAAGTTTAGAAACGGATTCATTTTTAGAGAAATTAAAAATTTTTAATGTTTTAACTCACATCACATTCAATGATAATTTGTAAATATTTACAATAAGTGACTTAATTTCGTGTCTAACGTTTTAAATAAGATGCGGATACTTTCTACAGTTAAATTATTACGGTGTCGAACTCCATTGTCTTTGGTAGGTTTGCAAAAATAAAAACCTGATCAAAATATGTTCGTGACAATGTAATTTAAAGAATATTAGCTAAAAAGTTGGAAATTAACTGTATAGCGCAATAAAATAAATTTTATATCTTGAAATTACATAATATTCTGCATGATACTCCGTCATTTTTTAAGATCTATACAGAGTATACACTCAGTTGATCAATCACTGTCGATTAGAAACGAAGATAATTTTATAGGAGCAATACTTGAAACTATATATATATATATATATATATATATATATAATTAGACCTGAAGATGATTAACTTTAATTGGCAGCTCTTTCTCTTTCACATAAGTATTACTTGAGGTTAAATTTCTGGTTATCGAGGAACGATCACACTACAAATTTATCTTTCCTCGTCTTTGTCTCTCATCTTGTACTTTTCCTTCCTGCTGGAAGTTCACGTTTATTCAGCCTGGCTCAAAGAATGAGACCGCTCTCACCCCTCCAACGAATGACCAATTGCATTGGTTTCTAGCCCTTCAAAATTTTTAATCTACCATTAATAGGAAGATTCTTAAACATATCTCTTCACACAATCTTCTTCCAGATCGTCAGTATGGATTCCACAAGGGACGCACTACCGGTGATCTTCTTGCATATCTCTGACTGTTGGTCATCCTCCTTTTGGGGACTCGGCGAAACTTTCGCTATTGCGTTAGACATATCAATAACTATCGATAGATTCTACCGCAAATCTTTAATTGTCAAAATGTTCCTCCCACGGCATCAACCCTACTATCTGTACCCTCACTTCTAATCTCCTTTCTGGAAGAACTATAGCTGCAGTTGTAGTTGGTGACTGTTCTTCTCCTAAAGCTATTAACAGAGGTGTTTCTCAGAGTTCTGACCGCTCAACCACTCTCTTCCTTTTATTTATTATTGATTTTTAATTCATACTTCCCGGCCAATACGCTCCTACATTACAAAAGCCATCCTATGGAGCTCCAATAAACCTTGCCTCCCCCGCCCATCGCCTAAACCATTAGAGGTACAGTAAAATTAAGCATATTTACAAAAGAGAATTTAATCCTGCATTTAATGAGAAACAATTAAAACTTGGTGTTCCCGCTATTGGCTTCCAAGACAGCCTGAATTCGCTTTGGGTAGCTTGCCAAAAGTGACGTGAATAGATCTTGATCGTTACGCAAATTTGCTAAAACAGTTTCAAAGTGTTGCGTCATTGTATCCTTCGAAAATCGATTTCCTGCAGGTTCTTGAAACAAGAGACATTCAACCTTGTCCTTTATAACTGATCCAATGTGTTCACAGACGTTCAGGTCAGGAGAAGTTCCTGGCCATTCTTCATTTCCAAAGAAATCGATCTCACGGTTCCGCAACAACTGTTGAGTGGCTAATGCCTTAAAGCAGGGGGCCTTATCATGCAGAAGTGTGACCTGATCGACATCCATAACATTGTTTGGATTTCTTAGAAAAGGAATGACATGCTGGGATAGAATAATATCACGAAAATACTGTCCATCCCAACTCTGACCATTTGGCTTCAGCACCCACATGATCTTCTTTGCAGTGAACAAAACAAACACACCAACACAGTCTGGACTTTTTGATAATTCGCAATAATGTTCATTGTCATCGATTTCATCTGGTGTTGTGGCCCACACTCGATCATTTTGGTAGTTAGGCCGACGTGTTACGTAAACAAAAAATTCATCAGAGACAGCTAAATGCATGAAATCATCCACATCCCAATCTTCAAGATAATGGGCGAACCACATTCTGTCATCGATGTTAAGTTGAGTTTTTCTTGCCTTTGGGAAGTTCATGCCAAGGCTTTTAAACCTCGCCTTTGACGGTACAGTCGAATGATCTCACCACTAACGATCTTTCCTCTCAACACTTCGATCTCTCTAGAAAGTTTAGCACAGCTGTTTTTCCGCTTACGCGTACCGCTTTCAATGATGTCCTTTGTTTCCTGAGAGAGTGGCAAATTTGGGCGCCCAGATTTGGTTGTATCCATTTCACATTCATCCAAAGTTTTATTCCAATTTCTTTTGACGAAGTCCTCACTTCTTCGCAACTTTTTGGCAACCCGTGAACGTGTTATAAAGGTGGCTCCAGCATCACGAGCTTCCCGAAATGTTATTGCTCGTATGCGATCTATCACACGTTGCCTCTCCGAATCACCAATTAATTGAGAAGCCATTATATTATCACTTCATTATCTAGAGTAATTTTAATACCTGCAATAAATAAAGAATTTTATATATTTTTATAATCACTAAAAACTATTTCGATATAAGTAAACATGTAAGCTGCAAATGCAGGGGGCTAAGTTTTTTTGGAACCCCTTATACTAAAATTTTTTACAAAAAAAAAAGTATTTATATATTTCTCCCAAAGGGGAAGGCTTGCTAGTTTAAACTGATTCACTTCCTTAAACCAAAACTTATTAAGCCCTTTTACCAAACCTGTTAACATATATATATAACAATCATCAATTTTTCAAATCTGAGCTCAAAGAAACAAATCTAACCTTATTGTACACAAAGTTAAATTTTTTATTTTTCCCTCTAAATTAAAGACTTTTCGCAATTCACATGATAATTTATGTTGTCTTTATATTTTTGTCAGTCGCTTCGTCGGCTTAACATTATCAAATGTTCTAGGATTCCATCATTACAGGCTTTAACAATCAAGAGTGCAAAACAACTCTAATACTCACACAAAAGGATAGCAACCACCCTTAGTGAAATCATACATTACAGATGACGTAACAAGTGCACGCCTAATCATACCTGTACTGATTCGTGTCAGCTACACATTCAATTGTAGACCCATCGACCAAACATTCCTATTATACAAGTAACCCAAAAGATACCTTTTTGCTGATAAATCTTGGAGTTAATAATAGTTGGTATGAAGATCTTTAAATTTTCAACCTCTTTTCCAGCTCAAATACGTACGAGACTACTAAACGAACGCTCACTGCAGGTAATTGGGCGGCGTCACTATGATTAACTCTGCTTATGTGATCACAGAGGAGATAAAAGATTTACTAGCCAGATGTCAGTGACTGCATGTATGTAACTACAGCACGTAGGTTCATCTCCTCAAGGGTACCCGTGAGTACAAAGTTGGTACTGAAGAGGTTACACTCTCTATTTCTACTGTGAACGTCCATCCGTTTGCATCCTTGAGAAGCAACTCTTTACACTGGACAGACATTTTGCAGTCTGCTCGGTTAAAGCTGTCAGTTATGGGCATTATAATGAAATCGAGAGCTTCACAATCTAACTTTCTGTAAAGATCTTCAGGAGTTTGGTGGTCTTCCAACGGAACACATTCCTCTTCTAGCCTAGCTGTAACCCTTCTAAATTGAGTAAGTCAAGGCATATATACAGCCAAGAAGTACCTAGTGACAGTACTCTCTTCCAGAAAAGGTTAGATCCTTCATCATTACACATATTTCAATGAGTTTAACAGTCATACCAGCATTAGTATATATATATATATATATATAGAGAGAGAGAGAGAGAGAGAGAGAGAGAGAGAGAGAGCCGATTTAACTATTCTCTGAACAAATTACGACAAGAAGTATATTTAATAGATATATAAATATGTTAGCCCCTCCGTCTATGGTCCTGGGGTGCTTTGGAGTCGACGGGGGTTCTGGTTAGGAGGCAGCATCGGATATTTCTTCTATAATACTCTAATAGTTTCTCTTGGTACTAAACTTATCGATTTTACTGACTAATTTCCTGAAGAAAACAAGGCTCGAAGGAAAAGATAGAAAAAACTTTATTTGGCTTGTTTACTTCTAAAATGTACAGGTAATGCTCTAAATTTACAGGGGTAGAGGTTCAACCTCTTTCGACCATGGCTCAGGCCGGAATAAAAAAAAATTAAGGAGCCAAGGGGCCTCTGCCCCGTCCTCGCAGCGAGGCTGCTAACAAGGGAGTTTCGTATTAGTGACCGAAGAAGAGTGCAGTAATGAAGTGACGTTATTTTATAATTACATGTATCATATAAGTCTAAATGTTGGGGGAATGCAGTTGAAAGTTAAGTTTCCCCCCTTTTAAACACATGATCAGATGAAAGATTCCAAATTAAAAAAATAATAATAAAATAAAAAATAATCGTATTTTCACAGAGTAATCATTTCTGAAGGCAATATAATTTCGGAGTAGTACATGAGTACAATTTAAGTACATTACTGAGTACATTTCAATTTTGGTTTATTACAATTATGATTATAATTATAGATTAGTTCATATTCACTTAGTATCGTTTAATTACACTTCCATTTAAAGTACATTACAAGTTATTATCATTAATTACAGTTTCATTAAAGTACATTACTACATTATATATTAAATTATGATCGTTTAAAATTTCATTAAAGTACATTACGTAGTTTACAATTCTTACAGTGTTTTTATATTTATATATTATTATTATATATGGTTATTAGTACAACACCAAGTACATGGGCACATACGAGATAATTTATACACAACATGACACATAACAATACGTTATAATTTGAAATCAGAGGCAAAGGAGGTCTTTCGTTTTACAGATGTTCGATTTATGCTGATTAGCGGAATTCGACCACTCGCCTAAGCGTTTATGAATATCTTGCGAGAAATTAATTAATTTAAAGAAAAGAAATAAAAAGAATACATGTGAACGAATGTACAATTGTACATGTACGTAACGATGTACGTAATCATCAGGGGACATGTACGAATGCACAAGTTTTTTACACATATTGGTACGTAACACAATAGTTGGGTGCGTAATATAGACATGCGTAAATATGGACTGATAGGTTGATAGGTGTCAGTAGACAATAGGTAGGACATAACATATAAATAATGACGTATAGAGAATGAAGTTTTTTTTATTATCATTAAAGAATTTACCATACATTGAACATGAAAGATATCCACATAGCAAATGGGTGATTCAGTATTCGCGGTATGGAAAACGTGAAGAGAATTAAGTTACTTTATGACGTTATAGTTATTCACATTGTCATACGTATAGTATAAGTCATTACACAGGCCTGCGATGGAAAAACTTTTTTCATAATTTTAGCTGTTTACAATGTATTTTTGTGTGCTGAATTCGATAAACACAATAAAAATGTCATACGACACACAAAGTTATTTCACAAATTCGATTTTTTTGTGAAGCGACTTCGAGAAAATGCCAGATTTCCAGAAATTACTAGAAACTTCTAAGAGACTATAAATACTGGGTTGCCAAGCCGTATGAGTCAGTTGTTACTCAGATTTCATGACGTGCGCACAATGATTCATCCGAAGCGAATTTTTTCAGTGATTTTGAGTTGTTTTTTGTGTTTTATATCAGCGAACTAGCGTGTTTTGATAGTGTTAAGAAAGCCTTATTTAGCCTTTATTAAATTAAATTCAAGACTCTTATTGTGTTCTGGGTACTGTAGTAAGATGTGAATCATGGCTAGCCGTGGATGTGTCAACAGTCCCGACAGCTTCTGCTACATATGCTGGGAATTTGTGATCAAGAAACATCAAAGAAACGTAACAAATTTTATTAGGCAAGTGTACCATGCCTACTTTGGAATGAAACTAGGAGACCAAGACAAACCATGGGCACCACACAAAGTTTGTTTTATTTGCGTAGAGGATCTAAGGAAATGGTGTAAAGGCAAAAAGAAAGCATTCAGATTTGGTGTGCCAATGGTATGGAGGGAGCCAAAAAATCACTGTGATGACTGCTATTTTTGCTCTTGTGATGTTAAAGGCTATAACTCAAAAAATAAGAAAGCCATATTCTATCCAAATCTTCCATCAGCTTTTCGACCTGTTCCTCATGGGCCAGAAGTTCCAGTTCCGCTTCCACCAGAAACAGTGGAAGATTTGCCTAGTAATTCTGGTTCAGATACTGATCATGAAGAATTTCAGTGTGATATAGGAAGTCAAGACCCCCAGTTGTTCACTCAATCTGAACTAAACGATTTAGTGAGAGATTTGGGATTATCCAAGGAATCTGCTGAACTCTTAGGCTCCAGATTAAAAGAAAGAAATTTATTATCAGCTGGAACATCGATATATTTGTATAGAAGAGAAAAGGAGTTTATTCACTACTTTTCACCTGAGGGCAATTTAGTTTACTGTAGTGATATTGATGGTTTGGTACAGGCATTTGGCATTGAGTACAAAGCGGATGAATGGAGACTTTTCATCGACTCTTCTAAAAGAAGTCTAAAAGCTGTTCTTTTGCACAATAGGAACAAGTATGCCTCTGTACCTGTTGGTCACTCGGTATATCTCCAAGAAAGTTATGAGAATTTGGAATTGGTTCTTACAAAGATAAAATATTATGATCATCACTGGATGATTTGTGGAGACCTTAAGGTATTGTGCATGCTTCTGGGGCAGCAGGGAGGATATACTAAGTTCCCATGTTTCCTTTGTGAATGGGATAGCAGAGCAAAGAGTCAACACTGGGAGCAAAAACACTGGCCACAAAGAAGATCTCTAGAACCTGGAAGCAAGAATATTTTGCGTAAAAATCTTGTTGACCCAAAGAAAGTACTTCTACCACCTCTTCATATAAAACTAGGCCTTATGAAACAGTTTGTTAAGGCATTAGAAAAAAGTGGAGAATGCTTTAAGTACCTCTGCAAGAAGTTCCCTAACCTATCAGAAGCAAAATTAAGAGAAGGTATTTTTGTAGGCCCAGACATTAGAAGACTGCTGTCAGATGAAAACTTCTTGTCTACGATGACTGAAGTAGAAAAAGAGGCTTGGAATTCCTTCAAAAGTGTGGTTACTAAGTTCCTTGGGAATAATAAGGACCCTGAATATGCAATCATTGTTGAAAACATGTTGGAGAAATTCAAAGCTTTGGGATGCTCAATGAGTATCAAAATTCATTTCTTGAATGCACACTTGGACTTTTTCCCAGAAAATCTAGGTGCAGTAAGTGAGGAACAGGGAGAACGTTTCCGTCAAGACATTAAGGAGATGGAAAAGAGATACCAAGGCCGGTGAAACGTTAATATGATGGGGGATTATTGCTGGATGCTGCATCGTGAAAATCCGGAAGCAGCGCACAAAAGGAAATGCAACAGGCGCAGCTTCACTGGCAAAAGAAAACGGGACTACTAAGCCATTCCACTAAGTAAAGATGTAAGTATCCAAGTTTTATAGTTTTTTAAAATAAATATATTCAGAAATGGTCAGGAAATAGGTTTCATGTGGTAATTCTTCACTACTTATTTTATTCAGTAACATATTACAACATAAAAACGTCATAGCAAATTGTGAAAAAACTATACGTGATGGAGCAAATCTGAGGCCGTTTTTGGATTTAGCACCCCAAATTCCTATAAAACCAGCATACAATTTCAAAAAAGTTTTTAGGACCCTCAATTTTGCAGGCCTGTGTTATTGGAAAAGATGAATTAGAGAAATACAGTAATGAATAAAGAAGTACAAATCGAAATTCTATCCAAAACTCGCTTAGGCGAATTTGGTTTCTTATGTAAAAATGAACATTCAAACATAAAAACCATACAAACATAAGTACTGCAGGATGACAATGAATCCATATAATGATGGTATAGGAATTGTTCATTGTTCATTTTTACAAATATACAATATAAAACAAAAGGCGCAGCTTCACTGGCAAAAGAAAACGGGACTACTAAGCCATTCCACTAAGTAAAGATGTAAGTATCCAAGTTTTATAGGTTTTTAAAATAAATATATTCAGAAATGGTCAGGAAATATGTTTCATGTGGTAATTCTTCACTACTTATTTTATTCAGTAACATATTACAACATAAAAACGTCATAGCAAATTGTGAAAAAACTATACGTGATGGAGCAAATCTGAGGCCGTTTTTGGATTTAGCACCCCAAATTCCTATAAAACCAGCATACAATTTCAAAAAAGTTTTTAGGGCCCTCAATTTTGCAGGCCTGTGAATTATTGGAAAAGATGAATTAGAGAAATACAGTAATGAATAAAGAAGTACAAATCGAAATTCTATCCAAAACTCGCTGTGGCGAATTTGGTTTCTTATGTAAAAAATGAACATTCAAACATAAAAACCATACAAACATAAGTACTGCAGGATGACAATGAATCCATATAATGATGGTATAGGAATTGTTCATTGTTCATTTTTACAAATATACAATATAAAAAAAGCATGTACAGCAGACACGTACCTTATCACTCTAGCGATTAAATTGACAATAAACATGAATTCGGTAAACATTTTATGAGAAAGATCACTAGTTCAGCCCACACAACCCTAGAACAAATGAAAGTATGTATTTCTTTAAAAGTTTGACCAATAAAATAATGGAACTCAGGAACAAACCCTATGGCTTAGTTGAATATTGGTCAGTCCAATTCCTGACTAGTCTGAAAGCCTCCGAAGATCTTGTTATAGTTGACCATTCTCTGTTGACAGTGCTGAATAGTGAATTACTTCTAGGATTCATTTCAACATAGCACTTGGTAAATCATTTACACACAACTAAAACACGATTCTCTCTCTCTCTCCAAGTACTCACACACACACACACACACACACACATATATATATATATATATATATATATATATATATATATATATATATATATATATATATATACAGTATATATAGTGTTGGAGCAGGGGTAGCACTGAAAGTTTTGAGGAAATGTAGCGTAAGGACTAGGGCCCTACATTTTACCTTAATTCCAGCCGCAGATCGTTACTCGCTACTTTTTAAGTGAATAAAGCCATTTTTGTTCTTATAGTTTACAAGGTAATAATATTAGTATAAATAAAACAATAAAAAATTAGATTTGGGCCACAGAGCTACCGGCCGAAAATTCTTGGGCAATGCTCTGTTAACATCTTTGAATAATGGGACAATGTTTGCGTTCTTTAATGACAGTGGAATTTGCTCCGTTTCGAATGATTTCCTCCACAGTAAGTATAGCGGTTTGACAATACTCTCTTTACATTTCTTCGGAAATGTGGCACTCCATGTTTCTGGCCATGGTATCGAATTGTCTCGCATCTGTGATAGAATCTTAATTTTATATATATACGAGGAATAGGAGGACGAAAAGATGGTACATGTTTATTTACAGACGTTTCGGAAAGTCTGTAAATAAACGTATACCATCTTTTCATCCTCCTATTCCTCGCTAAGCTACGCTTCCCTAAGAACAAACCATTCAACCAAGCTGTGTGAGGATAAAAAGGAGTATACTGTATAGAACAATAAGATACGAATAAAGCAGGCGAGGGGGAGAAACTAATATCTCGTTATATTTTCTGTAGTGATGAGAGAGTGAAAAATTGTATTGGATTATTTCATGCTGCTTTTTGGCTACACCCTAGTAAAAATAATAAAAACGGTTAAATACACATTTAATTATTTAAAGTAAAATAAAATAAGTTTGACTACATGTATGCGAACGCATCAGGTACTCGTTGCTGCTCAAACTAAATATACACCTTTCCAGTTGATAGCATAGGTAGAGTTGGAGTCACCCACACGTCTTGGTTAGTGGCCCAAATCTAATTTTTCATTGTTTTATTTATATTAATATTATTACCTTGTAAACTATAAGAACAAAAATGGCTTTATTCACTTAAAAAGTAGCGAGTAACGATCTGCGGCTGGAATTAAGGTAAAATGTAGGGCCCTAGTCCTTACGCTACATTTCCTCAAAACTGTCAGTGCTACCGCTGCTCCAACACATATATATATATATATATATATATATATATATATATATATATATATATATATGTGTGTGTGTGTGTGTGTGTGGTGTGAGTACTTGGAGAGAGAGAGAATTGTGTTTTAGTTGTGTGTAAATGATTTACCAAGTGCTATGTTGAAATGAATCCTAGAAGTAATTCACTATTCAGCACTGTCAACAGAGGATGGTCAACTATAACAAGATCTTCGGAGGCTTTCAGACTAGTCAGACTTTGGACTGACCAATAATCAACTAAGCCATAGGGTTTGTTCCTGGCTCCACTGTATTTTTGGTCAAACTTTTGAAGAAAAGCATACTTTCATTTGTTCTAGGGTTGTGTGTGCTGAACTAGTGATCTTTCTCATAAAATGTTTACCGAATTCATGTTTATTGTCAACTTAATCGCTAGAGTGATAAGGTACGTGTGTCTGCTGCACATGCTTTTGTTTTATGTTGTATATTTATCTATCTATTAAATATACTTCTTGTCGTAATTTGTACAGAGAATAGTTAAATCGGCTCTCTCTCTCTCTCTCTCTTATATATATATATATATATATACAGGGTGTTTCAAAAGTCCCTCATTATTTTTTAAATTTTATTAAAATAGCAATCACAAGAGGAACCAAATGACAATTTGGTTGCTGAGTCTACGATTCATGAGAATTTTGGTGGCATCAAACTTGGCTTCATAAGTCTACTGGAAAGTCACTGGTACACCTCAACGTGGGCACCGTCTTTTTCGAAACAAGCGAGCCACCGTTTTACGCATTCTTGGCCGACATTGGACAACATTTCGGGAGTAACAGAAGCACACGCATTCCTGACATTCCTGATCCGTTCTTCTAGTGTGGGGAGGACTCGCGGTTTGGTGGCGTACACTTTGCTCTTAATGTAGCCCCACAAAAAGAAGTCGCATGGGGTAAGATCAGGCGAGCGAGCAGCCCATTCGATGGGACCACGGTGACCAATCCACCGATCCGGGAACTGCTTATTCAGAAATGAGCGAACCTCACGCGAGTAATGAGCAGGGGCACCGTCTTGCTGGAAAATGACTTCTTGCATGTCAGCTACAGCTGACAGTTGGGGGATGCAGAACTCCTGAAGCATACGAAGGTAATTGTCTCCGTTGACGTTTACGGAATTTCCATCTTGATCCCGGAAGAAGAACGGACCAATCAGCCCAGCTGAGGAGATGGCACACCAGACGACCAATTTCGGCGTGTCCCTTTCATGTTCACGGATCTCCGCAGGATTGTGAGTTCCCAGATGCGGGTGTTGTGCCGATTGACGCGACCAGAAAGGTGGAAGAGAGCTTCGTCGCTGAACCACATGTGCTCCAGGATCGATGGGTCTCTTTCGTAGTGATGCAGCAGTGTCTCACACATCTCCACCCGGCAATCGTAGTCTTGAGGTTCCAGCTTCTGAACCACCTGGATCTTGTACGGATACAGCTTGAGACCACGCCGCAAAATCCGTTGGATAGATGTCGCGCTGATGTTCAGTTCCGCAGCAGCTCGCCGAATGGACTTTCCTTGACTCTGAGTAAACGCCTCACGGACAATTTCGACATTCTCCTCACTCCGCCCACTTCGAGGTCTTCCTGATCGTGGTTTGTCCTTTACGGATCCGGTCTCCATAAACTTCCGGTGGGTGGCGACGATGGTGTTCCTATCCGGTGCATAATGCTGTCCGTAGACTGCCCGGAATCGTCGCTGCACTTCGACCACAGATTGATAAACCTCCTGCCATGCAGCGATTTCACACCTCTGCTCTAGAGTCAGCATGGTAGCAGAAGAAAACGGAGCAAAACTTCAAATGTAGACTCAAAATAATTCTCAACTACTGAGTAAGAGTTTACCACAAGATGAACGTCGTTGGTCGATTAGCTGCAAAGAAAATTGAAAATCAAATTAGTGAGGGACTTTTGAAACACCCGGTATATATATACACACACACACATACATATACACACTAATGCTGGTATGACTGTTAAACTCTTTGAAATATGTGTAATGATGTAGGGTCTAACCTTTTCTGGAAGAGAGTACTGTCATTAGGTACTTCTTGGCTGTATATATGCCTTCACTTCCTCGATTTAGAAGGGTTACAGCTAGGCTAGAAGAGGAATGTGTTCAGTTGGAAGACCACCAAACTCCTGAAGATCTTTACAAAAAGTTAGATTATGAAGCTCTCGATCTCATTATAATGCCCATAACTAACAGCTTTAACCGAGCAGACTGCAAAATGTCTGTCCAGTGTAAAGAGTTGCTTCTCAAGGATGCAAAAGGATGGACGTTCACAGTAGAAATAGAGTTTAACCTCTTCAGTACCAACTTTGTACTCACGGGTACCCTGGAGCAGATGAACCTACGTGCTGTAGTTACATACATGCAGTCACTGACATCTGGCTAGTAAATCTTTTATCTCCTCTGTGATCACGTAAGCAGAGTTAATTATAGTGACGTGCTCCCCCAATTACCTGCAGTGAGCGTTCGTTTAGTAGTCTCGTACGTATTTGAGCTGGAAAAGAGGTTGAAAATTTAAAGATCTTCATACCAACTATTAAGAACTCCAAGATTTATCAGCAAAAAGGTATCTTTTGGGTTACTTGTATAATAGGAATGTTTGGTCGATGGGTCTACAATTGAATGTGTAGCTGACACGAATCAGTACAGGTATGATTAGGCGTGCACTTGTTACGTCATCTGTAATGTATGATTTCACTAAGGGTGGTTGCTATCCTTTTGTGTGTGTATTAGAGTTGTTTTGCACTCTTGATTGTAAAAGCTTGTGATGATAGAATCCTAGAACATTTGATAATGTTAAGCCGACGAAGCGACTGACAAAAATATAAAGACAACATAAATTATCATGTGAATTGCGAAAAGCCTTTAATTTAGAGGGAAAAATAAAAATATTAACTTTGTGTACAATAAGGTTAGATTGGTTTCTTTTAGCTCAGATTTGAAAATTGATGATTGTTATATATATATATATATATATATATATATATATATATATATATATATATATATATATATATATATATCTATTATAAGGGTGGTTCACAAGCATAGGGAAAATTTAGCATCTGAGATTTCACTTTTGGGTCATTGTTGCCTTTGTTCCTACACTTAGTGTGAATAACAGTGTGAAGTATGGTTGGTCTACGGTATCGTTAAGAGATCGCTCAATCATGCATGACGTGTCTCACTAATGACTGATTACTATAGTATGACTAAATTTGGCCTCTTCTTTTGTAGGAATGTGTAGAAATGCCGCCGAAGCAATCAAAAACACGGTCTAGCAGTGAGGTGTGGTTACTAGGGAAGGCGGAGGAGAAGATAACTAGGGCAGGATTCCCTACCAAGCTTCAAGTCCTCCGGAAATTCATGTTCCACCATCTGGAGGAGAGGAAGACAGAATATAACAGTGCAGTGATGACCATTGAGGCTTTGATCCCGTTTTGGACAAAAGCAAACGTTCCAATGACGGATACCAGATACGCTGAGAAGAAGCTCCTGAAACTGTACGAGCAATACAAGGGGCTGAAGAAGAACCGCACAAAGAATTTCCCATCCTACAGAATGAAGGAGGACATATTTCGCGGAGACCTTGAAGATGTGTTCGATCTTTCACGTCATGTCGCCCTCGAGACCATGATGAATGAGGAGGATAAGAACTTCCTTGTCGCTCAGCTCGATAATCCCACCTCCTCCAGCTTTTTGCCCGATTGACAAGAAAATGGCTGACCAACAAACGAGGAAGAGGATTCGGTGTGAGGCGGAGATGAACCGAGAGGAGAAGGCCAAGTGCGAGGCGGATGCGAGATGGTCCCAGGGAGAACTGGAGGCTTCTAGTTGAAGCACATCTGAATCATCAGATTCAGATACTGTAGTTTTTAAGGAGTCAGCACGAAAACGTTCCACTCCTAAGCGATTGAAGTCTGTGATCAATCCTGACATTTCCATAGCCTTGGATCGCCACAACATCAATGACAGGAAAGGAATGGCAGTGGTCGCCGCAACTATTAAATCGCTGGGGCACAACTTGGACGAAGTGTCAATCTCACGCAGCACCATTCGTCGCGTGAGACAGTGTACACGTGAAGCAGTGTGCCGCGAAGATCAGGCCACTTTCAAGACCCATGAGCCCCTTCTCTTGCACTGGGATAGTAAGCTGCTTACAGATATCTCCCATCATGGGTTAGAGGAGGTGGACCGTGTGGCTGTGCTTGTAACCGGTAACGGGGAAGAGAAACTCCTTGGAGTTGCAATGGTAGCTGCTGCAACTGGAGCATCTCAGGCTCAGGCGTGCCTGAAGCTTGTGGACGACTGGTCTTTGAGGGGCAACGTTCGAGGTCTTGTTTTTGATACATCTGCGTCCAACAAGGGACTTCATACTGGAGCTTGTACTCTCATTGAAAAGGAGTTGGGTATTGATCTGGTGTGGATCGCTTGCCGACACCACGTGGTAGAAGTCGTCCTTGCAGCGGCCTTCGGTGCTTGTTTCGGAACATCCAGTGGACCTGAAATTGGCCTATTCAAGCGCTTCAAGCAGCACTGGGTTTTCATTGATCGCAGCAAGTTCGAGAGTGCACCCGACAGCCTGTTCATTGAAACAGCAGAGCAGAGGAAGGAAATGGTCTCCTACTACAAGGAGGCTGTCAAGAAGAAGAGCCAGCGGGACGACTATGATGAACTGATGCTTCTCTGCCTCCTTTTCTTGGGAGGGAAGCTTGACGGTCCTGTGAGAATTCGAAGCCCTGGAGCCATGCACCATGCGCGATGGATGGCCAAGGCCATTTACACGCTCAAATTGTTCTTATTCAGAGATCAATTCACCTTGCTTCAGACCGAGAAACGGAACATCGAGGAACTAAGCCTGTTTATCACGCTCCTTTACGGCCGCTACTGGAACGAGGCCAGTGTTGCATACATGGCTCCATTGAATGACCTCACTTTCTTTCACCCAGGAAAGACGAACGACGCGGCATTTGCCGCGATGAAGCGCCATTTGTAGTTCATTTCTGAGCACTTAATCCCCTTGGCACTCTTTGATCCTCGAGTTCACGTGTCCACGAAGGAGAGGATTGCTCACAACATCGTAGCTGTTCCCGAAAACAGAAAAGGACTCAAGCGCGTGGACGGAAAAAAGTTCTCCTCGAGCAATCCCTTGGAATTCTATGCCACCAAACTTTCAGCAATCTTCTTCAACCTCGTCATGCAGCACGGAAGTGAACAGGCGCAAGCTTACCAAGGAATGAAGGAACGTTTAGAGAAGATGGCAGTGGTTAACGATTGCGCAGAAAGAGGAGTTGCGCTCATTAAGGCTTTCAACAGCACAATCACGAAGGATGAAGCGCAAAAGCAGTACCTTCTCCGCGCAGTCGCTCAGCACCGCCAGGAATTCAGAGCCGACTAAAACTGGTCTCAAGAAGACCTAAAGATCTTCAACTGTGTGCATTATTTGTTCCGGTTATAATTTCATATATTATATATATATAATATATATATATATATACAGGGTCTGTAAAAAAAAACTAAGCCAAATTCAAACCTTAATTAAAACAAAACCATTTATCTAATTAAGTTGAATTTTTTAAACAATAAAGTATAGGTAATCACTAGGGCGGTCAAAAGTCAATAAAGTCAAATTGTTTCCTATGGGGCACTTTTCGCTGAAACGACTGAAAATGCAATAAAAACACCTGTAGGGGGTATATTACCAGAGTTAATAGGTCAACCAAAAGTCAACTTTTACCTTTTAGGTCAAAAAATAGCAATGAGGTAAATAAAGTCAATTTTTTGAAATAAATAATTAAAATAACTAAAAATTGGCATCTTTTTGGTTAACTGGCAACTTCGCTGCTCGTATTTGTCTTATTCAGTTATGTCCGTTCTGGTTTTGGATGTGGTTGTGTTGTATGTATTGTGGTTACTGGTTACCATTTTTGATTTGTGATTTTTTCTGATTTGTGATTTCACTGATTTCGATTTCTTTTGATTTCAGATAGTTAAAATGCCAAAAGTTGCAGTTAGTTCGATTGCTAAAGTGCGCGCTATAATTGCAAAATATCCTAATGAATTCATTTGTTCAGGAAAAAATGAGCTATACTGTCAGATTTGTTGTGTTGTGGTCAAGCATGACAAATCCTTTTTTGTGGATAAACATCGCTCTACCCAAAAGCGCCAGCGTGGTATAGACCAAAATGTGGGAAATGAAAAGACGCAAACCCTTTTAAAGTACAAGTCTTCAGATTTTTCGGAAAAACTTGTGACTACATTTCTGTCAGCCAACATACCTCTTCATAAGTTGAGCAACCCTCATGCGAAACAATTGTTCTCTGAATTAGGTGTAGCAGTACCTTGCGTGTCAACTTGCAGATCAATAGCAATGAAACAGGCAGAAAGCGAGTTAAGTAGAATAAAACATTTGCTAGAGGGTAAATTAGTTTTCCTAATTGTTGATGAAAGTGAAGTAAGGGGCTCAAAATATTTGAACATACTTGCTGGATCTATTGATGTTCCCAAGAAAACATATTTAATCAGGTGCGATGTTCTTCTTGGAAATGTTAATGCACGAACTGTCATACACAAGATTGACGATACTGTAAAAGAATTCGAGATACCAAGAGAAAATTTCTGTTTACTTCTGTCTGATGCAGCTCGTTACATGGTGTCAGCTGGAGCGACACTCAAGCAACTTTTTCCAGGACTTTTCCATGTAACGTGTCTTGCGCATCTGTTACATAATTGTGCGATGCAAATAAGAGCATTTTACAGTGATGTTGACAATTTAATTGCATGTGTCAAGGCTTCTACTCTTAAAAACAAAAGAAGGAAGGAATTGTTTGCTGAAATAGGAACTCCTCCAGAACCGATTGTAACACGTTGGGCAAGCTGGCTGAACGCTGCTTTTTATTATGCAGACAATTTTCCAAATGTGAAGACAATTGTGGAAAATTTTGAAGATGAAGGAATCATTGTTCAGAAGGCTAAAGAGAGTGTTGCTAATGAAAAACTGCCAAAGCAACTAATGTCAATCAAAATGAATTATAGTTTGATTGCTAGCTTAGTGACTAGGATGGAAGCATCTGATTGCACCATTAGAGAGGCATATGAATCCATTTCTTCTCTCAACCTTGGCGAAGATATGTGTTCAGTCAAACAATACATTGAAACAAGACTCAAGACAAATGGTATTTGTGAAATAATTAACCTCAGTAGACCTGAAATCTCACCAACAGTTTATGGTCAGCTTTTGCAATGTCAACCAACAACTGCCGCTGTAGAGAGATCTTTCTCCATGCTTAATAAATTATTAAGTAAGGATCGCAGTTTTTTGCCAGAAAATGTCGGCAAATACTTCATAATTTACCGCAATCGGTCAACTGATGTAGAAGAGCAAGAATAAGTAATTAAAGTATCGTTTTTATTATTGAAGGTAAAGGCAACTTTATAAGTCAATTTTTTCAATTCGTAAGGTCAACTTTCTTAATTTTTTCGGTCAACTTTTGACTGCCCTAGTAATCACCTATTATCCTTTAAATTTTTATGACGATATCTTCAGAATTGTTAATTTTATTAATAACACTGGGGAACAAATTTCAACTTTTTGTCTATTGAATTAGATTTGACAGTTAGTTCTAGGTAATTTGGGTGCGCTGAGCACGAATTTTTACTCGGTTTTGCTCTATCAGGTCCTGATTTTGCTCAACACCCCTCCTCTTTCGTCGTATTCATAAAAAGGTTTTTTTCTCAATACTCGCTGTCTTTTTGCAGTTACACATTATGCAACTAGGTTTTTATCTAGGTATTTGTACCTATTGTTATGGTATTGTTGTATTATGTATATTTTTATATATAACACCCTAAAAATTTTTAATTTTGTCATTTTTAACCCATTTTAATATTAGTAAATTAAGCTAAAAATATCATAGAATTCTAAAATTTTCTCGAGCGTTCCTGTTCTCTGTAGAGTATTCTAGAGGGACAACTAAAATATATAAAAGCGACTCGTTTCCAGAGTTAATCAGTCAATTCAATCAGTCAGTCAGTCAGTCAGTCAGTTGAGTTAGTTAATTAAGTTTGGGCATTAACATAATTTTGAATTGGCATATGATTTAGTGAGTAATTTTGTCATCGTGATTTAATATAGTTGATTTAATTAGACGTAATTTATATTGTACCTACTCATCCGTGTTTCTAGTTTAATTTCATAGATTGTAAGTACCTATTTCATAATAAGTACCTATTTAAACTAATTTTTGTGTTTATATTTCAGATTTTCTTAAATTTATATGAATTAAGGGCTTTAAATACCTTTACAAATTGGCAGAACAATCAAGCAATATGTCATCAAGCACTAGAAAGTTCAAATGCAAAAACAACCCTGATTCCTTCTGTTATATATGTGGAAATTTTACACTTCCACATCAACGAGCAAATATAACTGACTTCGTAAAAAGAGCTTACTTAGCTTATTTTGGCATAAAACTGGGGGACCAAGATAAATCGTGGGCTCCACATAAGGCCTGCACTATATGCATTGAAAGACTGCGACATTGGACGAAGGGTTCGGATTCAAAAATACCTTTTGGAGTTCCGATGGTAAGTTTATGATTTCATAAAACTACGTAATTTAATCACTAGTATACTGTAACTTACCTAAATGTAATTGTAACTTAGGTACATAAACAAAAATTTTCAGAAAATGTTTATAAGAATCTCAAATATTGCATAAGGTTGAAACACATAGAAATGTTAAATGTTTGGGTGATAACTTTTGATAAAATTCATAAAAACAAGTCTCTCGTCGCTTTTGTTAACGCTTTACAATTTTTTTTCCATATCAGGTGTGGCGAGAGCCTACTAACCACGAGACCGATTGCTACCTTTGCTTTGTCAAGACTTCGGGCTTCACTAAGAAAAATAAACATTGTATCGAGTACCCAAATTTCGACACCGCGATACGACCTGTGCTACATTCAAATGAGATCCCCATTCCAAAATTTAAGGGTCTGCCAACTCAAGAATTAGTTGAAGATGTTCCTGAAAATATTGTTATGCACTTTGAGGAGTCAGACATCGATTTTGACCCCAGCGTATTTGAAAGTCAAAACGATCCGCAAAAGTTTAACCAGGCCGAGTTGAATGATCTTGTAAGGGATCTAAATTTGCCAAAAAAGGCTGCGGAAATTTTAGCTTCAAGACTTAAAGAGAAAAACTTGCTTACTTCAAACACATACATTTCATTTTACAGAAAAAGAGAAGAAGAACTTGTTAAATATTTTAGAACAGAGGATAGTTTAGTATATTGCTGCGACATAGTTGGTTTGTTAAAGAAGATGGGGGTTGAGTCTTACGATGCAAATGATTGGCGCTTGTTTTTAGACAGTTCGAAAAGAAGTCTTAAGTGTGTGTTGTTGCATAATGGCAATCTATACGGCTCGATACCGATTGGGCACTCAACAAAATTAAAAGAAAAGTATGAACATATAGAAAAGGTTTTAAATCTTATCAAATATAGGGAGCACGAGTGGATCATATGTGTTGACTTACTGTAAAAATGGTTAATTTTCTGCTAGGACAACAAGGAGGGTATACTAAATATCCCTGCTTCCTTTGCTTATGGGACAGCAGAGCCAAGGAAGAACATTATTTCAAACAAATCTGGCCAGCACGAACATCACTTACTGTCGGAGAAAAAAACGTAATTAATCCACCTTTAGTGAGCAGAGATAAAATCATATTTCCTCCTCTGCATATAAAACTAGGCCTCATTAAACAATATGTAAAAGCTTTAGATACGAACGGCGAGTGTTTCAAATACATAACTTCAAAATTTCCAAGTTTAAGTTATGAAAAAATCAAGGTGGGAATTTTCGACGGTCCACAAATAAGAACAATGATTAAAGACAGCAATTTTCCTAATGTCATGAATGAACGCGAAAAAAATGGCTGGTTCTCATTCGTGGACTTGATAGAAAACTTTTTAGGCAATTATAGGGCAGATAACTACGAAGAAATCGTAAAAAAACTTTTAAGGGACTACAAAGAGTTAGGTTGCAATATGAGCATAAAAATGCATTTTTTGAATAGCCATCTTCACCAATTTCCAAGTAATTTAGGTGATGTAAGTGACGAACAAGGGGAGAGATTCCACCAAGATATCAAAATTATGGAGGAACGGTACCAAGGCCGCTGGGATTCCCACATGATGGCTGATTACTGCTGGTGCTTGAAAAGAGACCTGCCATCAACAAGCAAATACGCTAGAAAGTCTTACAAAAGAAAATTTTTGCCACAGTGAAAGCTTCATATCTGTTTGTTTTTTTATTTTAAGTCATTTCTATCGTTATAATGTAATTTTACTGTAGTTTGAACTGCTTGTATTCATGAAACTTGAAAAAAAAATTTAACACATGACTTAATTTTTTAGTCCTAATTTGAAAAATCTGGAAAATGGCACATAGGCTGTCGACAAGAATCAGGACCTGATAGAGCCAAACCGAGTTGAAATTCGTATTCAGCGCACCCAAATTACCTAGAATCAAGTGTCAGATATCATTCAATAAAATAAGTGTTGCCCAGTGTAATTAACTAAAAAGTGAGATTCTCCTACTTAACATGAAAATTTTTTTTTTACGATATACTGTAGATAATTTTTAGTTTAAATAAAATTAAAAGAACTGTTCAATATGGTTCCCTTGCAATTCTGTCACTTTGTCTATGCACTCTTTTAAATGGTTTAAATTGCAGATCAGATTTAATAATCCTTCTTACGCTTGATTCTGATATTTCTAGTTCTTTTGATATTTGAGCAGGTGTCATGTGGCTACCAGGTCGATCCTCTTGACTAAGGATACGTTCTTCCACTTTCTGAATATTTTCATCTACTCTAACTGATTTTGGTCGCCCATTACCAACATTCCTTTCAATGCTTCCTGTTTCATCGATAGTTCTAGTAGTATAGCCGCAAAAGGGGAGAGTGCAAGAATGTTGCAAGTGATTACGTAATGCTGCAAAGGGGTGGGGGTGTTGCAAAGGGGTGTGGGGGTGTTGCAAAGGGGGTGGGGTTGTTCCAAAGGGGGGGTGTTGCAAAAAAAAAAATTCCCCCAAAGAGGCCTTTGTTGCCAACCGGGGTTGCAAGGGGCATGCAACTTGGGGCGGGAGTTCTCCCCCAAGCTATTCCCCCCAAAGGGCCAGAAAGGAGAGAAAGGAGGAGAGGTGTTCACCTGGCAGGAGCCAAGTGCATATTAAGACTTCAGCCGAGTAGGCGTTGTTTTATAGGCTCCTAATCAGCCAGTTGGCTGAGCCAAGGGGGGGAGGGGTACACCTGAAGGAGAGAGAGAGAGTAGTTGCCTTTGATTGCAATGCATGCAACTTGGAGGCGGAGTTCTCCCCCAAGCTATTTTCGTTTACCTAACCTAAGAGGCCTCTAAGGGATTTTCCCAAAGGGCCAGAAAGAGATAGGACCAGAGGTCCTTGCTCGGCTGGGAGCCGAGCTTGCAATGACTCCGTCATCAGCTTCTCGGTCTTTTATAAACCTCTAATCCGCCATGTTGCCAGATAGCGCCATGTATTCTGCTGAGTTGCCAGATAGCGCCATGTATTCAGTTGCTGAGTTGCCAGATAGCGTCATGTATTCAGTTGCTGAGTTGCCAGATAGCGCCATGTATTCAGTTGCCAGATAGCAATATTAAATTAAACCATATATTATTCAAAATACCACAATATATGATGGTAGTTAATCGATGAATCCAATTAAATTCTGTTTATTAAATAAATAATTTAAACCTTTACACACTTAATTTTTATTATAAATATTTAAGTCACGAATAACGAAGCGAAAAGAAAATTTGCGAAACAATTCAAAAGCACACGACCCTCCTCCCTCATTCCCCACCCCGCCTGTGCTTGTATATATAATAAACGAATAAACCTCTCGTGTGCACGCACACACACACACACACACGCGCATCTGTATATATTATGAAAATCAGAAAAAAATACCAAACGTATAATAATTTAAATCAAATGAAGCTAAACGTATATTAATTTAAAACAAATGATTTTTCTCCTTTTAAGAGAATCGATTATTATAAGAAATTAATTATTCAATATAAGAAATTAATCAATAAACGCACGCGAAAGACACGTGTTTTCCCGAAACCTTTTGAGGTAGGACGCGAACCTACATTCGTCAAAAAATTAGCTCAGACGTAATACACACAAATCTTTCACCTTACCTTATATATATATATAATATATATATATATATATATATATATACATATAGAAAGAGCCATATTAGCTGCGTCTATTTAATTTTGCAATTACTTATATATATATATATATATATATATAAATGGGCTTTCACCGAATTAAAACAAATCACTAAACAATTAAAAGAATTCGCTGTATTATGCATTTTTCAAAATTAACAGATTTTTGTCAGAGGAAGTGAGCATTCGAAAGTTATTACTTGTGCAGAATTTTCTCAATTTAATGTTTCCGTTTTAAGCTTCTCAAATACCATTAAAACAAATTTCATGATTTTACTAATAAAAGAAATGTATATCTTGATGAATTTAGTGTTAATGAAATCGTCATAAAGGAGTGTACTGTAACCAAATTTCTTGGTGTAATGCTAGATAAGAATTTGCAATGGAGTGATCATGTAAATTATATCCCGAAAAAGATTTCAAGAAGTGTTGCTATAATGTCCTCGATTCACTTTACACACACACACACACACACACACACACACACACACACACCGGAAATTTCAATGCATTTTTCATCTCTCCGTGGAGCAGAACGATTCACACGTGTTCACCCTGAGGCCTTTTTGAAAGGAATCTAAGTCAAATTGTTCTCTCTGTCTCGACACCTTCAATTTGGGTCCCAATTATATTAAATAATAAACAGTAAAAGAAATAAACACATTATCTGTGTCTATTTTCTTTTGGCAAACCTTTCTTGCGTTTCAAAAACCAAAAATATTACGCGCTTTTCACCTTAAAGTGAATTAAATCCGAGCAGCGATGTTAAGCGACGTTGGATCTGGGTAGTTGTTGGATGGGAGACCGTCCACCGCAACAACTAATTTACACACGATGAAGGGTGTGAAATAAATATGCACTTATTTTGTATTTAATACACATGTAGATTTAATTAATATCGTCAACACTTTAAAACCATCTCTGAAAAATTCTGAGCAGTTACGTCTTACACTAACCGACGCATCTAATATGAATTAAATAAAAAACATTACTTCATTCGCATGTACATGGAAGTGTTACTCATGAAAACCAATTAAGAATTTCTTTTTTAAACTTTTTACGAAAAAAGAAATCGAAATTCAGAGCTTAAGCTATAGGTTGTTGAGGCGAAATTTTCAAGTTGATCAGCCGAATGTACCACAGCCACAAGCGTACTTACTGTTTACATATCCTAATGGAAAAACTGCATGAAAAGACATTATATATATATATATATATATATATATATATATATATATATATATATATATATATATATATATATATATATATAGTAATGATACTCGACCTACAAATTTCCACTACAAAGTTTACTGTTGAGATGATTGAGAGCGAAAGCTGAACCGTGTACCCTTTGCAATAAGCAAACGTGGTTGCAACTTGCAACGACTCGCTTTGAAATGAACGCCCTTCTAAAGGCGTCGAATCAGCTGTTACCCTTAAATCTCCAAATCAATATGGTTTCCGTAATAATAGAACAACGTAAATGGCTAAATAATGATGTCAATATTTATGGATTTGAGTAAGGTGTTTGATGTAATAGACCATAATATTCTACATAATAATTTGTATTGTTACGGTTTTAGAGGGGCAATCAGTGATTGAATTAAAAGTTATTTGCCCGATAGATATAATTTTGTATCAGTAAATAAGGTTTGCTCCACTAAAGCGCTTGCCAAACATGGTGTGCCACGGGGCTCAGTGCAGGATCCATTGTTATTTTATTATATATAAATGACCGTCCACGTTCATCTGATATACTGAACTTCATATTGTTTGCAGCTGATACAACTCTCTCTCTTTTTCTTGCAAAGATGTTAATACAGCTAAGAAGATATTTCATTCAGTTCAAGATCATGCTACAGTTGAGAATTTTTCTGCTTTTGGCCTGATACAGTCCAAATTAAGAAATAAATTAGGAGTTGATAAAGCTTCTAAACTTGTATATATATAAATTGAATTTCGCCGAATTAAAACCAAAAAGCATGCTCGTACTTTCCCCCCATCTGTGTTTGTATATGAACAACTCGTGCACACACACACACACACGAGGAAAGGACTGGGTCAATTCGAAGAACACCTGCTTGTCGAGAGACCTTTCTTCCAGGCTGCTCTTGATAAGTCTCCCTTCACTCCAATTCTTAATAATAATAATGTTATTACTTCTACAATGAAACACATTATCAATGCGCTTACGAAGAAATCTGAAACATATTTCAATTCAATACACACGATCCTCCTCCCTCGTTCCCCCAAACCCCCCACCCCATCTGTGTTTGAATGAACAACTCGTGCACACACACACGCACACACACACACACACGAGTGGTTGCTAAATACCACAATATATTTATATGATGGTAGTTAATCGATGAATCTTCCAGGAATTAAAAGAAATTCTGTTTATTAAATAAATAACTTAAACCTTTGCACACTTAATTCCTATTATTAATATCAAAATTTATGCCACGAATAACAGTGGGAAAGTACGAAGATACGCGGAACAATTCAAAAGCACACGACCCTCCTCCCCAAGCCCCCACCCCATCTGTGCTTGTATATATAATAAACGAATGAACCACTCGTGTGCACACACACACACACACACACACACATATACGAGGAAAGGGTTTCCGACAATCTGGGTCAATTCGAAGAACACCTGCTTCTTCCAGACCGCTCTTGATAAATCTCTCATGACTCCAAATAACTATGAATTGTTAGTACTTTCAGAGTACATGCGTAATTTTGAAAAAACTTAGTTAACAAAATCATAATCTAAGAAATTAATTACTCAATATAAGAAATTAATCAATAAACGCACGCGAAACACACGTGTTTTCCCGAGACCTTTTGAGGTAGGACGCGAGCCTACATTCGTCAAAAAAAATTAGCTCAGACGAAATACACACAAATCTTTCAACTTACCATATATATATATATATATATATATATATATATATATATAGAAAGAGCCATATTAGCTGCCTCTATTTAATTTTGTCATTCCTTATATATATATATAAATGGACTTTCACCGAATTAAAACAAATCACTAAACAATTAAAAGAATTCGCTCTATTAACATATTCACAAATCTACACACACGCACACGCGCACACACACACACACATACACACACACGCCTCTGTATATATTATGAAAATCAGACAAAAAAAATACCAAACGTATATTAATTTAATTCAAATGAAGCTAAACGTATATTAATTAAAAACAAATGAATTTTCTCCTTTGAAGAGAATCATTTATTATAAGAAATTAATTACTCAATATAAGAAATTAATCATTAAACGCACGCGAAACACACGTGTTTGTCCGAGGCCTTTTGAAAGGGGCGAGCGGTCGCGAAGTATTTTGGTGCGAATTTGATCTTCTAGCTTTCCGTGCCTTTGACTTGTAATTAAAAAATGATGTTATTAAAGGCGCTGGTTATTTCTCTTGCAAACTTGTATGGCATCAGCTTCTTTGTTTATTGAAATGAATGAATAAAAATGGAAAGGTATATTATTATCATTATTGTGCATTTTTCAAAATTAACACAGATTTTTGTCAGAGGAAGATATGGGAAACAATTCAAGACACACGTTCGTCCTCCCTCATTCCCCCCACCCCATCTGTGCTTGTATATATAATAAGCGAATGAACCACTCGTGTCCACACACACACACACACACACACACACACACACATATCCCGGAAACAATGCATTTTTTCATCTCTCCGTGGAGCAGAACGAATCACACGTGTTCACCCTGAAACCTTTTGAAAGGATTCTAGGTCAAATTAACCTCTCTGCCTCGGCAATTCCTTCACTCGATTCTGTAATAATAGACCAACGGAAATGGCTATTTTAAATCTTATGGAAAATGTAAATATAGCTAAGGAGAACAAAGAAATAATGATATCGATAAATTCTTCCTAAATACCAGTAAAACAAGCTTCACGATTTTACTAATAAAGAAATGTATATCTTGATGAATTTAATGTTAATGAAATCGTCATAAAGGAGTGTACTGTATCATAATTTCTTGGTGTAATGCTAGATAAGAATCTGCAATGGAGTGATCATGTAAATTATATCGCGAAAAAGATTTCAAGGAGCGTTGCTATAATGTTTTCGGTTCACTTTACGCACACACACACACACACACGCACAGATTTTTGTCAGAGGAAGTGTGGGTCACACACACACACACACACACACACACTATATATATATATATATATGTATATATGTATATATATATATATATATATATATATGTCTATTTTGTTTTGGTAAACTTTTCATGCGTTTCAAAAACAGAAAAAATATTACGCGCTTTTCACCTTAAAGTGAATTAAAATTTTACGAAAAAGAAAAGGAAATTCAGAATTAAGTTATATTTAGTTTCCTTGTAGAGACAGATGAACAAGCCAATGATAACCTATATTTTTAATATAAATAATTTCTTTTTATCATAACTCATCCGAGCAGCGATGTTAAGCATCGTTGGATCTGGGTAGTAGTTGGATGGGAGACCGCCCTCCGCACCAACCAACTCGTCGAAGGGTGTGAAGAATGTGCGTCTACACACACACATCACAGTCTCTCTTCTCAGCTTCAACTACACGGCTTTCACAGTTGGTGCTTTTACACTGTTCACATATCATGTGACATTCTTTACAATGTCTCACTACATCATCCGCAAACTCGAGACACCCCTTACACAAATCATGATGTCTCCCATATTTTCGACTTTTGTCATAACTCGCGTAAAGCCACCTTATATTACGGATGGGGAGATACGCTGCCTATATTTTTAATATAAATAATTTCTTTTTATCATAACTCATCCGAGCATATTTTTATTTAATACGCATGTAGATTTAATTAATATCGTCAGCACTTTAAAACCATCTCTGAAAAATTCTGAGCAGTTATGTCTTACACTAACCGACGCATCTAATATGAATTAAATAAAAAACATTACTTCATTCGCATGTACATGGAAGTGTTACTCATGAAAACAAATATTTTTAATATAAATAATTTTATTTTTATCATAACTCATCCGTGCAGCAATGTTAAGCGACGTTGGATCTGGGTAGTAGTTGGATGGGAGGCCGTCCACCATTTACAGTAGTAATAATAATTAACTCCTTTCCGCCGAATTTGAACACGGTGAACTCTGTCATTATCATTAAAAACTCTTTGTGTAAAATCTCTCTCTCTCTTTTCGGGGTAAATCCATTTTTTAATATAATTAAATAATTTTCTTTTTATCATAACTCAGCCGAGCAACGATGTTAAGCGACGTTGGATCTGGGTAGTTGTTGGATGGGGGACCGTCTACCGCAACAACTAATTTACACTCGATGAAGGGAATGAAATAAATATGCACTTATTTTTATTGAATGCACATGTAGAAATAATTAAATAACATCGCCGAAACCTTCCTCATCACTAAAACCTGTGTGGTATATTTTTATGCGCTTTCTTAGTCGGCTTATCCGCCTTTTCGGCACAGGTTGAAAATCATCCGAACTATCATAGTCAGTAGCGTACAACTTGCGCTTCCTGTGGAAACGTCAAGAAAAAGAAAAATATTCTTAGCTCCTTTCATTTGAGAATAATGTATAAATACGCTGCACGTAACGAGATAATTAAGTAATAAATAAGTTATGATGTAGTAGTAATATTTTTCACCATCTGTTAAATGAAATAATCTTGAACTTATCCTTTAAAAGATCCTTATTGTATAAATACATTGCATGTAATGAGGTAATTAAGTAATAAATATTTGATGCCGAAAGTGGCGTTCTAGCATTGAATGACGTATCAACTTACTTTGCACTAGGCGGCTTTTCTTCCCTAGCAGCCTCGTTGGAGGTAGATAATACAGCCGGCTTTGCAACATCATGCTTTGCAATAGAGATAGCAGCAGAAGGCCCCGGCTGTTCAGTAAACATGGATGGGCCAATTTTACATTGAGATCGACTGTGGAGTAGAAATATTTCTTTTCTATAACATAATAAATGACTACATATATATATATATATGTTAAACACAGACCGTGCATGGAACAAGGAACTCTTCTGGGAAAATTAAATCCACTATAGTCCAAATAAGTAATGGTAAATGACAAATACCATAGTTTTTTTCCTTTTTCATGATTTTAGCCCGACGTGGGCAACGGGTCTCTCGCAAAGAGATCCCACAAATATAGCTTCCCTCACCAGCCATCTGCAAAGCAGACAGGATCCAGCTTTGGGACGTGGATCTAGGGTTTAAAGCAAACCTAGGTCCCTACACTCAGAACCTCTATATAAGTAAAAGACTCGTTGCATTCACGTCGTGTTGAATAAATCAAAGAAAAAAGGGGGTAACTATTGTATTTTTAGCCAAAAAACCAAAACTTAAACCTCAACCGGGACATTGAGCGTCCACTTTTCAAGGCACGAAACACGTCCGTTTAGTATACACAAACTCAGAATGGTTCCCTGAGAACATTATATGTTAAACACAGACCGTGCATGGAACAAGGAACTCTTCTGGGAAAATTAAATCCACTATAGTCCAAATAAGTAATGGTAAATGACAAATACCATAGTTTTTTCCTTTTTCATGATTTTAGCCCGACGTGGGCAACGGGTCTCTCGCAAAGAGATCCCACAAATATAGCTTCCCTCACCAGCCATCTGCAAAGCAGACAGGATCCAGCTTTGGGACGTGGATCCACGTCCCAAAGCTGGATCCTGTCTGCTTTGCAGATGGCTGGTGAGGGAAGCTATATTTGTGGGATCTCTTTGCGAGAGACCCGTTGCCCACGTCGGGCTAAAATCATGAAAAAGGAAAAAAACTATGGTATTTGTCATTTACCATTACTTATTTGGACTATAGTGGATTTAATTTTCCCAGAAGAGTTCCTTGTTCCATGCACGGTCTGTGTTTAACATATAATGTTCTCAGGGAACCATTCTGAGTTTGTGTATACTAAACGGACGTGTTTCGTGCCTTGAAAAGTGGACGCTCAATGTCCCGGTTGAGGTTTAAGTTTTGGTTTTTTGGCTAAAAATACAATAGTTACCCCCTTTTTTCTTTGATTTATTCAACACGACGTGAATGCAACGAGTCTTTTACTTATATAGAGGTTCTGAGTGTAGGGACCTAGGTTTGCTTTAAACCCTAGATCCACGTCCCAAAGCTGGATCCTGTCTGCTTTGCAGATGGCTGGTGAGGGAAGCTATATTTGTGGGATCTCTTTGCGAGAGACCCGTTGCCCACGTCGGGCTAAAATCATGAAAAAGGGAAAAAAACTATGGTATTTGTCATTTATCATTACTTATTTGGACTATAGTGGATTTAATTTTCCCAGAAGAGTTCCTTGTTCCATGCACGGTCTGTGTTTAACATATAATGTTCTCAGGGAACCATTCTGAGTTTGTGTATATATATATATATATATATAGTTTGGAAAAGATGATGACTCATGAATTTCATCGTAAAACACTCTAATATACTATTTCCTTAATCCGCTTGCACAGTATATAATTTGTATACATAGAAGTATTATTTTTCACTATCTGTTAAATGAAATAATCTTGAACTTATCCTTTAAAAGATCCTTATTGTACAAATACATTGCATGTAATGAGATAATTAAGTAATAAATATTTGATGGCGAAAGTGACGTTCTAGCATTGAATGACGTATCAACTTACTTTGCACTAGGCGGCTTTTCTTCCCTAGCAGCATCGTTGGAGGTAGATAATACAGCCGGCCTTGCAACATCATGCTTTGCAATAGAGTTAGCAGCAGAAGGCCCCGGCTGTTCAGTAAACATGGATGGGCCAATTTTACATTGAGATCGGCTGTGGAGTAGAAAAGCCGCCTAGTGCAAAGTAAGTTGATACGTCATTCAATGCTAGAACGTCACTTTCGGCATCAAATATTTATTACTTAATTATCTCATTACATGCAATGTATTTGTAAAATAAGGATCTTTTAAAGGATAAGTTCAAGATTATTTCATTTAAAAGATAGTGAAAAATAATACTTCTATGCATACAAATTATATACTGTGCAAGCGGATTAAGGAAATAGTATATTAGAGTGTTTTACGATGAAATTCATGAGTCATCATCTTTTCCAAACTATATATATATATATATATATATATATATATATATATATATATATATGTAGGCACTTATTGTGTTATAGAAAAGAAATATTTCTACTCCACAGTCGATCTCAATGTAAATTTGGCCCATCCATGTTTACTGAACAGCAGGGGCCTTCTGCTGCTATCTCTATTGCAAAGCATGATGTTGCAAAGCCGGCTGTATTATCTACCTCCAACTAGGCTGCTAGGGAAGAAAAGCCGCCTAGTGCAAAGTAAGTTGATACGTCATTCAATGCTAGAACGCCACTTTCGGCATCAAATATTTACTACTTAATTACCTCATTACATGCAATGTATTTATACAATAAGGATCTTTTAAAGGATAAGTTCAAGATTATTTCATTTAACAGATGGTGAAAAATATTACTACTACATCATAATTTATTTATTACTTAATTATCTCGTTACATGCAGCGTATTTATACATTATTCTCAAATGAAAGGAGCTAAGAATATTTTTCTTTTTCTTGACGTTTCCACAGGAAGCGCAAGTTGTACGCTACTGACTATGATAGCTCGGATGATTTTCAACCTGTGCCGAAAAGGCGGATAAGCCGCCTAACAAAGCGCAGAAAAGTATACCACACAGGTTTTAGTGATGAGGAAGGTTTCGGCGATGTTATTTAATTATTTCTACATGTGCATTCAATAAAAATAAGTGCATATTTATTTCATTCCCTTCATCGAGTGTAAATTAGTTGTTACGGTGGACGGTCCCCCATCTAACAACTACCCAGATCCAACGTCGCTTAACATCGTTGCTCAGCTGTTATGATAAAAAGAAAATTATTTAATTATATTAAAATAATGGTTTTCCCCCGAAAAGAGAGAGAGAGAGATTTTACACAAAGAGTTTTTAATGATAATGACAGAGTTCACCGTGTTCAAATTCGGCGAAAAGGAGTTAATTATTATTACTACTGTAATTGGTGGACGGCCTCCCATCCAACTACTACCCAGATCCAACGTCGCTTAACATTGCTGCACGGATTAGTTATGATAAAAAGAAAATTATTTATATTAAAAATATTTGTTTTCATGAGTAACACTTCCATGTACATGCGAATGAAGTAATGTTTTTTATTTAATTCATATTAGATCCGTCGGTTAGTGTAAGACATAACTGCTCAGAATTTTTCAGAGATGGTTTTAAAGTGCTGACGATATTAATTAAATCTACATGCGTATTAAATAAAAATATGCTCGGATAAGTTATGATAAAAAGAAATTATTTATATTAAAAATATAGGCAGCATATCTCCCCATCCGTAATATAAGGTGGCTTTACGCGAGTTATGACAAAAGTCGAAAATATGGGAGACATCATGATTTGTGTAAGGGGTGTCTCGAGTTTGTGGATGATGTAGTGAGACATTGTAAAGAATGTCACATGATATGTGAAGAGTGTAAAAGCACCAAATGTGAAAGCCGTGTAGTTGAAGCTGAGAAGAGAGACTGTGATGTGTGTAGACGCACATTCTTCACACCCTTCGACGAGTTGGTTGTTGCGGAGGGTGGTCTCCCATCCAACTAACTACAACCCAGATCCAACGTTGCTTAACATCGATGCTCGGATGAGTTATGATAAAAAGAAATTATTTATATTAAAAATATAGGTTATCATTGGCTTGTTCATCTGTCTCTACAAGGAAACTAAATATAACTTAATTCTGAATTTCCTTTTCTTTTTCGTAAAATTGTTTTAATTCACTTTAAGGTGAAAAGCGCGTAATAATTTTTCTGTTTTTGAAACGCATGAAAAGTTTACCAAAACAAAATAGACACATAATATATATATATATATATATATGTAGTGCTTGTGTGTGTGTGTTTGCGTAAAGTGAACCGAAAACATTATAGCAACGCTCCTTGAAATCTTTTTCGCGATATAATTTACATGATCACTCCTTTGCAGATTCTTATCTAGCATTACACCAAGAAATTATGTTACAGTACACTCCTTTGTGACGATTTCATTAACATTAAATTCATCAAGATATACATTTCTTCAAAGGAGAAAATTCATTTGTTTTTAATTAATATACGTTTAGCTTCATTTGAATTAAATTAATATACGTTTGGTATTTTTTTTTGTCTGATTTTCATAATATATAGAGGCGTGTGTGTGTGTGTATGTGTGTGTGTGCGTATGCGTGTGTGAAGATTTGTGAATATGTTAATAGAGCGAATTCTTTTAATTGTTTAGTGATTTGTTTTAATTCGGTGAAAGTGCATTTATATATATATATAAGGAATGACAAAATTAAATAGACGCAGTTAATATGGCTCTTCCTATATATATATATATATATATATATATATATATATATATATATATATATATATATATATATATAAGGTAAGTTGATAGATTTGTGTGAATTTCGTCTTTGCTAATTTTTTTTGACGAATGTAGGCTCGCGTCCTACCTCAAAAGGTCTCGGGAAAACACGTGTGTTTCGCGTGCGTTTATTGATTAATTTCTTATATTGAGTAATTAATTTCTTAGATTATGATTTTGTTAACTAAGTTTTTTCAAAATTACGCATGTACTCTGAAAGTACTAACAATTCCTAGTTATTTGGAGTCATGAGAGATTTATCAAGAGCGGTCTGGAAGAAGCAGGTGTTCTTCGAATTGACCCAGATTGTCGGAAACCCTTTCCTCGTGTGTGTGTGTGTGTGTGTGTGTGTGTTTGTGTGTGTGTGTGTGTGTGTGTGTATGCACACGAGTGGTTCATTCGTTTATTATATATACAATCACAGATGGGGTGGGGGCTTGGGGGAGGAGGGTCGTGTGCTTTTGAATTGTTCCGCGTATCTTCGTACTTTCCCACTGTTATTCGTGGCATAAATTTTGATATTAATAATAGGAATTAAGCGTGTAAAGGTTTAAGTTATTTATTTAATAAACAGAATTTCTTTTAATTGCAGGAAGATTCATCGATTAACTACCATCATATAAATATATTGTGGTATTTAGCAACCACTCGTGTGGGTGTGTTTGTGTGTGTGCGTGTGTGTGTGCGTGTGTGTGTGCACGAGTTGTTCATTCAAACACAGATGGGGTGGGGGGTTTGTGGGAACGAGGGAGGAGGATCGTGTGTATTGAATTGCCATATGTTTCAGATTTCTTCGTAAGCGCATTGAGAATGTTTTTCATTGTAGAAGTAATAACATTATTATTATCAAGATTTTGAGTGAAGGGAGACTTATCAAGAGCGGCCTGGAAGAAAGGTCTCTCGACAAGCAGGTGTTCTTCGAATTGACCCAGTCCTTTCCTCGTATTTGTGTGTGTGTGTGTGTGTGTGTGTGTTTGTGCACGGGTTGTTCATATACAAACACAGATGGGGGGAATGTACGAGCATGCTTTTTGGTTTTAATTCGGCGAAATTCAATTTATATATATACAAGTTTAGAAGCTTTATCAACTCCTAATTTATTTCTTAATTTGGACTGTATCAGGCCAAAAGCAGAAAAATTATCAACTGTAGCATGATCTTGAACTGAATGAAATATCTTCTTAGCTGTATTAACATCTTTGCAAGAAAAAGAGAGAGAGAGTTGTATCAGCTGCAAACAATATGAAGTTCAGTATATCAGATGAACGTGGAAGGTCATTTATATATAATAAAATAACAATGGATCCTGCACTGAGCCCCGTGGCACACCATGTTTGGCAAGAGCTTTAGTGGAGCAAACCTTATTTACTGATACAAAATTATATCTATCGGGCAAATAACTTTTAATTCAATCACTGATTGCCCCTCTAAAACCGTAACAATACAATTTATTAAGTAGAATATTATGGTCTATTACATCAAACACCTTACTCAAATCCATAAATATTGACATCATTATTTCTTTGTTCTCCTTAGCTATATTTACATTTTCCATAAGATTTAAAGTAGCCATTTCCGTTGTTCTATTATTACGGAAACCATATTGATTTGGAGATTTAAGGGTAACAGCTGATTCGACGCCTTTAGAAGGGCGTTCATTTCAAAGCGAGTCGTTGCAAGTCGCAACCACGTTTGCTTATTGTAAAGGGTACACGGTTCAGCTTTCGCTCTCAATCATCTCAACAGTAAACTTTGTAGTGGAAATTTGTAGATCGAGTATCATTACTATATATATATATATATATATATATATATATATATATATATATATATATATATATATAAATATATAATGTCTTTTCATGCAGTTTTTCCATTAGGATATGTAAACAGTAAGTACGCTTGTGGCTGTGGTACATTCGACTGATCAACTTGAAAATTTCGCCTCAACAATCTATAGCTTAAGCTCTGAATTTCCTTTTCTTTTTTCGTAAAAAGTTTAAAAAAGAAATTCTTAATTGGTTTTCATGAGTAATACTTCCATGTACATGCGAATGAAGTAATGTTTTTTATTTAATTCATATTAGATGCGTCGGTTAGTGTAAGACATAACTGCTTAGAATTTTTCAGAGATGGTTTTAAAGTGTTGACGATATTAATTAAATCTACATGTGTATTAAATACAAAATAAGTGCATATTTATTTCACACCCTTCATCGTGTGTAAATTAGTTGTTGCGGTGGACGGTCCCCCATCCAACAACTACCCAGATCCAACGTCGCTTAACATCGCTGCTCGGATTTAATTCACTTTAAGGTGAAAAGCGCGTAATATTTTTGGTTTTTGAAACGCAAGAAAGGTTTGCTAAAAGAAAATAGACACAGATAATGTGTTTATTTCTTTTACTGTTTATTATTTAATATAATTGGGACCCAAATTGAAGGTGTTGAGACAGAGAGAACAATTTTACTTAGATTCCTTTCAAAAAGGCCTCAGGGTGAACATGTGTGAATCGTTCTGCTCCACGGAGAGATGAAAAATGCATTGAAATTTCCGGTGTGTGTGTGTGTGTGTGTGTGTGTGTGTGTGAAGTGAATCGAGGACATTATAGCAACGCTCCTTGAAATCTTTTTCGCGATATAATTTACATGATCACTCCATTGCAAATTCTTATCTAGCATTACACCAAGATATTTTGTTACAGTACACTCCTTTATGACGATTTCATTAACACTAAATTCATCAAGATATACATTTCTTTTATTAGTAAAAATCATGAAATTTGTTTTAATGGTATTTGAGAAGCTTAAAACGGAAACATTAAATTGAGAAAATTCTGCACAAGTAATAACTTTCAAATGCTCACTTTCTCTGACAAAAATCTGTGTTAATTTTGAAAAATGCATAATAGAGCGAATTCTTTTAATTGTTTAGTGATTTGTTTTAATTCGGTGAAAGCCCATTTATATATATATATATATATATATATATAATATATATATATATATATATATATATATATATAATATATATATATATATATAAGGAATTGCAAATTAAATAGACGCAGCTACTATGGCTCTTTCTATATATATATATATATATATATATATATATATATATAATATATTATATAAGGTAAGGTGAAAGATTTGTGTGTATTTCGTCTGAGCTAATTTTTTGACGAATGTAGGTTCACGTCTTACCTCAAAAGGTCTCGGGAAAACACGTGTCCTTCGCGTGCGTTTATTGATTGATTTCTTATATTGAATAATTAATTTCTTATAATAATCGATTCTCTTAAAAGATGAAAAATCATTTGTTTTAAATTAATATACGTTCAGCTTCATTTGATTTAAATTAATATACGTTTTTTGTTTTTTTTCTGATTTTCATATATACAGATGCGTGTGTGTGTGTGTGTGTGTGTGTGTGCGTGCGTGCACACGAGTTGTTCATTCGTTTATTATATATACAAGCACAGGCGGGGTGGGGGAATGAGGGAGGAGGATCGTGTGCTTTTGAATTGTTTCGCATTTTTCTTTTCGCTTCGTTATTCGTGACTTAAATATTTATAATAAAAATTAAGTGTGTAAAGGTTTAAATTATTTATTTAATAAACAGAATTTAATTGGATTCATCGATTAACTACCATCATATATTGTGGTATTTTGAATAATATATGGTTTAATTTAATAAATATTGCTATCTGGCAACTGAATACATGGCGCTATCTGGCAACTCAGCAACTGAATACATGACGCTATCTGGCAACTCAGCTACTGCATACATGGCGCTATCTGGCAACTCAGTCGAATACATGGCGCTATCTGGCATCATGGCGGATTAGAGGTTTGTAAAAGACAGAGAAGCTGATGACGGAGTCATTGCAAGCTCGGCTCCCAGCCGAGCAAGGACCTCTGGTCCTATCTCTTTCTTCCCCTTTGGGAAAGCCCCTTAGAGGCCTCTTAGGTTAGGTAAACGAAAATAGCTTGGGAGAGAACTCCGCCTCCAAGTTGCATGCCTTGCAATCAAAGGCAACTACTCTCTCTCTCTCTCCTTCAGGTGTACCCCTCCCCCCCTTGGCTCAGCCAACTGGCTGATTAGGAGCCTATAAAACAACGCCTACTCGGCTGAAGTCTTAATATGCACTTGGCTCCTGCCAGGTGAACACCTCTCCTCCTTTCTCGCCTCCTTTCTGGCCCTTTGGGGGGAATAGCTTGGGTGAGAACTCCGCCTCCAAGTTGCATGCCCATTGCAACCCCGGTTGGCAACAAAGGCCTCTTTGGGGGATTTTTGTTGCAACACCCCCCTTTGCAATAACCCCACCCCCCTTTGCTACACCCCCACCCCCTTTGCGACATTACGTAATCACTTGCAACATTCTTGCACTCTCCCCTTTTGCGGCTATACTACTGCTCTCAATAAGTAATCTAAACCTGATCTAGTCCATCCTTTATAATCGAATTCAGAAAGTAATTTCCTTGCACTATAACCTTTTTCAACTCTATAATGCTTTATAATTATTTTATCTTCATGTGAGAATGGCATATTTAGAGGTATCACGGAAGATTTTAAATCTAAACAAATTCTGAAAAGAGAAAAAGAAGATATTACATAATGAGAAAAACTGAAATTTTCGCAATCTGTAGAAATAACTGCATAACTCCTAAAATATTTAAAATAAAGTTATAAAATTATCAAAGTTTATTTATGAGCCTTTTATTTATTTAGTGTAAAAAAATATTGAAATCTCTATCAAATTGTGCATTTTATAGAGATTTCAAATTGCCTTATTTTTTTTTTACAGACCATATATATATATATATATATATATATATATATATATATACATTCAACTGCAAAGAACACGCAGTAAAACAACGTAAAGAACGACGCTTGTATAGGAGATATTCCGCGCAAGACGAGAAAGAGAAAACAACAAATGAAAAAATGAAGTACCACCTGGGAATCGAACCCGGGATCTTCCGATTGCCGGTCAGACGCGATAACCACTACACCATGGACTTCACTCTTCCAAATGCCATAATTCCTCTACATACTCGCAGAAACCAATGCCCCAAGGGGCAATCGGAAGATCCCGGGTTCGATTCCCAGGTGGTACTTCATTTTTTCATTTGTTGTTTTCTCTTTCTCGTCTTGCGCGGAATATCTCCTATACAAGCGTCGTTCTTTACGTTATATATATATATATAATACAGTCATAAATTGTCAAGTCATTATTATCCTTGTTCAATAAATGTTCCAGTCATAAATTGTCAAGTCATTATTCAAATTGTTTCATTTTGAGCGAGTGCATAAGAAAGTCCTAGAGCAAAGATAATTGGCAGGTTTATTCTTGTGGGGGAATAGAATAAGGGCAGATGTGACCGAATTTAAAATTCCAAAAAAACGCTGTTGTGGACCACCCTAATATATATATATAGTATATATATATATATAGATATATATATAGATATATATATATTTGTTAACAGGTTTGGTAAAAGGGCTTAATAAGTTTTTGTTTAAGGAAGTGAATCAGTTTAAACTAGCAAGCCTTCCCCTTTGGTAGAAATATATAAATACTTTTTTTTGTAAACTTTTTTATTATAGGATGGCTTTTGTAACGTAGGAGCATATAGGCCGGGAAGTATGAATTAAAAATCAATAATAAATAAAAGGAAGAGAGTGGTTGAGCGGTCAGAACTCTGAGAAACACCTCTGTTAATAGCTTTAGTTCGTCCAGAAAGGAGATTAGAGATGAGGGTACAGATAGTAGGTTCGATACCGTGGGAGGAACATTTTGACAATTAAAGATTTGTGGTAGAATCTATCGATAGCTATTGATATGTGTGACGCAATAGCGAAAGTTTCGCCGAGTCCCCGAAAGGAGGATGACCAACAGTCAGAGATATGCAAGAAGATCACCGGTAGTGCGTCCCTTGTGGAATCCATACTGACGATCTGGAAGAAAATTGTGTGAAGAGATATGTTTAAGAATCTTCCTATTAATGATAGATTAAAAATTTTGAAGGGCTAGAAACCAATGCAATTGGTCATTCGTTGGAGGGTTGAGAGCGGTCTCTTTCTTTGAGCCAGGCTGAATAAACGTGAACTTCCAGCAGGAAGGAAAAGTACAAGATGAGAGACAAAGACGAGGAAAGATAAATTTGTAGTGTGATCGTTCCTCCATAACCAGAAATTTAACCTCAAGTAATACTTATGTGAAAGATAAACAGCTGCCAATTAAAGTTAATCAACTTCAGGTCTAATTATATATATAATATATATATATATATATATATATATATATATATATATATATATATATATATTATATACACATTATAACTGCAAACACGCAGTATAATTAACGTAAAGAACGACGCTTTGTATAGGAGAATATTCCGCGCAAGAAGAGAGCGAAATATTCTCCTATACAAAGCGTCGTTCTTTACGTTGATTATATATATATATATATATATATATATATATATATATATATATATATATATATATAGTTTCAGGTATTGCTCCTATGAAATTATCTTCGTTTCTAACCGAGAGTGATTGATCAACTGAGTGTATACTCTGCATAGATCTTAAAAAATGGCGGAGTATCATGCAGAATATTATGTAATTTCAAGATATAAAATTTATTTTATTGCGCTATACAGTTAATTTCCAACTTTTTAGCTAATATTCTTTAAATTACACTGTCACGAACATATTTTGATCAGGTTTTTATTTTTGCAAACCTACCGAAGGCAATGGAGTTTGATAACGTAATAATATAGCTGTAGAAAATATCCGCATCTTATTTAAAACGTTAGACACGAAATTAAGTTGCTTATTGTAAATACTTACAAATTACCATTGAATGTGATGTGAGTTAAAACATTACAAATTTTTAATTTCTTTAAAAATGAATCCGTTTCTAAACTCCGAGCGACTACTTGCTGAAGAGAGACTAGAAATTTTTATGTAGTATTATGAAATAATCAGAATATGAGTGTAAATATAGGGCCAAGATTTTGTAGATAACTGCATCATACATCAGTTGTCATCGTGATGAATTTGACACGTGATAAATGAAATAGAATTACCATGAATGACTATCATGATGTGGCGTGGTTCTGTAGTAATAGGTGATAATTAAACTAATGACTTAAATATAAACCGAGATTTGTGGATAGATATCCTTTAGCACATTCATTACAATGAATTTGAAATGTTTTAATAAAATAAAATCAATGCGAAAAACAGTAGGTATATATATATATATATATATATATATTTATGATACACACAGACCGTGCATGGAACAAGAAACTCTTCTAGGAAAGTGAAATCCATTATAATCCGAATAAGTAATGGTAAATGCTAAATACTATATATATACACACACACACACACACACACATATATATATATATATATATATATATATATATATATATATATATATATATATATATATATATATAAATCCTTGATTACCCCTGGTTTAGCTACCGGTCGATTTTTCATTCTGACGAAGGTTAAGCTTGTCCCTCAATCTTATATCCACAGTTCAACGTGGAATATTAACCACGCCCACCAGCATCTTGCTGTATTAGTCACTAGTCTACGCAGGGGTGCCCATTTCCTTCCAACCAAATGTACACAATGTACTGTATTCATTATTCGTGAACAAGAAAGGAGTCGTGCATCTAGAATGAATTTTACTCAAAGCCTATCCTGAAAAATAATGATTATCAAATAACATGCTAAATTTTTTAAAAATACTCACAAACTGGTGAAGGAGGTGAAGTGTTAACAAACTTTCTGCTGTGAAGATTGCATGAAGAGTTTTGTTTTTGTTTTTTCTGTTTAAGGTGCTGCAACCCAGCTGGATTATTGGCACCAATGTTTTTATTGGTTATTGATGGTCATTTAAATTTATTAGATGAAGAGTGATGATTTCGATTAGAGTCTGGGCTTAAATAGCTTCATCTCACTGTGTTGCAATGCACAGATAGTTGTCATATTTAGCCATAATTTAAATTCGTTGTGTACTTCATTATGTAATTTGTTTAATGGTTACCAACAGAATTCATAGTTTGTTAATGAGAAAAACGAATGCTTTTCATATATGCAGTCATGTATCTTTGCAACGATAAAATTAAGGGCTCTTCCCTCAATATACAAATATGTATATCCAGCAACTCATATTCCAGACGTTTTTAAACGTATTATAGCGTATTATAATGTAATATAACGTTATGGAAATTTCGAATCCCTGCCTGTTTGTATAATTCCGGAAAGTTGTTGAAAATGTGGATTAGTAAACTATTGTTAAGAAATTATATTAATCAGTGAAGCTAATTGCTTACAGGTAATGTTTTAAATTTATAGAATGATCCTTAACAAATATATTTAATTTGCGGCTTTCCCTCTCATTAACCAAAACTCCGTTTTCTGTATTGTAAATGTGCGTAGAAAATGACTTTTGCAACATTTAGTGTAACACTATTATAAAAATGAGCCTGATGATCCTATAATCATTAATCAATTTTCAATCTTGCATATTTCAATAATTTTAAAATAGATGTGTACTTATAGAGATATTATATTTCGTGTTTTCGTCTACACAATCTGCATTATAAAAATGCTTTTGTTTTTAACTCACGTATAACGAAATTCGTGTTATAAATGAAAGAAAAATTAAATTAGGTATTCGTCAAAAATAATGGATTAACGACAGTAGGAATAAATCAACGATTTTCATTTCGAGTAGAAATATTTAAAATATATCCTCCAATGTTACATGATAAAGCGCTTTGAAATTAAAATTTTGTTGTTCGAAATAATTTGTCACTTATATAGTAATTTTTGCACGCTGGTTCCGAAAATAATACTAATGTACAGAATTTCACAAAATGTCATATTTCATATTACACATGTAAGTAGTTTTCATTAAAACTGAGTCATTTTAATTTTGATTAAAAACTACTGAGATATCATTGAAGGTGTGACGTCAGCATGACGACTGCTTACTGCTGGATGTTGAAATGGGTTTCCAGTTTGCAGAAAATCCTTACGTGATAGAAAAATGGATATCTTATTCGAAATCAGAATATTTGGATTATATAATCAACTATTAGTAAGAAAACATCACTTACAAATTTCTTATTCGCAGTCCTGTGTAGTTTATAGTCAATAATTGGTAACAATAATAATTAACTACTTCTCGTTACAGTTAAATTTCTAGAAAAAATTACATACGTTTAAAATGTTTAGTATTGACTAGTTTGGAAAATCTGGCAAGATTGTGAACTGAGTTACCAATTGTGATTAATGTGTTTAACAAAGAATTATGCAAATACTGTACATTAAATCAGTAAAACTTATCAAATATGTATATATATTTGCAACATCCACACGTTTCACGTGCTTAATTGTGAAATTCATCCCATATATATATATATATATATATATATATATAATGACGATAGACAAATAATGTTTAAGATGGTAATTGAAGCAAAATAATAATAGGTCTGCCGGTTAAACACTTAATTGTAAGTTAACTGCATAATGTAGTTTAATAATATTTGTTATTTGGACTGTAGTCTGCCAATAAGCCTTTTCAATTCATTCCATTTCGCTTCATTTCATATTAGTGTAGAATAAACGAATTTTAATTAGAGAAGCAAAAGTTACCCCTATAATTGAAAATAAACTGTTTTATTTTAAATTTATTTAATATTTTTATTTATCTTCATATAATACAAATATTAAACAAAGAAATTGTTAATGATTTAAAACGTGATTAATCTGAGTTTGTATTTTGTGATGTTCGCAATTGCTAACATACGAAATCAGTAATACATTTGGAGAGATAATATGGTATTGGATTATAATAATATACACCTTTTGTATGTTTTGAGGTCGATGGATAATCTTGTGACCTTTATTAAACCTTTTTTCAGATATTTATTTTAAGTTTTTATTGCTATTGTCAGAATGTTTGCTCCTCCTGCAGTTAAAACTAACGGGCACCGCGAGTGAACACGACGGGTGCACCGGAACAAAAAGTACTCGAGTGTTTGTTTGTCTCATGAGAGACCGTGAAAGTTTTTTTTTTTTTGAAGGAAGGTGAAGACAAAACTTTTTTTCCTACTAGGAGGAGGGGGGCCCCGCAATGGGCCCTCAAGGGGCAAATGCCCTTCATTAAGGACGGTGATACCCCATAAATGGGGTGAGGAACTTAAGTAATGGGGGCCCTCTCATACCGAAGGCGAGACCTTTAGGGCGCCCCTCCAGGGGCAGGTTTTCAGAGCACCCAAATTTCCTCGTCCGGAATGCAGCTATACTACTGCCATCGTTATTTATTCGGTAACGTGAGAAATCTTTAACAGGTTAAAGGTAGTTTGAACACCAACACCTGTAGCGCTGAACTGAATGCTGCAAGTAGGAAGCGCACTTCCAAAGGGGATAGTGGGCGAGTCACGTGACGCTCTTTTCATTGACGCGCCCCAAACAGCGGGCATGGCCTAGATTTTCCTGCATACACACACACACAACACACAAACACAAAGGAGAAAATGAAATGTTAACTGAAACATAATTTATTTAAAACGCACATAATAAAAAAACAAATAAATAAACTGTAAAAAGTCGTCAAGTAAATAAACTCTGAAGCAATTTATAAAAGACAACTATATATATATATATATATATATATATATATATCTCTCTCTCTCTCTCTCTCTCTCTCTCTCTCTCTCTATATATATATATATATATATATATATATATATATATATATATATGTATACTTTAATACAAATTTATTTAAACTACACATGATTAATAAATAAATAATTTTAACAAATACACTTTCAAGCAAATTATAAAAAAAAACTATAAACTAGGGACACTCACTATATTTTGCCCGACCCTTTTTTCTTAACTATGTTTAGGACCCCAAAGTGCGAGATGGAAGTGGAAAACCCAGACGAATTCTTCGACATAGATACAGATCAACCGAGAACAAATTCCGCCACAAACCTATTAATGGACTTCGAGTTCACGGAAGGAGATGTACTGGGTGATCCAGATAAATGGGACCCATAAAAAAAAGCCAAATATTCTTAATATTTAATTCCTTTCATAAAAACTATATATCATTCGAAAGAGTAGAGTTACAAGTTTATTATGAAATATTTATTTTTTAAAAATGACTCCTTTCAAATGTGCTCCATTAGTTGCCAAGCATTCCAGTGTTCTCGCTTGTAAGTTCTGCATCACTTTTGCAAGAGTGTGCGGTGGTATGGCCTGTATCTCATTTGTGATGGCGGCCTTCAATTCTTGCAAGGTCGTTGGGTTATTTCTGTAGACCCTACTCTTTAAATATCCCCAGAGATAATAATCTTAGGGAGAAAAATCCGGAGATCTTGCGGGGCATTCAACGTCTCCAAATCTTGAGATTAACTCGCCTGGAAACGTTTGACGCAAAACTGCCATGCAGTTCCTCGTGGTATGGCAGGTAGCTCCGTCTTGTTGGAACCAGTGGTTTTCTAGACAAAGATCTCTTAATTTAGGAATAGGAAATCGGTCAACATTTTTTCGTAGCGATCACCATTTACAGTGACCGTGTTTCCGGTGGAATCCTCGAAAAAGTACGGCCCTATGATCTGAGATGCAGTAAGACCACACCAAACAGTTACACGCTGACTACGCAACGGGACTTCGGTAATATTCAATGGATTTTCTGTTGCCCAGAAACGACAATTTTGTTTGTTTACAGTTCCATTCAAGTGAAAATGGGCTTCGTCTGACATAATCAAAGTTGGTAGAAAATTGGTGGTGTCATTTACCTTCTGTTGGATCCATTGACAGAATTGTCGTCTTCGTGCGAAATCTCCATCGTTTAGTTGTTGCACTGTTTGAATTTTATATGGAAAGAGCATTAAATTTTGCTTGAATATACGGTGTGTTGTTCCATATCCAACTCCTAACAGCTGAGAAGCACGTCTGATGCTTATGTTAGGATTATCCTGTACAATTTCATGAGTTCTGTTAATGATCTCGTCTATCCTTGCTGTGCGCACTCTTCCAGTTGGTTTTCTTTTTCCAATGCTGCCAGTTAGGGAAAAATTTCTGACACACCGACGGATTACTTTCTTAGAAGGTGATTTTGACATCTGAAAATTTGTCTTGAAAGATCTTTGAGCTGAAACTACACTTCTTCCATGCTCATAATATTGCTCAGTTATGAAACGCAGCTGTTCCACAGTCCATGCAGTCATCTTGAAGGGTTAGTTTTAACTAACATTTATTTTGTTTTGTATCTTATCTTGTCTTGTATTGTCAAAACCTATACAATCCTGTACAAACTTGTAACTATCCTCTTTCGAATGATGCGTATGATTTTATAAAAGGACTTATACTTTAAGAGTTACAGGGGTTTCTTTTGGGTCCCATTTCTCTGGATCACCCTTTAATTACAGCCTTATCACAGATGCGAGACAATTCAGCATCAAGGCCAGACACATGGAGTGCCACATTTCTGAAGAAATTCAAAGGGAGTATTGCCAAACCGCTATACCTACTATGGAGGAAATCACTCGAAACAGGACAGATTCCACTTCCCTTAAAGAACGCGAACATTTCCCCCTATTTGAAGGTGGTAAAAGAGCAATGCCCAAAAATTATCGGCCAGTGGCTCTCCCCTCACACCTTATAAAGTGTTTTGAGCGTATAATTAGAAGCAAAACTACCTACTACCTACAAGAAAAAGACATACAATAGGATGTATCATGCTCATGTCGAATATTGAAAAACTTTGAATTTCAAGATTGGCAGTATGTATTCCTATGTAAAACTGAATTTTAAGAGGGGTTCTTCTTCTGCAGCTTTTGTGAAAAGTCGCATTTAAGTGTTCAAAATCGAACTTTTTTGTCGAAAAATGGGAATTTGGCCAATTTCAAAGACTTGGTAGCCTCAAATGACCTCCATATGTTCAATATTCTTCGCATACACCCTTAAGCATTTCTAGGGGCAGGCTTGGACCCATTTAAGATCAGCCAAAATGGTTCATAACCCCTAAAATAACCAAAATTACACAAACTGGCCCAAAACTAAGGAATTGTATGATTTTTAGTCTCCTATACACCACATTTCGCGGCTGTTCTCTTCATCAGGCAGAATCTTTTTGTTCTTTTTTCTTGGTCTTGCATTTTCTTTTTTTTAGAAACGCCTCCACCAATTTTTATCTATTTTCTTTTCGGCATCACTGAGTGTGATGGCAGCTGCCCCCACCTTTCTGCAAGCTGCTGTGACTTTCAACCCTTTTTTGCAATTACAATTCTTTTTTAATATTTGTATAAGTCCCTCCTCCACCCCCAGCTTGTAATAGTATGCTGGTCAACTGAATGTTTTGAGATTTTTTCTTCTGAAAGCATCTTGATTTCTCCAGCAGGTCTTGTAGAGATCTAAAACATGTTCATAATGTCTTGCTTTGACTTGAAAACTGGTAACAATTCTCTGTGATCGATCCTAGCACGAACAAAACCACCTTTTCTCTCTTGCCCATACACTGCATGAGCTGCAGCTGAAACTTCCTAGACTGCTCTTTCACAGCTTTGAGTGTGAACTGAGAAATTCTCAACTTCAAGTGGAGACCTGAGAAGCTCACAACTTCTCCGCTTGACATCTTACAAGTGAAGAGTGGCTCATACAGTTTCTCCTTATCCCAATTAATCAGAGTAATTGGAGAAGTGGCATCAAAATTCAGTTTAGGGTTTCTATGAGTTCTCAGACTCATGTCTCCATACTCAGACGTACCTCTGATCTTCTTGATCATCTCAAACCCCCCCCCATGCCCTCTCCTCCTCATCCTCACTGCAAAGGAGAGAGGCATTGAGGTTCTCACTGTGAGCGTGATATGCTCCACGAAGTATCACATGAGTGATTATGTTCCTGACTTCAGAGGTCTGGCTTCTCAGCAGTCCCAGAGCGGTCACAATATGGTGAGGTCCATACCTCATGTTGTGTTTCACCTTGATCTCAAAATACACCTTCAAGTAGAAGTCCAGGCAGAACTTCAGCAGCACCTCCAGCTTCTTCAACACCTCCCCCTTCAGACCATGCTGCCTCATCCACAGTATCAACAGAGCCTCACCTGTAGTCAGCCAGCATGACTGATTCAGTGGGCCACACTTCAGACCAGCAACTTCCTTGCTCAAATCTCCTGTCTTGAGAGCGTTGATCAGTAGGTAGCAGTTCTTCTGGTCAGTGCTAAGGTTCTGTACAATGTCTTCTGGCAGTTCGATTATATCTTCTCCTGGCAGAGCCTTGAAGCTAAAGTTGACAGGTATGTCATTGATCTTCTCCAAAAGTTTTCCTATTGGGCCACTGAACCCAGACTTGTGCGTGTTGGGACCATCAAGCTTGATGATCATTTGCCTGAGGCTGAGTTCATTAATATGCAACTGGCATTTCAGCCAGTGACACTTGTGATCTAGCAGACTCTCCAAGTGAGTGAAGGCTCCTCCATCACGTCCTGTGTTTGTGTTGGTGGAGTCACCACCAAGGACCACAATAGTATATTTAGCACCATGAACACTAATCCACTCAAACAGAGCCTGAGCTATCTTCAGTGCAGGTTTCTCATTTCCTTCAGGTTCTTCTTGTGTACAATGGAAGAGATACTTCCCCTCAGGTTCCCAGGTAACACTATAGTGCTCTTCAGTTGTAATATCAGGATGGAAACGGCCAGTTTCTTCATTGTACCTCATGATCTTTGTCTTCTTAACTTGTTTCCCATCAAAGAAAATTCTCTTGATCTCCTCTCCCTCTGTCCTTTTCTCCAGGGCCTCCACCGAGGCACCTATTACAGACTCCTTGCCCCTCCACATCTTCATCCTGTCAACAGCTAGATATACCTTATCAACAGATAGATGCCCAGCTTTGATGAGATCTTGCAAGAAACCAGTTGCAATGGCTGCTGCAGGAGTGTTTGTCACCTTGAACCTGACTGCAGCCGCAGCAGTGCTTGAGATATCCATGTAGTTCCTCCTGGCAGAGGTGGAGACGATGCCAGTGTTGACACTGGAGCTTGTGCCTGATGCAGTACTGGAAAAATCTGTGTCAACAGTAGGAGCTGCTCTGCCTGGAGACTCTTGCAAGGAAGTCACCTCATCTTCATCATCATCACCACCATCAGCTCTAAGCAGTAGCTCCTTTTCTTCTTCTTCTTTTCTGTTTCTCTTCTCAGCTGCCTTCTGTTCTTCCTCCTTCCTCTTAGCAACCTTCACCTGCTTCACTGTTTCCTTCACATTAACAGATGCCATCCGGAATCCAGAAACTTCTGAGGTTTTGATCCTCTGGTAATGGAGCCACTCTAGCTCTAGCTTTGGAATCTTCTGAGGCATAGGACAGTCACAGTTGACATGAAATCTAGCAGCACAGCCAGAGCAGCCAGATGCTTCAGTTCCACAGAGAGTGATATCATGTCTGCAGGTTGTTATGTCAAACAATGTATCAAGTTCAGATATTCTCTTCTCTCTCCTTGCAACCTTCACTCTGCCATTCACTAGGTCAATCATTTCATTCCACCTGACAAGAATCTTCCTGGCAATGGATCTCTCTTGACTGATCACAGGAGGCGTGAACTTGGCATTGCTTTTGCGCCACTGTGCCAGTACCAGTGATGCCAAGTCCTTAGCCAAATCTTGCAGAGGGTACTGAGCTCTCTTCATATCATCCAGAAGCAGCTTCTCTTCCTGGAGGGGGATTCCTCTATGAAACACAGCTCTCCAGGTTGGAACTTCTGTTAGAAATAACTGCTTGCCTGGACCCACCAGATCAATCAGCTTTGAACCAGAACTTTTTCTTGTCTTTCGTCCTTGCTTAGCCATGGTGGCTACACAATCTTCACCAAGCTTTGTATCTGAAACATAGAAAATTATCACAGTGAAACTCTAGCAGCCTATAACAGCTGTTACAATGGTTTTGTTTGGTAAGAAACCGGTCTGTTACATTTGTACTACAGTGTATGTCCTGCACAGCTGTTCTGTACATAATCAGAAAACGAAGAAGCGGAAATTTGAACACTTAAACCTGATTTTTAGCAAGCGTTCAAGAAAACAAACCCCTCCTGAAAATTAATTTTACATAGGAATACATACTGCCAATCTTGAAATTCGCGCTTCAATGAGCATGATACACCCTATTATAGAACCCAAATCAACATAGCTTCAGGGCTGGAAGATCATGCCTGTCACAGCTACTAGACCACCAGGAGAAAATATTAGAAACATTGTGTCGAGGACAAACCATAGATGTAATATATACAGACTTTGCTAAAGCCTTTGATAAATGCGACCATGGAATCATAGCACACAAACTTAAGAATACAGGAATTACTGGAAAGTTAGAAACATGGATATTTAATTTCTTGACGCAAAGAACGCAAAGAATGGTGGTAAATGGAATCAAATTGGAAGACTCGGAAGTAGATAGCTCTGTCCCACAAAGATATACAAGGAAATATTGAAAGATGACATAAGAAAATTACAAAACGACATTGAAACATTATTTCAGTGGGCAGAAGACAACAATATGAAGTTCAACGAAGAAAAATTCCTACTTCTAAGATATGGTAATAACAAGGAGCTACAGAATAAAGGGTACAAAACTTTGTAAGCCAAACAGATAAAACCAAATCCACACGTCAGGGATCTTGGGGTAATAATGTCGTCGGATACAGAATTCAGAGAGCACTATAACATCAAAATTACAACGGCTAGAAAAATAATGGGAATCATCAGGAGGAGCTTCCGCAGCAGAAAAACAAACATTATGCTCAAATTATGGAAGAGTCTAGTCCTACCAATAATTGAGTATTGATCAGTACTCACAAGACCATTTTGAAAACGAGACATTGCGAACATTGAAGCTATACAAAGGACTTTTACTTCTAACATAGAGGAAACGGAAGGTGAACACTTCTGGTCTTGACTACAATCCATGAAACTCTAATCTTTCGAAAGAAGACGCGAGCGGTACACAATAATATACATATGGAAAATACTAAGGGCTCTCTCCCTAACTTTAGAAATGAAATAGAAACAAACTTGAATGAGAGAAGAGGCAGATTTTGTACTGTCCCAGCTGCGGTGTGACAAGGGGCCATGAAAACGAGGATGGAAAATACCCTTAGAATACAAGGCCCAAAGCTTTTCAGTGCATTACCAAAAGAAGTAAGGAATCGCCAGCACACCGACCTGAATAACGTTAAGAACCAGCTGGACAGATTCCTGTGCAAAGTCCCTGACCAGCCATGTGTGGCTGGCTACGCGGGCAGGAGATTAAAGAGCAATTTCCTCCTTCACCAGATCCGGAAAATGAGGCGGGATGCTGCAGAGGGGTCGACCTCAGGTCGATCCTAAACCATTATTCGAACTCGCATAATGTAACATAAAGTAAATAAGTATATATACTAGGGGCACTCAATATGTTTTGCCCCAACCTTTTTTCTAAGCTAAATAACACTGGTATGCATATGACATTTTTTTGTCTGCTGTGAGGGTGTTTTCAACTCATATATAATTCGACCATGCTGAATTCGAAAATGACATTGGTTTTCCTCAATCAGGTCAGGTTTTTTCTCTATTGGCCATTTATTATAAGTCCAATTTTATCCCCAAATTTATTGATTTTTTTAGCTTAAACACTGTAGATACGAGTAATATTATAAGAACACTCGTGAAAAATGAAAACATTGTGTGAATAAATACTTTTATTCATACAATGAATATGGAAAAAAGTTTATTGAGGAAGGAATGAAGTTTTTTTGGCTTTCCGTCTGTTTTTCTTCGGGCACGTCTCGCTTCAAACACCAGCAATAGTCCGCCAGCATATTGATATCCCAGTTTCCCTGGTACCTCTCTTCCATTATTTTGATATCTTGGTGAAATCGTTCACCCTGTTCCTCAATATATTCCCCGCAATTTTCAGGAAAATAGTCCAAGTGGGACCACAAAAAGTGCATTTTTATGGACATGCGCGACCCATGAGCTTTGAAAGCTTCCATCAAGTTTTCGACAACGGACTCGTATTCTGGACTTCTACGCTTGCCAAGCAAATCAGTGACAACTGATTTGAATGCCTGCCAGGCATTCTTCTCAGTTGGAGTCATTGCGTTTTCGAACTGAGTATCCTTGATCAAAGTTCGAATTTGAGGACCATCAAAAACCCCAGCATTTAGTTTAGCATCAGATATATGAGGAAATTTACTCTCGAGATATCGGAATGCTGAACCCTCCTTATTCATTGATTTGATGAAATTTTTCATCAAGCCCAGCTTAATATGAAGTGGTGGGAGCAAAATTTTTGTTGGTGGTACAAGGGGCACTGAAACGACATTATGCGACCAGGTTCAAAATTCTCTCTGGATGCCCATTCACGCTGTGCATAGTGCTTCTCATCCGCTCGGCTATCCTATTTGCAGAGGAAACATGGGTATTTCGTGTATCCCCCTTGCATTCCCAATACAAATGCCACAATCTGAAAAAAAATGAAAATATTTAAAGAATTTAGAGAATTTGTTCTATCAGATAAAAAAATCTATGCATTGGACTGTATCACTTCTGTAGGGAAGTTAAGTGTTCTTATACGCTCTCAAATAACCTTTGGAAAAACAACATAGTCAATAGCAATAGTTTACTTATGATATTAGTATTACCTTCAAATCTCCACAGATCCTCCAGTTATGTTGGTCGTATACGAGAGCATCCAGTAAAATTTTCATGTTATCTTAGCTCTCAGTAAGTTGTACGGAATGTGCTACAGGGACTGATGCAACCCTATTCCCAATGTTGAGAAGTACTGCTTTCAAACTTCGTTTAGACGAGTCTATAAATAGCCTCCATTCTGATGCGTTATATGGCAGGCCCAAGGATTCGATTAGCCCCTCAACATTGCAGCAGTACACTAAGGAAGAGGTATTTTCGTGCACTGCAAAAAACTTGCGGAATTCTTCCTCTCGTTTCCTATACCAGGAGAATGTTGTTCCCGGAGCCAGCAAGTTGTCCTCTCGAAGTCGTGAGCCCAAGATCTCGGCAGCTAATTTGGAAAGTCCTAAATCCCTGGTAAGATCATTAAGTTTGGCATGGTTGAGAGGCCTCGGCTCATTTGAAGCGGTATTTTGAGATATATACGACTGGGACTGGTCATTGGCATTGGTCATTGATTCATCATCAGAATCATCGAAGTCCAGGGTTTGAGGTGGGTCGGGTATTGGAATTCCAGGACCATGGGGTACAGGTCTCATAGCAGAAGGAATGTCAGGGTATACAACAATGCGTTTATTCTTCTTGTTAACTCCTGAAAATAGAAACACAGAAACATGGATATAAAACTTGCATATGAAACAGAAGAAGCATTCAGACAGTGGCGGCTCGTGAGGGAAGGCTGCGGTCTGTAAGATATGAAATAGGTCGATGGAGTCTGTATATTTTCTTTCTTTTTCATTCATATTGTCCCTTCGGGGACAATATGAATGAAAAAGAAAGAAAATATACAATCATTTTATATGTAAATGTAACTTGTATAACAATATGTATGTGTAAATGTATTTTCTATAACAATATGTATATGTAAATGTATGATTACCATTATGGTGAATATTATGCTATATATGGTGAATATTACATTATGGTGAATATTATGTCAAGTTTCATACGAGGATTTCAAAATATTTAAGAAAAATATATTTATAAGCCCACCTTGGAGGTTTGTCATGCAGAAATAGCAATCTGTCACGTGATCCTTTCCTTCTCTCCAAATCATGGGAATTCCAAAAGGCAAAGATTTCGCTCTGCCTTTGCTCCATCTTCTCAAATTCTCAATGCACGTCTTGTAGCACATATGAGGGGCGAAAGTTTTGTCCTGGTCCCCTAGCTTAATTCCAAAGTATGCTCTATACATTGTCTTCACAAATTTAGTGATTTGGGACTGGTTATTTGGCATGGTAACCGTCCCACATATGTAGCAGAATCTATTGGGATCATTTTTACACGCTCTATTCATTATGAAATATTTTATCTATATGCCTGAAAAATAAAAAAAGATATTATACAAGTGAAACAAGTGATGATAGATGTTACTGTTCCAATTCCGCTTTGACAAAATCACGAAAAATTCTATTTTACTTATGAGGCCATAGCCGGATAACCTGAGCTGATTGAGAAACACGGATTGCAGATTCGAAATCAGCAGGAAAAACTCTATAAGAATCACTTACAAAACCCTTGACAGCAAAATTGATGCATACCAGTGTAATAGGCCATGGGCTGAAATGTCTTTTGGGCCGTTAGTTTGAACTTTCTGCGCTTCACATAACCGGATTTTTCCAGTTTGAACCTCCCCTCCTTGTATAAAACCGCTTTTAAACGCCCTTGTATAAAACCGATGGTTAACGCAGTTTCGAAAATGGCGTCTCACATTGATGTGCGTCGTAAACAGAGAACTGTTATCGAGTTCTTAACCGCAGAGAAGGAAACAGCTGGAAATATTCACAAACATCTACAAAACGTTTAAGGAGATGCTGTTGTTGATCGAAGCACAGTTGGACACTGGTCTAAACGTGTGAAATCATCAGAGAGAGGGAGAGCCAGCCTCGTGCAACGTGCTAACAGTATCATTCGATCAAATCGGCGCGTCACATACAAGGAACTATCACTGGAGCTAGGAATTAGTGAAGGAAGTTTGAATACGATAATTTAGCAACTGGGATACTAAAAAGTGCTTTCACGGTTTGTTCCTCGCGAACTGAGTGAAGATCACAAAGCCCAAAGAAAAGAAATTGCTTCAGAGTCGTTGGTTCGATACGAGACAGGAGGGGATGACTTCCTTTCACGAATTGTAACTGGGGATGAGACTTGGGTGCACCACTTTGAACCTGAAACAAAACGCCAATCCAAGCAGTGGCATCACAAAGACCCCACGCAAGAAAAAGTTCAAAATGGCTCCCTCTGCAGGAAAGGTTATGGCCACCACCTTCTGGGACATGAAAGGGGTGATTCTGGTGGACATTATGAAGAAAGGACAAACGATCAACTCAGAGGCACATATTGCTGCCCTACAGAGACTCCAGAGACGTATAAAGTGAGTTCGACTGGAAAGAAAACTGGAAGACGGCCTTCGTTTGCACGATAACGCAAGACAGTTTGCAAACAAGTGAGGCCATCACAAAAATGCGCTTGACTGTTACCCACCCTCCATACAGCCCGGATCTGGCACTTTCAGACTTTCATTTGTTTGGGCCAAAGAAGGATGTTATTCGTGAAATAAAGTTTCAGAGTGACGATAAGGTTGTTAAGGAGGTTAAGAGGTGGCTCCAGCAGAACCCAGAGGACTTTTACCATCAAGGAATAAATGTTGTTTCGAGGCGGAGGAAAGCCGTAGAAAAGGATGGAGACCATGTGGAAAAATAAAAACTTGTAAAAAAGGTATGTAACTCCTTGTGAATAAAATTTTTGGAACTTACAAGGAAACTCGAAAAAAAAAAAAAGGTCGTGCAAAATATATTGAGTGGCCATCGTATATATATAGCCACTAAACTAATACGTCTGGCTGTACAGACTGGCTGGGTGTCTAAGCCAACAGACTGTGATCCAAAACCGTCCAGGATGTCGTCATTTTATTTCAAGAACTTTTTGTGAGAGGGGGTGACGCTCCAGTTACACAATATGTAAATATAGCCGCGAAACTAACACGTCTGGCTGTACCGACTGGCTGGGTATCTAAGCCAACTAAATGTGATCCAAATACGTCCAAGAGTAAGAGTTATGCAAACATACAATTCATGTATCTGTATTATCTGTATTCGCTTAATTATATGGTTTGGCACACCCCTATCCTCCTTACCTCCCTTCGCTAGCCCCTGTGCATCTTTTCCACCCAATGTTGCAATAGGCTCTATTCCATTTATTTTAAGGTTTGGAGCCACCTTCCCCCATTTACCGACCTCTTCGCATCTTATTCTGCAATGTTTCGAAGTCATACCACGACTTGTTTTAATGTTGCACTCCACATTTTTGTGGGGATACTACTAGATTTAATCAGGGGTCTTCCTGCGTCTCTTAACAGGGATACTAATTTATTACAATACTTATCTATGAGTTCACAGTGAGATTCATCTGATCAAGGATTACTACAGGCAAGATGCAACATTTTTAAATTATTAAGAGGTGACCTGTTCTGTCTTTATATTATATTCTCTGTTGCATTAACATTAGACTAGTCGACGTGATTATTCTTACCTATTTGGTTTTTGTTATGTGGTTTTGCACATACGTTCGTAAAATTAATTAATAGTTTATCGGTCTATGATCAGAAAGAAGGAAATCATGCAGAATATGAACTCTAACAATTGGATCCTTTAAATTATTACTTGTGAGATAATGATCAATCCACCTGGTGGCACCACCCATATCACTAACGTATGTGAAATTACCACTAATTACGCCATTAGTATGGGCGCAAAATGAACGAGTGCAATGCAATTGCAAATGTTGCAAGTTGTTATGCAACAAGGGGAGTGGGGGAATGTTGCAAGTTGTTATGCAACAATGGGTTATGCAACTTGGAGACGGAGTTATCTCCCAAGAGAAAGAGAGGAGAAGGAGAGAAAGGAAGAGAGGTGTTCGCCTGTGAAGAGCCAAGCGCATATTAAGAATTCAACCGAGTGGCCGTTGTCTTAATATGTTCCAAATAAGCCAGTTGGCTTATCTGGCTGAGTTGCCAGATTGTGCTATTTATTTAATTAAAGCATATATTCTGGCTTAATCCGCCACTTGGCTTAGAAGGCTGAGTTGCCAATTTGCACTATTTATTTAATTAAAGCATATATTCTGGCTTAATCCGCCAGCTGGCGTATCAGGATGAGTTACCAGTTTGCGATATTTATTTAATTAAAGCATATATTCTGACTTAACCCGCCAGTTGGCGTATCTGGCTGAGTTGCCAGATTGCGCTATTTATTTAATTAAAGCATATATTCTGGCTTAATCGCCAGTTGACTTAGAAGACGTAAATGGCTCATTCAGGTGTACAGGTTGAGTTCCCAGATAGCGCTATTTATATAATTAATGCATATATTCTGGTTTACAAATCCGCTTTAGAGCAATCCAACTGATATATTTAAACACCGTGTACAACCAAAAAGAATGAAATAAAAAACCATTACATCATTCTGTTTATTTAGGCGAATTGATGGAAATATATAGAAAATAAATATACAATGGAATATATATGATCAAAAATAATAATAGCATACGGACGATGAATATAAATAAATATACAATGGAATATATATATATGATCAAAAAATAATAATAGCATAAGAAACACCAACGGGATATATATAATAAAAAATATACAAAGCGTAGTATTATCAGTATATTAGTACAGGAAATATATATATATATATATATATATATATATATATATATATATATATAGTTATCTTAAATAATTAAAAATATTGAAAATAATAATATATGAAACGTATAATCAAATACATATTAGTACAGGAAATATATATATATGTATATACACAATTAAATAAATAAATATACATCCTTCATGTTCTACGTTGTATATTAAATAATTAAAAATAATAATATATATACACAATTAAATAATTAAATATACATCCTTTATGTTCTACGGTGCAAAACGCTAAACTCACACATAATCGAGTTTACATTCACATCGATAGATATTACTTTGTACTACGCGGTAAAGCCGTCCAAGCAACACTTCACCGTTTAACTGGCACGGATGCCCATACTCCACATAAATGGCTTTCATATCGTTCAATACTATTTTTGTGCCCACTTTACATTCGGTTGGCGAGTTATCTTTAAACACGGCTAGAATACAATGAAAAGCACGTACAAAGAGGTCATCGTTAACCTCAACATCATTATTAAATACAAGTTTATAAACACGCCTTTCCAATCGAGGGTTTTTTCTTACCGTCCCGAGCTTTTCAATCGTGAACTCTTATTCACTCTGCATAGCTGAAATTGAAATAATCTTCCAAGTCGTAACGACAGCTATTCATTACATAGAGGTACACCTCTTCAGGGTGAACAGTGTAGGCAAGCTCTGCCCTGTACCGCTCAAGTGCTTTGTACCAAAGATCAGGATATTTCGAAGAATCTAAACCTTTTAAATATGCATCCAGCTCTAGACCATTCTCGCCTTTTTCATTCCTACATTCGATAAATCCGTCGAGCAGAGCGGTGTATGCGTATTCAAGAACCTTGTCAAAATAAATCATATCCGTAACACGAGCGTCTAATATAGGCTTCAGCTTGCGGAAACCGACGATTTCAAACATTCTGTCGAGGATGAAACGGTTTCGCGTAGGGACAAGAACGTTATTATCAGAAGCATTCTTCCACGTCAGTCGTATATCAATGCATGGCTGATGTTAATTATACACAACGTACAAACAACGGCATATGAGTGGGCGTCACTAATCTGCTCTCTTGTACCTACACCTGCAGGTATTTTATAACGGTCCTCTCCACACTTCTTAACTATCACGAAGACTCTATTCATCTCCTCAAGACTTAAATAAATAACATTATGTTTACCAGACTTTGCTTGCCTGCAAATCGTTTCAAGTGCATAGTTAATAGCACCGGTTTCACGCCTGAACACGCGAAATGACTTCGCCACGGACACTTCGTACACGGCGTTCACAATGCTTCTCAAAGTGAGATCCATCGTTTTCGCACGTCCAGTCAGTTCAAGCTCTGAGATGACTATGAGCCACAGGTGGACGGATCGGCTCGACGGGCGGAGTGAGTCACGCGTGAAACGTGTACGGGTTTGTTCGAACTCGTGTGTTTCGTGAGGTACAAGGGTGGGGCTCGCTGGGGGGAGCGAGTCACACTGCTAAAGCGTGTACAAGCATGTTCGAACACTTGTGCTCTTGGACAAACAGAATTTTCCAGTACATGAAACAATACCGGGTTTAATGTTTTATCACTCACCAGACGTTAATTTCCACAAACTAAACATCTTCACAATCCGGTGCAGTATTTGAGAGAAACATATGCCCATATTTATCCTTTTCGTTTAACAAACGATACTCGTCTCTAAAGTCTGTTAAGAACTCACACATCCCATTAGCCACAACCTCACTACAAACCTCGTCATCATGGTAAAAATACTTAAGCTTTTCCATGATGACATAATTTACATTCTCAACCGTAGGGTACGAGTAGTCTGTATGATGTAACATGACATAATATCGCTTGTCACCACACTCATCAACAAGGCTCACTATCCATAACCGATGCTTATCTTCTGAACGTGTTGTTTCTTCTACTTCGCGGTATATGTGAGCCTTTATAAAGGTTAGGTCTATAACATACTTCAATACATCGTCTGTACTATGAAATCCTACAAAGCCCTCGCCGGAATACCCGTAGAGTATTTGAACATCTTTGTCCTTCGCAAGGCTCAACGCAGCCTTAAAAGTATCATAGGAGGGGGGAATAGGGAGTTTTTCAATATCCACCATATCTTGGCAGTTTGCCGAATACCACTTCATAAATGTTGAACACGCAATATTAAAGGTAGCCATTACTATTTTTCTTCTACGCGGGAGAATACACGTCTGAGCTCAAAGGTATGCAGAGGTCAACTGAGCACGCAGAGAAGAGATATGCTCAGTTAGCGGCAGATCTTACAGTGGGTGGGGCTTAGCTCTTTATTGTACACACACACGCACGCACGCAAAGGAGAAAATGAAACCTTAATTGGAGCAAATATACGTGATAAATAAACATATCAATACACATACTGTATATAAATACAATCAAGGATTAAGGTAGCCAAAGGGTACGGTATGATAGGTACCAGACACCTGATAGCATTTCCTATAGGTGTTACGGCATACCTTCGTGCCTCTAAGTTCCTTCACACACCCCAGTTTCTGCGCCCGAAAATTGTGCGTCCCCACAGTAAGTTGTGGTAGCTGGTCACCCTCATCTTCCAAGCACACTAGATTCTTCAACGAGTCAAAGTTAACGACTCGACGGTTCGCATGGTTGAGCGTGATTCCCTTAACCTTCACGATATACTACGTATCATTCCCTACCCTCACCAGTCCCCCATAGCTTTTTGGCCCTGTTGACACAAACGAGTCTCCGTATGCACCATCACTATACTCATCCTTGATCTCGTCAGTTAGCTCTCCGAGGAACTCCCCAATAGCGGGCATGTATTCACCTTCCCTCGCTGTGAATATCACGCTATCTGTGTCAGCGTACAACACCCTCCGTCCAAGAGAGTGCAATAGGCCCCAAAGTTTGATGCGGGCGTAGGCCGTCGTGAAACTGGCTACAGGTATGTTTGTAACCCGTGAGGTATCTGTGGCCAATTCGGTATTGTTGTACTTTATTATGTAAGTATTACCTACATTCACGATCTCCATAACCTCTTTATCGGGGGCGTTGGCATAATCCCAGACTTCACTATAACTTTGTGCCAAATGGACGTTCCCTTTGCCGGTATTCTGCGCAAACTTTCCCCAAAGACTGTTTAGACACAACTTTGCACTAAAGCGCTTGCCAGGATTCTTAACAATTTGGGATTGGTCAAGCTGTATACCTTCATGGGTACTGTAACGGTGAATATAAGCCGTTTTTTCATCTTCGATATGAAACCTACGCGGATATCCTGACGCCTCAAACTTATCCTTCAAAAAAGTTTTAATATATGGTGTGAAAAGGTTGGGTAGCTTCTGAAACCTCCACACCTCATGTATCTTCATTATTCTATACCCATGGCGAACGGCTAGGGCCAGCTCAGGGCTTGTATATATACCTCTGATCTTACGCTGGTGGGTTGTATGGACACAATCACCGTTTTTCTCTTCTGCGCACTTCACGCACAGGGGAAACATGAGCTAGTGATCAATAACGACGGGTAAGATCGGCATCCATAAATCGCTAGGGGGGAGCACGTCTACGAAAGAGAGTCCAAAGTAGCGCTCATTCAAGTTAGCTGAAAACTCCTGGATGGTTCGTATGGTAGGACTCACCATTTTTTCAGGTGCACCTACGAGGTACGGATTGTTCTTCATCACGTATTGGTATAAAGAACAAAAGTCGTAGTAATGGAGTTTCACACCCTCCGTAGGCCGAAAGTATTGCTTGAAGGGATTTGTACGCTTCAGAAGATCGAGCAGCATTGAACGTTTGATTGTGTTAATTTCTTCACGGTACTGTCCATCTGTTTCCATCCGTGCATCATACTCATGCTCCCACAAGACTTTGTGAGTGATGTGGGATCCTGTAAGTTGATCGCGGGTGCGGGTCCACGCAAGACAGTCAGCAGGAGATCTACCGTGGATATCTCCTACGATTCCACACTCAGGACGGGGGCATCCGTGCCACCAGCAACCGTTGAAGGAGTACACAGTCTTCTCACCAGTCGCACGGTTTTTACTTAGACCATCAACCGAAAAAACAAGATCATTAACCTTAATGGGTACTTCACCCGTGTTGCGGGAATGCTTTATGTATACACCTGTCTGCTGCTCTAGGTGTATGAACCAGTAAATAGCCTTGTGCCCATAAATGCGGGGATTCTTTCTGTAGATAACGGTTAAGGTGTCTTTAGGCATGAAGTTGTTCTTGAACACCGTAAAACATAATGAGGCGATGGTGGTTGCGACTTGCAACAGGTCGCATTAGAAACGACCTATGTATATCCTTCTAAAGAACTGGAAACCTACTCTAAGCACACGTACATCATTCATGCAATAACGCTCACATTCATCAGCTATATTATACGGATTACATTCATTAAAACTGTTGTAATGTCGGTGAAAATCTTCACGTTCATTTGTATTCATATATTCATAATTAAAGTAATGTTTGGGTGGAGGTAGTCCTAGGTAATTTAAAGTTTCGCTAGTGATGAATGTGTAAGGGAAATAACCTTTTGAAACTTCAGCGGCTACGCCCATCACCTTGGGTAGCATTGCTAATTTACAAGGTGTGAATAATAAAGTGTCTTTAAACTGTGCATTACCTCTTATTTGCATCCATATTAGTTTGTTGCCTCTTTTCAAGGGATCACCTGTAAATATCTCAGATGACTCGTGCTCAGGCAACTCCTTATAAAGGAACTGAGTGTTAAATTTTGTCCCGTTATGGGCGAGAATATACAGTCATTTTTTAGAACTTGTCCGCTAACTTCACAATATAGGACACAAAGAATTTCACAGGGCTATCGTGGGCATTCTTTTTAAAAACGTTTGTCCTTTTACCACATTGTGACCCTCATCACACTCGCTCTCCATACACTCATCACAGATTGTCTGGCTTATAAGTAAATGTGGAATAACCTCTTTGGTTTCAGCATTCGTATATGTTTCTATATCGTAGTACACAGTTATACAAGGGCTGTTTTTAGGCTTGGCGTCTTTCATATAACAGATGCATTACTCCAACTGCCTTATATTTCTCATGGCATGTATAACAGTGAATTTCATCACATTTATGCTTGAAATTCCTCCAATTATCCATCATATGAAACTTACCACATTCACAGATTCTCATTTTCCTGCAGGTGCCAATTGATTTATGGAGCTCAAAACAGTTATTATTGAAAAATGTGCGTCTACACACGTCACAATCCCTCTTCTCAGCTTCAACTACACATTCGAGCTTTTACACTGCTCACATACCATGTGGCAATCTTTACAATGTTTCACTAAATCATCCGCAAACTCGATACAAACCTTACCCAAATCATGATGTCGTCCATATTTTCGACTTTTATCATAACTTGCTTAAAGGTACCTTATATTACGGATGGGTAGATATATTGTTACTGACAGCCCTAAAATAAGTAGGGGTCTTGTACGATCTCTCACACTACTTTTAAAAACATACACAGTCGTACGACGATCATCCATTCCAAATACAACTACTCATTTCCTGTTCTACCCTTCTGAGCTCTTCAGGCCCCATATTACACTCAAATTCAAGTTTACAGTCTACAGCTAGTTTACGGGCACGCTCCACTACCGTAGGCGACCAAATGTTTTTGACCCGTGTATTTAGTAGAGTAAAGATATGGGCCAAGACTACTGCTCCCAAAAATCATCTCCATCATCATCTGACCCGATTCCGAAGGACAGCCTCGTCCTGATTTCACGTTCGTCCCGGTTCTGAAGGGCAAACTCTACAATACGTTCAACTATGCGCCGTAGTCCGTGGTCAACACCATTGCTATACATGGATCTATGATGAACCCTGATTATATACCGGTTTCTTGTCAAGGCCGGGGTGGGGGTAGCGGTGCGCACCAACTCGAATGTTATGCAATCCTCAACAGAACGAGAAGCTGCTGTGGAGGATGTACCCAGAATTGAATAAGGGGGTATAATTGAGGAAGGTACTATTGTGGGGGTTGTGTTGTAAGACGTAGAAGGTTGGGTCTCTATTACTGGTGGGCTAACAACCGGCTCAATCCTGGCGCGCTTTATACCTGACGTGGTGGGCTCTTCATCATGCCTCCGCTTTGAACTAGCGCATGCTACAGGTATCGCTGGTGAGGATTCGTCAGCGAGGATGGATTCTGTAGCTGCACGGTCAACGGGTTCGTCTGTGATATCGATGATGGGGTGCTGTACATCGTTGTCATTAGCGGTTCTGTGGAAGAAGAAAACAAAATATAAGGAGCAGCACTCAAAATTTGTAATATTTTGTAAATGGCCCACTTAGGAGTGTGACGTGTTAGAAATGGATTCTGTAGAAAAATTCAGGTTCACGAGCTCATCCACATGTATTATACCTGGACCTACAGGATGTGGTAAAACTGTGTTTATGCTTAAAATCATTAAAGAAAAGGGAGAGATGTTCTCAAAATTTTTGCATAAAGTTATAAAGTGCTATTCGACGTATCAGTCAGTGTTCAACGAGTACCAAGGTGAAATCTTATTCCACAAGGGGGACTATGACGTTAATTCGTTAAAGGGGAATGAACATACAGTCATTTTAATTGATGATCTCATGTTGGAGATGGATAAAACGTTTACAGACTCATTTACAGTGTTCTCCCACCATCTTAACATAAGCGTGTTCTTCATCAACCAGAATCTATTTTTAAAAAATAGATACATGCGCAATGTTTGGCTAAATACACATATCTAGTCTTATTCGCGCAACGTAGAGATGTGTCACAAATTGGGGTATTAGCCAATCAAATGTTCCCGAATCAGCGTAAGGAGTTTTTGGAGGTTTATAAAGAGGCCACAAACCAGCGTAATGGATATTTGCTTTATGACCTTCACCGGCGAAAAACGTTTAGGGTGCTTCCAAGAACGAATATATTCCCAAGCGAAACTGAAACGGTGTATATTCCAGAATGACAAATAGGCTAAAGAAATAGCGTGAATTAATAAAAATCTATCAAAGATTGCCCCGGACACTGCAACAGATGTTTTTTAAAAATATCGACTCTGACTTTTTGAAATGCATCTGTGAAATCTGTCTTAATGTTATAAAATGTAATGTGCCAAAGAAACCCTCTCAGATGGCTCGCTTACGTCGTTACAAGAACATAATACGAGCGCTCGCTCATAAAAGTCAAACTGTGGGTAAGAAAAAGCGTATTATTGTACAAATAGGAGGATCATTCCTACCCATCTTATTTTCAGTTTGGGGTCCTTTACTGACTACATTAATATAATGAAGAAGGTGGTTGTGATTCCGCACGAGGTGTATGCTTCATTGAAAAGTTCAAAGATTTCAGACACGGTTCTAGAACCACGTAAAAGTAGGCTTAAAAGAATGGAAAGCGAGTTGCTAGTCGTATTAAACAATGAAAAGTCACCTGATGAGAAAAGGATCTTGTACCAAGAGGCTTTGCAGAAATTTCTTCACGAGTACGAGGATTATAAGAATCCGACAGAGCTTCCCGTGGTTATTAGGCACAGCGCGAGTAATGCTGAGTATTGCGACACAGGACCTGGCCCCGACATTAGAGATGACCAACCAAACGACAACGGAACACAACACATCGAGCATGCATTAAAAAACAGCCCCTCACATATATTGAGGAATAAAGGTTTAAGTCTTTATAATCTATTGAGTGGGGACCCCGCCATACAATGGACCGATACAGGCGAGGTCATTGTTGAAGGAACAAGGGTACAAGGATCCAATATCGTTGATATTGTTCATGATCTGGTGAGAAAGTGGGACAGACCCTCACCAACAGGATGGAAGCATATTAAAGCAAGACTACAACAAATAAATTTCCCCAAAATATTGATAGGTAATTTGAATAGGTTAAAAGACTTGGATCATATCTCGCATGTGTCACAACTGAGTACGTAATCGCCCCCAGCAGCAGCGTCTCTGAAGAGGAGAAAGAAGAGATCAAACTGCCAGCCTTATGCACGTGCCTCTAAAATACGCAAATGGCTAACATATTAAGCAAACGCTATTATGACATTTCTAACCCCGCCTCCCTTGGCGGCGTTAATAGACTGTACAGAGGTGTTTACGGTGTAACGAAGGAAGATGTTGAGAGATTTTTGCGGGAACAGGATGCTTATACACTTTATTAACCGGTGAGAAAAAGATTTAGAAAGGCCAAGACAACAGCTGCTTCGATTGACTCTATTTGGCAGGCGGATTTAACAGACATGCAAAGATATTCAGTGTATAACGATGGTTACCGCTACATTCTATTCAAAATAGATCTATTCTCTAGATATCTGTGGCTAATTCCCCTGAAAAATAAATCGCCTGAAACAGTTGCTAAAGCGACCGAAACGTTGATGTTAAAAGAAGAAAGGGTTCCTGACTATTTTTGTACGGATATGGAGAAAGAATTTATAGATCGCGCAGTAGTATGGGAGCAAAATGCCAGAGTGCAGAAATGTTACGTAATGTTGAAAGAGTGCCAACCCCCACCCCTTTGCTGCAAGAGTGCCAACCCCTACTCCATTTGTTGCAAGATTGCCAACCCCCTTTGTTGCCATTCCCCCCTCTGTTGCAAAACCTCTTTGGAGGGAAAGGTGGGAGTGCCTCACCCCACAAAGGGGCAGAAAGAGACAGCAAGAGAGAAAGAGAGAAAGGAAGAGGACCCAGAGGTCCTTGCTCGGCTAGAAGCCAAGCTCATATGACATCTTCAGCCAATCGCCGCCCTCTTATAGGGTCCCAAACAGCCAGTTGGCTGCTGAGTTGCCAGATAACGCCATGTGTTTAATTATTATTCAGCCATTTGGCTGTTGAGTTGCCAGATTCATTATTTATTTTAAATAAGCATATGTTAATCAGCCAGCAGGCGCCACAGCCAGTCGGCTGCAGAGTTGTCAGATAACGCCATGTGTTTAATTATTATTATTCAGCCATTTGGCTGCTGAGTTGCCAGATAAAGCCAGTGTTTAATTATTATTCAGCCATTTGGCTGCTGAGTTACCAGATAACGCCATGTATTTTATTTAAAGCATATATTCCAGTTGGTTTAGAAGACCGATTTGACAAATCGCAAGAAATTAGTTATTCTGTTTTAGAAACAAATGATATAAATGTGTTCGAGCCAGTGATGTAGTCGAGACCGCCAAGTCCGAGACTGAGACCGAGACCGAGACCTGATCCTGTGAGACCAAGATCGAGACCGAGATCAAAGGTTCGAGATCGAGATCTACCTTCCGAGATCGAGACCCTTAAAATTCGAGACCGAGATCGAGATCGAGACCAAGCTCATGCCCTTTCAATGATTAGGAAACAAAATAAATTCAGCTTAAGAGGAGGTGTGGCGTGATAAAAGTTCCGCCGTGACATCATTGATGACGTCATTTTTTAACATTTACAATTGTGTGAAGCATTTTATTTTTTCAAATACATATTGGATGGGAGGATAATCGTTTTTATCACGCCACAGAGGTTGACACGCCGTTTGGCAACACTAAGTGGCCTTATAATATATACTTATATATATATAATATATATATAATTCTCTATTTAGTGTTTCCATTTTCAATAAAAAATTAATCTGACGGGGGCGGGGGGGAGGGGGCAAATTTTTTTTGTAGCGCTAACCTAAAAAAATCCAGACCCCCCCCCCACCGCAAGACAAACGTGGCAACTTAAAACAGGGTGACTGATTAGTGAATACCTAGAGTCCCTTACTTTTACAAACTTTCATAAACATTCTGAATTGTGTCTGTTCAACCAAGCCACCATCATGAGTATGTCAATAACATGAATTTTTCATTACGGTTCGAGAGGTCTCGAAAGGTCTCGGGGAGAAAAACCGAGACCGCGTCTGTCGAGACCGAGATCGAGACCGAGATCTAAATAGCGGAGACCGAGATCGAGATCGAGATCTGCAAATTGGGTCTCGAGATCGGTCTCGAGACCGAGACCGATCTCGAGACCTACATCACTGGTTCGAGGAATAACCAAAACACCATTACAACGTTCTGTTTATTAATTAATGTTTATACAATGGGGTGTATATATGATCAAATAATAGAACGGAAAATATATAATCATACAAAGCATAGTATTAACACAATATTAGAAAAATATATTTTTATATTATATATATATATAGTCATACAAATCACGGTATTAGCAAAATATTAGAAAAATATATAGTTATATTATCAAAAGTTATATTATCAAATATTAGTAGAGGAAAAATATAGTTATATTAATTATATATAATCATACAAAACATAGTATTAGCAAAATATTATAGGGAAAAAAAATATATATATATATATTGTCTTTACGTCTACGGTGCAAAACGCTAAATTCAACGGTGATTGATGCTATATCCACATCGCCATTACTTTGTACGATGTGGTAAATCCGTCCAAGCATCACTTCACCGTTTAACTGATACGGTGGCTTATACTCGATATAAATGGCTTTCATATCGTTCAACACTATTTTTGTACCCACTTTACACTCGGCAGGCAAGTTGTCTTTAAGCGCAGCTAGAACACATTCAAAAGCACGCAAAAAACGTCATGGGCCGTTACATTGAATACAAGTTTATAATCATGCCTTTAATCGGGGTTTTTTCTTAACGTCCCGAACTTTTCAATCGTGAACTCTTCTTCACTCGACATAGCGGCAATTGAAATATTCTACCAATCATTACGACACCTATCCACTATATAGAGGTACAGTTCTTCAGGGTGAACAGTGTAGGCGAGCTCAGCCTGTACCTCTCAAGCTTTGTACCAAAGCTCAGGATATTTCGAAGAATCTAACCTTTTAAATGCATCCAGAGCTAGACCGTTCTCCCCCTGCTCATTCCTGCATTCAACATATCCGTCGAGCAGAGCGGTGTAAGCGTATTCCAGCACTGTGTCAAAATAAACCATGTCTGTAATACGTGCATCTATTATAAGCTTCAGCTTACGGAATCCGACGATCTCAAACATTCTGTCGAGGATGATACGGTTTCGTGTAGGAACAAGAACGTCATTATCAGCTGTGTTCTTCCACATTAGTCGTATATCAATACATGGTTGATTGTTATTTACACTCAATGTACAAACAATGGTATATGAGGAGGCGTCATTAATCACCTCTCTTATTATACCTACGTCAGCTGGTATTTTATAACTGTCCTCAGCCCACCTCTCAACTACCACGAAGATTTTATGCATCTCCTCAAGATTTAAATAAATAACGTTGAGTTTGCTCGCAGGTCTACAGTTCGTTTCAAGCAAACAGTTAATGGTGCCGGTTTCCCACCTGAACACACGCAACGACTTCGTCACGGAGACGTCGTACGAGGTGTTGAGAATGCTTCTCAAAGGGAGTTCCATCGTATTCACACAGTTCGAGATGACACGTCCACAAGGCGCAAGCTCTCAGAAGGCTATGAGCCACAGGAGGCAGGCAGGTAGGCAGGATCGGGTCGACGGGCGGGTGATTCATCCTGATGAAACGTGAATGGGTTTGTTCGAACTCGTATGATCCGTGAGGAGTGAGTCGCACCATAATCTAATGAAACGTGTGCGGCGCTGACCCAACATGAATTGTTGTATCCCATTATATTGGGCAGGTGTCTTGAGAAATTTCCCGATACAAGAATTAATTTCGGTTTTAGTGTTTTATCACTACCACTTCCCTGAATACGCACCAGACAGTTTCCATCAGGATAAATTTCACGAGCTAAACACATTTTCTAATGTTTTATCTCTCCTAAACATCTTCACATTGTGGGGCGCTGTTAGAGAGAAACATGTTCATATTTATCCTTTTTATTTAACAGGCGATACTCATCTCTAAAATCTGTTAAAAACTCACATAGCCCTTTAGCCACAACCTCACTAAAAACCTCATCATGATATATATTAATGTAGTGGTAAAAATACTTAAGATTGTCCATGATGACGAGATTCACATTTTCAGTCGTAGTGTATGAGTAATCGACATGGTGTAGCATGATATAATACCGTTTATCACACCACTCATCCACAAGACTCACTAACCATAACTGTTGTTTATCTTCTGAGTGTGCCGCTTCTTCTACCACGCGGTGCACGTGAGCCTTTATAAAGCTTAGTTCTATAACATACTTCAGTACATCGTCTGTAGAATATCCGTAGAGTATTTGAATAGCCTAACCCTTCGCACGATTCAATGCAGCCTTAAATGATGCCAAGGAGGCGGGTATAGGGAGTTTTTCAGTATCCACTACATCTAAGCACTTTGCTGAAAACCACTTCATAAATGTTGAACACGCGATATTAAAGGTGGCCATTTTCTTCTATGCGAGAGAATACACGTCTGAGCTCAAGGATATAGGGAGGTCAACTGAGAACGCGGGGATAGAGGTCTGCTCAGGTTGCGGCATGAATCACGTCGCCGGTCTTACAGTGGGCGGAGCTTAACTTTTTAATGTACACACGCACACACGCAAAGGGAAACAAGTTGAAACACGATTTTTTTAATAAACGAAATAATCAGGATGTATATATATTTACAAATACGTGTAATAAATAAGTTAACAATAGACATATCAAAGATTGTGGTATCCAAAGGGCACGGTGTCATAGGTACCAGGCACTTGGTAACGTTTCCTATACATGTTACGGCACACCTTTGTACCCCTAAGTTCCTTCACACACCCCAACTTCTGCGCCCGAAAATTATGGGGGCCTACAGTCAGTTGGTGCAGTCGATCACCCTCATCATTTTCCAAGCACACTAAATCCTTCAGCGAATCAAAGTTGACGACCGCTGATTCGCCTGGTTAAGCGTGATACCCTTAGCCTTCACGATATACTTCGTTTCATTCCCTATCCTGACCCGTACCCCATAGGTCTTTGGCCCTGTTGACACAAACGAGTCGGCGTATGCGTTTTCCCCATACTCATCCTTGATCTCGTCAGTTAGCTCGCCGAGGAACTCCCCAATAGCAGGCATGTATTCACCACTCCTCGCTGTGAATATCACGCTATCTGTATCGGCATACAATACTCTCCGCCCAAGAGAATGCAATAGACCCCAAAGTTTGATGCGGGCGAAGGAAGGCTGTTTTGAAGCTGGCTACAGGAATGTTTGTAACCCGTAATGTATCTGTGGCCAGTTAAGTATTGTTGTACTTTATTATGTAAGTATTACCTACATTCACAATCTCCATGACTTCTTTATCGGGTGCGTTGGCGTAATCCCAGACTTCACTATAACTTTACGCCAAATGAAGATTCTCTTTACCAGTATTCTGCGCAAACTTTCCCCAAAGGATGTTTAGGCACAATTTTGCACTAAAGCGCCTGCCAGGATTCTTTGCAATTTGGGCACGATCAAGTTGTATACCTTCGTGGTCGCGGTAACCCTGAATATAAGACGTTTTTTCGTCTTCGGATTCAACCCCTCGCAGATATCCTGATGCCTCAACAATATCCTTCAAAAATGCGTTTATATACGGTGTGAAAAGGTTGGGTAGCTTCTGAAACCTCCACACCTCATGTATCTTCATTATTCTATACCCATGGCGTACGGCTAGGGACAGCTCAGGACTTGTGTATCCACCTCTGATCTTACGCTGGTTGGGTGTATGGTCACAATCACCATTGTTCTCTTACGCACACTTCACGCACAGGGAAAACATGAGCTTGTGATCGATGACGACGGGTAAGATCGACGTCCATAAATCGTTAGGGGGGAGCACGTCTACGAAAGAGAGCCCAAAGTAGCGATCATACAAATTTCTTGAAAACTCGGCGATGTAGGGTAGGCTAGGCCCCCACCAGTTTGTCAGGAGCACCCACGGGGTACGGGTTGTTGTTCGTCAGGTATGGGTATAAAGAACAAAAATCGTAGTAGTGAAGCTTCACACCCTCCGTAGGTGGAAAGTATAGTTTGAAGGGATTTGTACACTCACCGAACAAGCTATCACCGCATTCGAGAGGATCCAGTACCATTGAACACTTGATCGTGTATATTTCCTCACGGTACGCCCCGTCTGTCTCCATCCGTGCATCATATTCATGCTCCCACAAGACTTTGTGAGTGAACTGGGAGCTTATAAGCTGATCGCGGGTGCACGTCCACGCAAGACAGTCGGCAGGAAATCTACCGTGGATATCTCCGACGATTAAAGGAGTACACAGTCTTCACACTAGTGACACGGTTTTCACTTAGCCCATCAACCCAAAAAACCAAACATTAATCTTAATGGATACTTCACCCGTGTTGCGGGCGTACTTTATGTATACACCTGTCTGCTGCTAGGTCTATGAGCCAGTAAACAGCCTTGTGGCCATAACTGCGGGGATTGTTTCTGTGAATAATGGCTAAGGTGGCTTTAGGCATGAAGTTATTCTTGAACACCGTAAAATATAATGACGCGTTGGTGGTTGCGACTTCTAGCGGATCGCATTTGAAACGGCCTATGTACATCCTTCTAAAGGCTTGGAAGCATACTCTAAGCACGCGTTCATTAAAACTGCTGTAGTATCGAACAAATTCTTCACGTTCATCTGTACTCATACAATCATAGTTAAAGTAATGTTTGGGTGGAGGTAGACCTACGTATTTTAGTCTCGCTAGTGAGGAATGTGTAAGGGAAGTATCCTTTTGAAACCTCAGCTGCTACCCCCATCACCTTGGGTAGCTTTGCTAATTTGCAAGGTGTGAAAAATAAAGTGTCTTTAAATTGTACATTACCTCTTATTTGTATCTGTATTAATTTGTTGCCTCTTTTCAATGGATCACTTGTAAATATCTGAGAGGACTCATGCTCAAGCAACTCCTTATAAAGGAACTGAGTGTTAAATTTTGTCCCTTTATGGGCGAGAATATACAGTCATTTTTTTTAACTTGTCCTCTAACTTGACAATATAGGACACAAATAGTTTCACAGGACTATCGTGGACATTCGTTTTAACATTTGCCCGTTTACCACATTTGGGGCACTCATCACACTCGATCTCCATACACTCAACACAGATAGTCTAGCTCACAAGTAAATGTGGAATTACCTCTTTGATTTCAGCGTTCGTGTATGTTTCTATATAGTAGTATAGAGTTATACAAGGTTTGTTTTTAGGCTTGGCATCTTTCTTATAAAATACATGCCTTACACCATCCGCCTCATGTTTCTCATGGCATGTAGAACGGTGAATTTCGTCACATTTCTGCTTGAAATTTCCCCAATTATCTATTGTGTGAAACATACCACATTCACAGATTCTCATTTTTCTGCACGTGCTAATTGATTTATGGAGCTCAAAACAGTTATTATTGAAAAATGTGCGTCTACATATATTACAATCCTGCTTCTCAGCATCAACTACACGAATTTAACATATGGCGCTTTTACACTGTTCACATACCATGTGACAGTCTTTACAATGTTTCACTATATCATCCGCAAAATCGAGACACCCCTTACACAAATCATGATGTTGCCCATATTTTCGACTTTTATCATAACTCGCGTAAAGGCACCTTATATTACGGATGGGGAGATATGTTGTCCCTGACAGTCCTAAAATAAGTAGGGGTCTTGTACGATCTCTCACATTGCTTTTCAAAACATACAAAGTCCTACGACGATCATCCAGTCCAAATACCACTATACGGACATTCATTTCCTGTTCTGCCCTTCTCACTTCTCAGCTCCTCAGGACCCATGTTACAGTCAAACTCATGTTCACAGTCTACAGCTAGTTTACGGGCGCTCCACCACCGTAGGCAACCAAATTTCCTCGGATTTCGTATTTTGTACAGTAAACATGCTAGCTAGGACTACTGCTTTAAAGCCGCAATCACGATCGACGTTTATATGTAGGCTGACCATACGTACCGTTTTGAACGGGACAGTACCGTTTGTTTTATATTTCCTGGCCGTCCCGTCGTTTTAATAAAAATGTCAATTTTGTCCCGGTTTATGTACTTACTTTTTCATGAATACAGAATATTACATAACCCCCGTCCCTTTTTTGCCATCCCAATGTCCCGTTTTTGTCTCAAGGAAATATGGTCAGCCTATTTATATGCCGTCTATAAATTGCCTGAGAATTGAAGTTAAGAGTGTAAGGTGTGGCACTATGACCCGCAACACGGAATACACGGTCAATATTTACTGTGAAGTTGTTCATATTGAAGGCTATACTACTTTGGGAGGCTTGCATTATACGACCTAATATATACTCTACATCTTCAGCCACCAAACGTCTGAACGGCACTACTACCCAAAAGTCATCTACATCGTTATCATCTGAGCCGAATCCGAAGGACAGACTGGTCCTGACTTCACGCTCGTCGCGGTTCTGCAGGGCATACTCTACAATACGCTGTACAACGCGAAGTAGGTCGTGTTCAATACCGTTGCTATACATGGATCAAGGGTCAACCCTGACTATATACCGATTTCTAGTCAAGGCTGGGGTCGGGGTTGCGGTGCGCACCAACTCAAATGTTATACCATCCTCAACAGAACGTGGCGCAGTTGGGGAGGATGAATAAGGGTCTATATTGGCTGATGTGAGGTTGGTTGCGTAAGACGTTGAGGGTTGGTGGTCTATTACTGCAGACTCAACAGAACGGGGGGCAACTGTGGAGGATGAACAAAGGGGTATATTGGGTGAAGAAGCTGATGTGGGGATTGTTGCGTAAGACGTAGAGGGTTGGGGCTCTACTACTGGTGGTCTAACAACCGGCGCGTTCCTGGGGAGCTTTATACCTGACGTGGAGACAGCTTCATCCTGTCTCCGCTTTGAACGTGCAACAGGTGTCGCTGGTGAGGGTTCATCGGCGGGTATGGGCATTGTAGATGCATGGTCATCGGATTCGCCCGTGATATCGATGATGGGGGCTTCTACATCGTCGTCATTCACGATTCTGTGGAAGAAGAAAACAAAATATAAGGAGCAGAACTCGTTATTTGTAATATTCTGTAAATGAACAACTTACGGGTGTGACGTGTTAGAAATGGAATCTGTAGAAAAATTCAGATTCACGAGCCCATCCACATGTATTATATCTGTCCCGACAGGTTGTGGTAAAACGGTGTTTATGCATAATATTAAAGAAAAGGGGGAAATGTTCTCAAAATTTGTGCAGAAAGTTATATGGTGCTATTCGACATACCAATCACTGTTCAACGAGTACCAAGATGATGTTTTTTCCGCAAGGGGGTCTATGACATTAAATCGTTAAAGGGAAATGAACATACAGTCGTCGTAATTGACGACCTCATGTTGGAGATGGATAAAACGTTTGCCGAGACATTTACAGTATTCTCCCATCACCTTAACATAAGCGTGTTCTTCATCAATCAGAATCTATTTTTCAAAAATAGATACATGCGCGATGTGTCGTTAAATACGCAATATTTAGTCTTATTCGCGGAACGTAGGGATGTGTCACAAATTGGGGTATTAGCCAGTCAAATGTTCCTGAATCAGCTTAAGGAGTTTTTGGAGGTTTATAAAGAGGTCACAGAGCAACGTTATGGATATTTACTTTGTGACCTTCACCCGCGAAACACGTTCAGGGTGCCTCTAAGAACGAATATATTACAAACGAACCTGAAACCGTGTATATTCCAGAATGACGAATAGGTTAATAAAATACCGCGAATTAATAAAAATCTATCAATGACTGCCTCGAGCATTGCAGCAGATGTTTGTTAAAAATATCGACTCTGACTTTTTAAAGTATATCTGCAAAATCTGCTTTTATGTTATAAAATGTAAAGTTCCAATGAAATCCTGTCAGAAGGCTCGCTTACGTCGTTACAAGAACATAATACGGGCGCTCGCCCATAAAAGCCAGGCTGTGGGTAAGAAAAAGCGTATTATTGTACAAAGAGGCGGTTCGTTCCTCCCCATCTTATTTTCAATTTTGGGGCCTTTACTGACTAGATTAATATAATGGAGAAGGTGGTTGTGATCCCGCACGAGGTGTATGCTTCATTACAAAGGAGTCCAGATGCGGTTCTAGAGCCCCGTAAAAGTAGACTTAAAAGAATAGAAAGTGAGTTGCTAGACCTATTAAACAGTGAAAAGGCACCTGATGAGAAAAGGATCTTGTACCAAGAGGCTTTGCAGAAATTTCTTCATGAGTACGAAGATGATAAGCATCCTACGGAGCTCACCGTGAGGCACAGCTCGAGTAGCGCAGAGCATAGCGACACAAGACCTGAGCAACCAAAGAGTAACGGAACACAGCACATCGAACATGTGCTAAAACAGCTTCCCCCATATATTGAGGAATAAAGGGCTAGTCTTTATAATCTATTGAGTGAGAACCCCATCGTTGATTGATATTGTTCATGATCTGGTGAGAAAGTGGGATAGGCCCTCACCAGCAGGATGGCGACATATTAAAGAAAGAATACCACAAATAAATGTCCCCAAAACATTGATAGGTAATCTGAATAGGTTAAAAGACTTGGAACATTCGGGTGTGTCAATTTGGGAGGTGAAAATTAATTTTTGCCAATTCCTTCACTGAGGGGTTTTAAAAATATGTTTTTGGATGTGAAGAATTCAAATCTGCTATTATTTTTGTGATTGCTCAACACTTAGCTTGGTAAATCTACGTTTGATTAAAAAGCACATAAATTGCTCTCGGAAAACAACATTTATTAATTTTAGCTTCTCAAAATGTCAGGTAATGCTATAAAAATTTTAGTTTCTCTGCATAAAACATATCCTAGTAATCATAAAACATCCTTGTAATCATAAAACAACATTAGAAAGTAATGACATCAGTAAAAAAAAAATTTAAACAACAAGTTTCAAGTCTTGCTTTGATTCGTTCTTGGACATCAGCCGCCGACTTGCTTCTTGGCCTCTGATATAGCCCTCACGTTTCTCATGTGTATACACCCTGCCTGCTGCCTCTGTGACTTGTTTCACACACCTCCCTATTGACTGAGCATGACAGGGCCACTGTGGAACTTGCATAGGCTTGTCAAAGAACTTCTTTACTTCCGCTGTAGTCAGTTTACATGTCAAAGGAGGTTGAAATACCCCGTCAGACCAGTCTGTCAGCTCCAACACGGAAGAAGCACTGGGGTTGATGGAAGGTGTCTTCCTGGGACGTACAGAAAGATCTCCAAGTGTGTCATCATCTCCACCCCTCATGTCAACAATCTTTTGGACACCAGCTCTCCTCTCCTTACTGTCATCTGAGCACAAGAGTGTCTGGATTATCATTTCGCTGAATGCATACCATGCTGAGCGCTTGATGGTTGGCAAAACAGCATCCACTACAGCCTTCTTTTGCAGCCTAACTAGCCGCAGCTGAAACAAGATGTGGCGTGGGCCTTCCACCCAAGAGTGTTTTACTTTGATGTTGAACCAACAGGGGTAGTACACACCAACAATGTATTCCACTATCAGTCTTAAGTTGTTGAGGGTTTTGCCTTTAAGGCCATGTTTTGAAACCCATATGCGACAAAACCTGTTTGCTGTTGTCAACCACCTTGAATGGCTCACTGGACCAATTTCAAGAAGGGTCAGATCTGTGGGAAGTTCTCCTGTCCTTATGGCCTATGTGATCCTATACCCGTACGCTTGATCAGTAGAGAGATCCTTTACGACATTGTCACTCAGTGAAGTAAGAGGCTCTCCAATTGAGAGTTTGGTGAATGAAGGATCAATTTCAAGTTCGGTTGCAGTGTCTAGTATCTTGCCAATGTTACCTGTCCACTTGTTGTTAGACAAGGTCTTCCCATCCAGTGATGTGATCAAGTGTCGCAGGGGTAACTCGTTAGTGTGGAGGGCACAAACCAACCAGATCAGCTTACGGCAAAGCTTGACCTCTACCCAATGCATGGAACCACCCTCTCAGCCAGTGTTAACATTTGTAGAATCACCTCCACTGGCCTGCAGGCTTTTATCAATGCCCTTCTTCATGAAATCTACAAGATTATCAGCAATAACTTCAGCAGGTTTTTTTCTCGTTGAGCCTTTCTCAGGAGTGAAGTGGTAGAGATATCTTCCACCTGGCTCACTGCACACAGAATAATGCTCTTCTTTGATGATGCTGGGGAACTGAAGATCTGAATTGTCTGCTTTCAGCATAACTTTAGTTGTATCTTGACGGCCGTCAAAGAAGATGCAGTCAATTTCACCCTTCTTACAAAGATCATCAAATTCCTGATCCAGGGATCTCATAACTTTTTCTTGGGCCCTCTTGACTTTATTGTGATCAACTACAAGTCTCTTGTCTTCTTCAGTGATCAAGCCAGCATCCATAAAGGCAGCAGTGGTGATGGCACCTGTGGCACGCAGGCCAACACCATATCTGATGCTATGCATAGCAACATTAGGTATTTCTAATGTGTTGTACTCTGGCTTTTTATTGGAAGTTGAAGACGTGCTTGGTATTTCTAATGTCACTTCATAACTTCCATCCTTTCCATCTTGAGCATCAGCTATTTGTTCTTCATTTTAATCATCAGAGAAAATTATTTCATTTGATGGCATTGAAACATCCTGCTTACTTGTCTGCTTATATTCAGCAAGCCTTCTTCTTTCGTCTTCTTGCCGCTTCTGCTTTTTGACTTGTCTGTTGTGCTCAGGTTGATCTGGCAAGCCAATCTGATGTGGTCCAATAGAACCAGACTTGTCTCTCTGACCTTTAATGAAAGCAAGTTCCTTCACAGGGATCTTCATCTCCCTAGGGCATGTACAGTTAATGTGAGTTTCGTTTTTGCAACCAGCATCTGCAAGGCAGCCAAATTCAGAGCAGAGAACAATTTTACACTTGCAACTGAGGATGTCAAAAAGCTTGTCAAGTTTTGCAATGAAAGCCTCTTTGACATGTAGCTTTCCTCTCCCAAGAGATATGTTTTTGGCCTGCTCCCAGCTCTCTTGGATCTTGTTTAAGATTGTGACTCGTGAATTTACAACGGGGGCTACAAAAGAACTGTTTGCTCGTTCCCACTTTTCAAGCACTTTAGGGTAAATGTCCTTTGTAAGACAGCTGCTGGGTAGTTTCTCACATCCTCACCACTTTGTTCTCTTAGCAGTAGCCCATATTTCAGAACGTCTCGCAGAGTTGGGAGTTCAGAGGGCAACAACTCTCTACCAGTTCTAATTAGGTTGCTCATATGTGTGAATGTCCCCAGTCTTGTCCTCCTTTTAGAAGCCATTGTAGGTCAATTTCCTCTGGTTAGGATGGTAGCACTGACGGACAAGTAATCTTCAGCACACTGATGAATATGTTTCAACCTGTGAAATAAGCAAAAACAGCAGTGCATTATATGCACAGCATATATAATTATTAATATAATAATTATTATATAATTCCACAAAAAAGTCAAAGAAGTCACTATTTTTATGTAGCTTCTTACCAAGCAAAACTAAATTATATTAAATTAACAAAAATATCTTTAGAATTCCTAAGTCATGTTGCAACTTTTTAGCACCCCTCATATTTGGAATTTGAAAGTTGAAAAATTCGACACACCCTATTGGAACATGCTTCGCACGTGTCACAACTGAGTACACCATCGCCCCATCAGCTGCAATGTCTCTGAAGAGGAGAAAGAAGAGAGTAGATGCCAAACCTTATCCACGTGCCTCTAAAATACGCAAATGGCTAACGTATTAAGTCAGCACTATTATGACATTTCTAGCCTTGCATCTTATGGTGGCGTTAATAGATTGCACAGAGATACTTATGGTGTAAGGAAAAAAGATGTTGAGAGATTTTTGCTTGCCTAGGATGCTTATACACTTCATAAACCGGTGAGAAAAAGGTTTAAAACAGCCAAGATAACAGCCGCATCGATTGACTCTATTTGGCAGGCAGATTTAACGGACATGCAAAGATATTCAGTGTACAACGACGGCTACCGCTACATCCTATTCACATAATAGATGTATTCTCTAGATACCTGTGGCTAATTCCTCTGAAAAACAAATCGCCTGAAACATTTGCTAAAGCGGCGAAAACGCTGATGTTGAAAGAAAACCGGATTCCTCGCTATTTTTGTACGGATATGGGAAAAGAATTTATAGGGCGGGCTTTTCAGAACATGCTGTCAGAGAGTAACATCAGCTATTACACATCCAATTTTATACATAAGGCTTCTTTAGCTGAAAGAGTTCAACGTATCATAAAGGAACGCATGCACCGATATTTTACACATAAAAACACGTACAGATATATAAACGTTCTCGATTCATTTGCTTCATCCTACAACCGCTCACACCATCGCACGATCGGTACAATGCCTAACGATGTTTTAGAAAGAGGCAAGCGCCCGAGAAGAGATGGAGTGCCACCACGACCACCACCCTCTGAGCTTTTCAAAATCAATGACTATGTAAGGCTGTCACGTTCGGGAAATAAATTCGCGAAGGGTTTTGAGCAAGGATGGACGCGCGAGATTTTTAAAGTTAGAGCCATGAAGTCTAAAGGTGAGATAACGATGTATTACGTTAAAGATTTGAATTGTGAAGAGATCTCGGGAGGTTCTACCGCGAGGAACTGCAGAAAGTGGCATTTAATTTAGGAAAAAATGTGTTTAAAATTTAGAAAATTTTAGGAAGCAAAGGTACAGGAAAGAGAAAAATGTACCTGGTGAAGTGGCTAGGTTACCTAGAAAGCTTCAATACCTATATAAAAGCCGACGCAGTGATGAAGCTTAATTAGTATGCAACATGACACCCAACCATTTCTACGTCACACTCCCGTCCTCTTCATCCCTGTCTGTACACCCTAACAACACACTAGCCAACTTCGTAACAGAACTCCATGGGCCCATTGAACTGGGTCGTGATTCGTGTAAGGTGGGGTTGTGTGAATTTCATCTGGATACCCTCTTTTTAAATATTGATTATAAAGATTCCGTATTTACGGTTCTTTGAGACATTGATGAGTGTGAAAATGCCGGGTTAACTCGGGATGCTTCTATACGTATCGCTCGGACTAAGGTTGCACAGTTTTTCTGTACAACAGTGACACTAGGGCCGGGGCGTGGTACGGCTGAGAATGTGGTGAGAGACTTAAACATAAGTTTTAAAAACTCAAATCTTACGAATGACTTATTATATGAAATCGTAAACAGAGGAAACCATACACATACTCTAGTCCTAAAATCAAAGGTTAACAGAAATCTTAAAGACGGAAGTGTGTTCAAAATTATAACCGAGGGGCGTTATCGGGCAGCCTTCCAAAGAGACACCTTTCACGAGTCACCAAATGACTTATCCATCTTAATGTATCACTTGAGGATGGAGAAGCTGGATGTAAATTCTCAGCCTCCAGACATGTGCTATATTTACAGCAATATAGCGGAACTTCAGTTTGTTGGGGATACCCAGGCACGCCTGCTACTCGTAGCCCACATCCCCAACCATAGAGGAAGGAGCTTGAGTATTACATATGACATACCCCATTATGTGAATGTCGCAACTAATCTAATAATAATATATCAATATATATATAAGAACGATTGAGCGCAAAAATTTTGCATTCGGTGACGGGAGGTTAACAGTGAAGCTACACTTTCGACGCACTGAGTTATAATGGCCAGAAAGCCTTTCACGGTATACCGAGGGGTAAGATACCAGCGTGGTAGTGGACTTGGATCATTTTTTCATCCATACTACGCACCGCTGTCCCACTGTTGAAGAGGGGGGGCCAGGTACCTAGGAAGAAAGGCGTTACAAACAGGTTTTAACGTGGCAGAGGAAATGCTCGCAGGAACTAAACGTAAAGAAGCTTTAAAAACCATTTAAAACGTACACGGGATGAAATCATCAAAGATGCGAAGAGAAAAATGTGTGGCGGAGGAAAGAAGAGAACTGATAGGAAGAAGGGGTTGCCAATACGTGGCGTAAAGAAGAAGAGAGCTGTTAGGAAGAATGGGGAGGCACCATGTGTTGGAAAGAAGAAGAGAACTGTTAGGAAGAATGGGTCACGTGGCATTAAACGTAAAAGGGTGCCAAGAAAGAAGTCGTCTAAGCATATGAGACCTATGGCCGATCATTTTTTTAACTGATATAAACTGAGGACGCTACTCTCACGATTCATAGATTGATTAATACTCGTCGAGGGAGGTGACGCTGTTTCCGACTCATCATGGCACGTTTCATTCATCCGTGTAGTTCACAATGCTGTAAATCGGAGCTATCCCTCTTTGAGATGCCTCCAACTCAAGTTTCTATTGAGCACAGTGACTTTATTACAATTAACCCTTTAAACACAATTAGTTCGCCCAGTGCCCCTTTTAAATTCGTGATACCCAGCTCAGGACCTTACTTTTTTTACCCGAGCTGTATGCACATTAGGGTTATGACTTTTTAATTTTTTGTCATAAATATTGTTTCCTGTATCATCAATCGATGAACTTTTGCTTGAAAACAATAAAAAGGGCCTAATTCTTCAGAATTAAAAAAAAATGTCACCCCGAAAGCAAATATAGTATATTAGTATATTCGAGACAGCTGCATTGCACCATTCTAGATTGGTTACCTGATGATTATCATAAATTGTCCAATATCTTGCAACAATACCGAAAAGCACTAAATACTCTGGTAAATCACTGAAACAGAGACCCATCTGCAATAGCTATACCAAGGTGCAACCAATATTTTTTTTTATTAATTTTTTATTTTTTATTTTGGGGTGAAGTTTTTTCAAAATATATCGAAAAAACTGTTATTTTCATTGTCAGGGGGCAAACGTTCATCGATTTTTGATACAGGAACATGAGGTTATAAAAATGTCATAACCCTAATGCACATGTATACTAAACTTCGCATAGCTCATTCTGACGGAACGGATTGCGTTTATAATTATGTTGCATATCCGGAAACAAACTTTCTGCACACCATATTTAGCCAGTGTGACGTATATTTAAATCAGACTAACATCTCGGCAGGCACGGGGTACTATCACCTACAAACATATCTGGAAAATGTCCTCAACGTTGCAAGCGAAAGGACACCTTTTTTCCGCGAGGGACATACACACTAAAGATGAGGGTAGTATAAAGGATAAATTTAAAAATTCTAAAAAAAAGATACACGAATGTTTTGGACGCCTGCATACAGACTTTACATTCCAGGAGAAGTTGCTTATGAACGGAGTGGATATGAAATTGAAGCTCACCCGCACGAACCCTGAGATCTTTATAAATCTGGGAGCTGACCAGGAAGAAGGCGCGAAACCTGTTGTGATACACATCATGGAAGTATATTAAGCTCCTCGAAGCAAACAGAAATTGAGAAAGACCTCATACATACCACAGTAAAATATCCCATTAACTGGCTAAAAGGATTTTAATTGGAATGCAAGATCATGCCTCGACAAATGGAAATTATAAAAAGAGTGCGCTAAAGTTCGAGAATTTCGGACTTAAAAACATTACTCTATATGTCAATGGCGTCGCACTGGGTGAGACACTGAATATGGACTACTCGTCAGATGCTGTGTTCCCGCTCTGCGCGAGAGCTTACAGCAGTTTTTTCGCATAATACAGGTGCGTGTGATGAACTTGGATTCGGCATAACACAGAAAGAATTTGTGGAACAGTTTAACATCTACTCATTTGACGTTACGCCTGACTTAACTGCTTTTGTAAATACCAATTTAAATCCACAGCAGACTGGTACGATTTCAGTGCGGATGGAGTTCGCCAAGCCTACAGACGCTCCTATTAGTGTGCTAATATACCACGAGTCGCAGGCCCTAATAAAACTGGACCGTTTCCGGAACATAAGCACAGATTTTTAAAAATGGATGCGAATACACTCCAGAGAGCGATGAAAAGTGACTGTTTCGCGCGATCAAAATTTATCGGTGTGTTCGCTAAGAATGAAATATTGAAGCTGCCTAGCACGGGAAACTGGTACGGGGCAATCGTTAACACCGACATTGTGGGGGGTGAGGGGATTCATTGGTTCGCGATCTATTTTAAAACTAAGGAAAGAAGGTACTGTTTCGATTAACTTGGTTGCCCACCATGGCATGATTCAACAATTGTACAATTTATAGCCCGATTACGTGTGCCTAAGATTATTTGGAGTCCTTATCGCATTGAAGGACTTTATACTGAAACATGCGGCTTGTATTGTGTTCTGTTTCTCATGCACATGTCACGTGAGAAGGATTTTATGAATTTTTTAAAATTATTCGATTTGTGCAACACAGAGCTGAATGATAAATATGTGTGCAAACAGATAAAAAAAGGTTCCCATATGTTAGTACCCCCTGTAATGTGTAAGATCTTTATTGTGTAAACCTGTATATACATTTGTAACAATATAAAATTGGGCACTGCCCCTTTTTATATATGATTTCTGCTATTTAATAAATGAAAGTATATTACGTTTCGTTAATATCCTCACAAAATACTTACATAAACTCCTCGACGAGGAAGCAATCGCTTGACCGGATGTGTGTCAACACCACGACATCTGATTCGCTGTCTGGTGTGGATACCACTTCATTTATCACCCTCTCCCTAAAAGTGTTTATAATATCGTCTAGCTCCGTCTCGGTGCTGTAATTAAAATATATGCAAATAATTATTGCTATCAGCTTTCTAAGCCAGATGACGCTGGAATATATGCAAATAAACAATGCAATCCTCAGCCTTCTAAGCCAACTGGCTGATTAAACCAGCTGGTTCTGGCTGATTAATATATGGTTTAATTAAATGATTATTTCTATCTGGCAACTAAGCCCTCTAAGCCAGATGACTGATGAATATATGGTATAATTAAATAATTATTGCTATCAGCTTTCTAAGCCAGATGATGCTGGGATATATGCAAATAAACAATGCAATCCTCAGCCTTCTAAGCCAACTGACTGATTAAGCCAACTGGATCTGGCTGTTTAATATATGGCTTAATTAAATGATTATTGCTATCTGGCAGCTCAGCCTTCTAAGTCAGATGACGAAAGAATATATGGTTTAATTAAATAATTATTGCTACCAGCTTTCTATGCCAGATGACGCTGGGATATATGCAAATAAACAATGCAATCCTCAGCCTTCTAAGCCAACTGGCTGATGAAGCCAACTGGCTCTGGCTGTTTAATATATGCTTTAATTAAATGATTATTGCTATCTGGCAACTCAGCAGCCAAATGGCTGAATAATATATGGTTCAATTAAATAATTTTTGCTATCAGCTTTCTAAGCCAGATGACGGATGAATATATGCAAATAAACAGCGCAAACCTCAGCCTTCTAAGCGAACTGGCTGATTAATATATGGTTTAATTAAATGATTATTTCTATCTGGCAACTCAGCCTTCTAATTCAGATGACGGAAGAATATATAGATTAATTAAATAATTATTGCTATCAGCCTTCTATGCCAGATGACGGAGGAATATATGCAAATAAACAGCGCAATCCTCAGCCTTCTAAGTCAACTGGCTGATTAATATATGGTTTAATTAAATGATTATTTCTATCTGGAAAATCAGCCATCTAAGTCAGATGACGAAAGAATATATGTTTAATTAAATAATTATTGCTATCAGCTTTCTAAGCCAGATGACGGAGGAATATATGCAAATAAACAGCGCAATCCTCAGCCTTCTAAGCCAACTGACTGACTAAGCCAACTGGCTCTGGCTGATTAATATATGGTTTAATTAAATGATTATTTCTATCTGACAACTCAGCAGCCAAATGGCTGAATAATATATAGTTTAATTAAATAATTATTGCTATCAGCTTTCTAAGCAAATATATGCAAATATATGGCAACTCAGCCTTCTAATTCAGATGACGGAAGAATATATAGATTAATTAAATAATTATTGCTATCAGCCTTCTATGCCAGATGACGGAGGAATATATGCAAATAAACAGCGCAATCCTCAGCCTTCTAAGTCAACTGGCTGATTAATATATGGTTGAATTAAATGATTATTTCTATCTGGCAACTCAGCCCTCTAAGTCAGATGACGGAAGAACATATGGTTTAATTAAATAATTATTGCTATCAGCTTTCTAAGCCAGATGACGGAGGAATATATGCAAATAAAAAGCGCAACCCTCAGCCTTCTAAGCCAGCTGGCTGATTAAGCCAACTGGCTCTGGCTGAATAATATATACTTTAATTAAATACATAGCGCTATCTGGCAACTCAACCAAATGGCTGATTAGTGCCCTATAAGAGCACGGCGGGCAGGGAAAGATGTCATTATGCGTCTGATGTCTGTCAGACGAACAACCCTCTCCTTCTCTTTCTTCCTCTCTCTCTCTCTTTCTGCACCTTTCGTGGGTGAGGCGTCCCCTTCTCCCCCAAAGAGGCTCCCCCAGGTTAGGTATGCCACTTTGCGGGGTGAAGGGGGTGGGATGGCAAAAAAGGGGGTGGGGGTGGCACTCTTGCAAAAAGGGGGTGGGGGTGGCACTCTTGCAACATTACGTAACATTTCTGCACACTGGCATTTTGCACCCACACTACTTCGCGCTTTTCGGAACTTGCTGAGAGAGTTTAATATCAGCTACTACACTAGCAGTTCTATACATAAGGCCTCTTTTGCTGAAAGAGTTCAACGTACCATAAAGGAGCGCATGCATCGCTATTTTACACATTAAAAAACACAGATATATTTACGTTCTCGGTTCATTGGCTTCATCATACAACCGATCATACCATCGTACGATTGGCACAAGGCCTAAAGAAGTTTTAGAAAGAGATGCGCTGCCAGAGGTGAGAAGAGATGGAACACCACCACCACCACACTCTACACATTTCAAAATCAATGATTATAAGGCTATCACGTTGGGGAAATAAATTTGCGAAGGGATTTGATCAAGGATGGACACGTGAGATTTTTAAAGTTCGTGCTATGAGACCTAAAGGTGAGATAATGATATATTACGTTGAAGATCTGAATGGGGAAGAAATCGCTGGAGGCTTTTACCGCGAAGAGTTGCAGAAAGTGACATTTAATTTAGGAAAAAGTGTGTTTAAAATTGAAAAAATTTTAGGCAGCAAAGGTTCAGGAAAGAGAAAAATGTACCTGGTGAAATGGCTGGGTTACCCAGAAAGCTTCAAAACATATATAAAAGCTGCTGCAATAATGAAGCTTAATTAGTATGCAACATGGCGCCTAACCACTTCTATGTCACACTCCCGTCCTCTTCTTCTCTGGCTCTACATCCTAACACCACCCTCGCTAACTTTGTGACAGAACTCCACGGACCCATTGAATTGGAGCGTGATTCGTATGAGGTGGGTTTATGTGAACTCCTGTTAGCCACCAAATTTTTAAATTTTTAACTCTTGAAAATTAGCAAATCATATATCTGATCATTAGAAGATTCGATGAGTGCGAAAAATTCGGTGAGGAACGGTACTAAGCACAAATGTATCGCTAGGAATCGGGCATTATGATACAGCCATGGACATTGTGACGGGGTTAAAAAAGAGTCTTGAAAGGTCGTACCTGAAATACGATTTACTCTTTGAAGTCATGAACATAGACACGTCTGCATGCACATTGAAGTTAAAGTCAACGCTCGGTAGAAATATTAAAGATAAAGAGCTGTTCACAATTGTGGCTGAGGGCCGATATAGCGCAGCTCTCCAAAGAGATGCCTTTCACGAGGCACAGCATGACTTGTCCAGCTTAATGTATCAATTCAAGATGGAGAAATTGGGTGAAAGCTCTCCGCCCCCAGACATGTGTTATATTTACAGCAATATCCTAGAGCACCAATTCTTTGGGGACACCCAGGCGCTCCTGCTGCGCATTGCACACATCCCCAACCATAGAGGGAAAAGTTTGAGCATTACATATGACAAACCCCATTATGTGAATGTTGCGACTAATTTATTAACCAACATCTCGATACATATGATAATTAAAACCCACTCTAATAGACAGAGTTTTCCACAACAGTTTCGATGCCCACTGGCATCCTCTTCGGGTGGATACATTCGTTTTTCTGTATCCACCCGAAGAGGATGCTAGTGGGCATCGAAACTGTTGTGGAAATAAACTATCTATTAGAGTGGGTTTTAATTATATTTTGACCTTTACGTAGAAAAAAGAAGTTTTTTGCATTTATCTCGATACATATAAGAGCGATTGAGGGAAAAAATTACCCATTCGGTGATGGGAGCTTAACAGTGAAACAACATTTTCGCCGTTTATAATGATTCGAAGACCATTCACAGTCTACCGATGAGTGAGATTCCAGCGTGGGAGTGGACTTGGATCCATTTTTTCATCCATACTACGCACCGCTGTCCCACTGTTGAAGAGGGTTGCCAGATACATAGGGCGGAAAGCGTTACAAACAGGTTTTAACGCGGCAGAAGACATAATGGGCAGAACTAAGCCTAAAGAAGCTCTAAAAAAACATTTAAAACGTACAAGGGACTAAATCATCAAAGATGCAGAGAAAAATGCGTGGTGGCGGAAAGAAGAGATCTGCCAGGAAGAAGGGGTTACCATCACGTGGCGCTAAACGTAAAAGGAAATCAACAAATAAGTGCACTAAGCGTATGAAACCTATGGCTGATCATTTTTTAAGCTGATATAAGCTTAGGACACTACTCTCACGAATCAAAGGCTGACTAATACTTGTCGAGGGAGGTGGCACTATTTCTGACTCATCATGGCGCGTTTCATCCATCCGTGTAGTTCACAATGCTGTAAATCGGAACTGTCCCTCTTTGATATACCCCCCACTCAGGTCTCTATTGAGCATAGCGACTTTATTACAATTAGCCCATTAAACACAACTAGTTCGCCCAGTGCGTATTCGCCGAGTGAAATTAAGTTCCCCGAAACAAATAGAAATTGAGAAAGACTTAATACACGCCACAGTAAAACACTCAATTAACAGGCTACAGATCAAACTATACACGTGGCCCTTGGAGTCCAACCTAAAAGGATATTAATTGGAATGCAGGACCACGCCTCGACTAATGGAAAAATATAAAAAAGTGCCTTTAAATTCAAGAATTTCGGCCTTAAAAATATTACTCTATACGTAAATGGCATCGCTTTGGGAGGGACCATGATTACGGACTACTCATCAGACGCTGTGTTCCCGCTCTGCGCGAGAGCATATAGTAGTCTGGCTCATAATACAGGCGCCTGTGACGAACTTTTGTTTGGTGTAACGCAGAAAGAATTTGTCGAAGAATTTAACATTTATTCATTTGATATTACGCTTGACTTGTCTGCTGCCGCAAATACGCATTTAAGTCCACAGCAGAGTGGGAATATCTCAGTCAGGTTGGAATTTGCCAAGCCTATAGACGTGCCTATAAGTGTACTCGTGTACCTCGAATCACAGGCACTAACAGAAGTTGATCGTTTCAGGAACATCGTCATAGACTTTTAAAATGGACGCGAATACACTCCAGAGAGTAATGAAAAGTGACCATTTCACACGCTCAAAATTTATCGCTGTGTTTCCGAAGAATGAAAAATTGAAGCTGCCAAGTACGAGAAACTGGTACGGGATTATCGTTAACACCGACATTGTGGGTGGTGAGGGGATTCATTGGATTGCAATCTATTTTAAAAATAGGGAAAGAATGTACTATTTTGATTCACTCGGATTTCTGCCCTGGAATGATTCGGTGATTGTGCAGTTCATCACACAATTACATGTACCTGAGATTGTTTGGACCCAATATCGTTTTCAAGGATATTATAGTGAAACGTGCTGGATGTATTGCATTTCATTTCTCCTGCACATGTCACGTGGGAAGGGATTTATAAAATTTTAAAATTATTCGATTTGTGTGACACAGAGATGAACGATAAAAGTATGCAGACAGATAAAAAAAAAGGTTCCCATATGTTAGCACCCGCTGTAATGTGTAATGGTGTATATCTATATTATGTAAAGTTGTATATACATTTGTAACTGTAAAATGTAGCCATTAAGATTTATTTAACGGACACTGGTTCCGCTTTGTACATGTTTTCTGTCATTAATAAATGAAAATACAATGTGTTTTGTTCTTAACCTCAAAAATACTTACATTAGTTCCTCGATGATCTGAAACTCGCTTGACCGGATGTGAGCCAATACCTCGACTTCTGTATTCAGGTCACTGTGTTGGCTGTGCGGAGAAGCGTCCATATCATGTATTCCCTGTTCATCAAAAGTAGCTATAACATGATCAAGTTCCGCATCGGTCCTATAAGGTTAAGTAAAAATAAATAGCTACAACAAGAGAAATGCCACGAATTTAAATGCAGATAATTCTTAAAAGTTTTGGTCATTTAAAAATCCTACTGCGGTGCTGAATTATCGAGAAAAATATTATTAAAGCTCTACCATACATTATATATATATATATATATATATATATATATATATACAGGGTGTCCCATAAGTCCGGCATCATAGGAAAATAAAAAAAAGGCATAAACATATGTCGTTTTATTTTTCAGCTAATTGCATTGTTTAATTAGATGTTTGCTTATATCGCTTTCACCTTTCTTCATTTCCCTCCTTTGTATTGGCACACCTTTGCTTTCCATCCGAATTGTTCATTCTGGTGAAGATCAAGCTTTACACTCCACCTTAGACCTACCTTTAAACGGGAATATATATATATATATATACACATATATACCGTCTGATGGGGCAATTGAGAACGCGAGGGCTAATTGAGAACATAGAGGGGTAACTGAGAACAACACACACAGAGCACTCATTATTAAGGATGTTTACTAATTAATATGTTTAGTGTGTGCCACTATGTATTTTAAGCTCATATAAAATATATAAAATTGATTTTGTGCTAACTACACTAACATTATATTTTAATTTGTTTTTCTTTTTTTCAGTTTAATTTTGCTATATAATATGAAAGTTTATATTGGAAAAACTATTTAAATTAAAAAGCAGTGCTTTTGACATTGGATGCAGTATTCTTGGAGCAGTTGCTGAGCTACTTATACCTTCACGTAAGTTAATTAGTCTGTAAGTAATTACCTAGTTACTGGGGTGGTGCAATTGAGAACATCAGGTGGGGCAATTGAGAACAGCCTTATATTTGTAGAATTATGGTACCTAACCTTTTTTGTGTGCACAGGTGGAGAGCAAGATGGTGCGCAACTATAAGAAGATGACCAAGATGCGATACTCTGATGAGGATGTTGGCAAGGCCTTGCTAGAGGTGTCGAAAGGAGTTCCGCTACGCACTGCAGCAGCCAAATACAATATTCCTACGACGAGTCTACATCAGCGTTTTGTAGGCAGATCAAGATCCCCTCGTAAAATACGCCGCAAAACTTCCCTTCTCCGAACTGAAGAGATAGCCATTGCTCAAAATTTCGCTTCCCTAGGAGATTTTGGCATGTCGTTTGATATGACTGAGCTCAGGGTATTTGTTAAGTACTATCTTGACAGCTACCACCGAACACTTGCCGAGTTTAAGGACAATATTCCAGGTGTTGACTGGTAAGAGGTTTCCTTAAACGACATGAGAAAGTTTTGTCATTTCGCATGTGCCAAAACATTTCTAGGAAACGAGCGGCAATAACAGAATCTGATGCTTCTAGCTACTTTGATCACCTCAGCAGGACACTTGAGGGTTTACCACCAGCCAGCATAATCAATTACGATGAGACTAATTTAACAGATGACACCTGTTGCAAACTGCAGATATTCAGAAAAGGCACTAAGCATGCAGAAAGAATTATGAACACAACAAAATGTTCGACCTCTATTATGTTCGCTGTAAGTGCTGCTCGAGAAGTCTTGCAACCTTGTGTAGTTTACAAGGCTGAAGGGCTTCAGGAATCATGGGTAAGAGGTGGACCATTAGGGGCAATCTACAATCGAACATCATCTGGCTGGTTTGACTCGGAGGTTTTCATTGATTGGTTTGAGAAGGTAGTTCTCAGGCACATCCGCATGCTACCTGTTGACCAACATAAGGTTCTTTTAGGAGACAACCTGCCCGCTCATATAAACTTCACAGTTGTGGACCTCTGCGAGCAACATAACATCAGGATGGTTTTTTTCCACCAAATTCGACACACTTTCTGCAGCCCTTGGACGTAGCAGTTTATGGTCCCCTGAAAAATGAGTGAAGGAAGATTTGACTGCCTGGAAGGATAGTGAAGGGAAGCATGCAGCATCTTTCCCAAAATGGGCTATGCCAGGACTGCTGATGTCTTTGATGCAGAGTATGGAAGAAAAATGGAGTCCTCTGGCTAAAGCTGGATGTAGAACTTGTGGAATTCATCCATTTGATCCACAACATGTCCTCAGGAATATGAAAGGCCCTCAAGAACGAGAAGCACCAGGCTTGGTAAGTCCAGCTCTTCTGAGTTACCTCCAAGAAAAGGGAGAGACTAGTGTAATGAAAAGAGCACCTCGTGGTAGGAGAGTGAATGTTGCAACAGGTAGAAGCATCTCGCTTGCTGATCTTGAAGAAAGTGGACCATCAGGGATTCATAGCACTGGTACAAGACCAATAACGTGTGCAAGATCAATTACTTTTGCTGATAACAGTTCTGACGATGACAGTGACACGGTATTATCTGATGAGCCACATGATCAAGATGAAGATACCTCAGTACAGGATCTACAGATCGGTGACTATGTTCTTGTTAAGTTGAGTTTTCTAGAGGTACCAGTAAAAAGCAGGTACCCGGTGCATTATGTAGGTAAGATTGAGTCGAGGGAGAGTACTGGTAATATTACAAATTGGAAGATAAATTATTACAGGAAGACAGATCTTCCAATTGGCAAACATCCTGTACAATTAGTAGCATTTAAGGAACCTGCTAATCCGATGTGTGTAGCACTAGTAAAGAGGATATAGTTATGAAGTTAAAGCCGAAAGAAGTGTATGAAAATGTGGTCATCTTTAGAAATGAATTTGGTAAGAAACTTGTTCGCTAGGTAGAGATACGTGTAGATAGGTAATGTTTAATTAGAGGTAATTATTTTTTCTATACCTACCATTTATCTCAATATAATCGTACTGGTACCTATTTGATATATATATATATATATGAGAGAGAATAACGGGGAAAGGTGTTTACACGAATTTTTATGATCTCGAAATAAACTCCTGCGGAAAGAAGTTTATTTATTGAAATTTTAAATCGAAATTTTCTATCGCTTCCGCCAAACTCCGCAATTTTCAGAACGATGTTTAATATAATTATATATATATGCACTAAAATCACAAAATAACACGTGATCTTATTAATAAGCAAACAACCACAGGGAAAAGGAAACACAAAGTCCGAGCGCTTTCGTGATATATTCACGTGATATATTCCTCCTTGATAATGTGAATATATCACGAAAGCGCTCGGACTTTGTGTTTCCTTTTCCCTGTGGTTGTTTGCATATATATATATATATATATATATATATATATATATATATATATATATATATATCAATTATTTTCCATAAATATTTACGTCCTTCTATTGTTCAGCTAATTGCATCGTTCAATTAGATATTTGCTTATATCGCTTTCACCTTTCTTCATTTCCTTCCTTTAAATAGGCACGCCTTTGCTTTCCATCCGAATTGTTCATTTTGGTGAAGATCAAGCTTTACACTCCACCTTAGACCTACTTTTAAACGGGGATATATATATATATATATATTATATATAATATATATATATATATATATCAGAGAGAGAATAACGTCGAAAGATGTTTACACGAATGTTTAGATGATCTTTTTTCCGGAAATGTACATATATAGGCTCGCCTTTGCTTTCCCTCTGAATTGTTCATTCTGGCGAAGGTCAAGCTTTACACACCACCTTAGACTTACTTTTAGATGGGGAAGCATATATATATATATATATATATATATATATATATATATATATATGAGAGAGAGAGAGAGGGAAATAAACAAACTGATAATCAACATGATCGAGTGTTGCAATAACGGGATCCCCTGGTTCCCCCTACGAACCGTGGAAGGATGTTTACACTCCACCTTAGACCTACGGTTTAACACGGATCATTAGATCACCCTGGTTAGTAACCGCGGAAGGACGCGCCGCCGCCGGGTCTCGAGCTCGCCTACACTCCACCTTAGACCTACAGTTTAACGCCGTTGCCGGAGCCCGACGCATATAATCGTAATATTTTTTGGGCGTATAGACGGGTGTGTACGTGCCAAACGAAGTATACACTGTGCCAACTGGCTGATGATGCCTGGAGGCACTGTCTGATTAAGCCGACTGGCTGATTAGGTGCCCTATAAGGTAACGGCCGCTCGGCTGAAGTCTTAATATGCGCTTGGCTCCTTTCAAGCGAACACCTCTCCTCTCTCTCTCTCTCTCTCCTCTCTCTTAGGTTAGGTATACCCCTTTTGGGGGTGAGGCCGTCCCACCTTATCCCCCAAAGAGGTCTCCCCCCACGGGAGTTCATTGCAACTTGGGGGATAACTCCGCTTCCACGTTGCATAACCCCTTGTTGCTCTTGCAGCAACCCCCTCCTCCATTTAGGGGAGGGGGAAGGGGGGTTGGCACTATGGCTGCCTTGCAACAAAGGGGGTTGTGGTGGTATGGCACTATGATAGCCTTGCAACAAAGGGGGAGGGGGTTGGCACTCTTGCAACATCGATCAACATTTGCAATTGCATTGCACTCGTCCATTTTGTGCCATACTACTACGCCTAATAAACCTACATCACTTATACTTAATTTAGCCAAGCGCACATGTTACCCAATTCTACAAAGAATTCCGAGTTAACATGCTCGTTGAAGTCCCCATTATTATACAGTGAGGATATTTGGGGTTATCTGATAGTGACTTAATTTTGTACAGCAAACCAATGTATTCATCTAGATTACTGCCGATGTTGTATGGTAAACAGCAGTTTACAATTAATATGCAATCATTGTTCACTTGTAATTCAATGCCTAACAACCTTACCTTATCGCTTGTTAAAAATTTTATTGATTTAACAAATTTTTTCTTATTAATAAAGCAACATCATCAAAAGGCCTACCGTACATTAACTCATTTGATAAGTCTACTGCTGATGCCGCATGGTACATAAAATTATCATGGATTGTAGAGAGATGGTAAAAGATGAACGAGTTTCTCCAGGACCCCGCCACATGCAGAAAGCTTAGGAACAACCCGCAGGATGACGTCATCAAATCATTCAATAGTGGCTTGAAACGCATTCTCAAAAATCATAAGGACTTAATTCTGCTTTTCACCTCCACTTCGCCTTCTTTTCCCTACCTTTACGGTCTTATTAAAACCCACAAACCTGACAACACAATGCTCCCTATTATTAGCTCTGTTGGTTCTATTACCCATAAACTCTCCAAATGGCTTGTCAAAGTCTTGTCCCCCATTCTTGGAACTATCTCTGATTCACATGTAAAAAATTCCATGGTCATTACTGAAAAACTGAATAACATACGCACTGAAACCAACGATAGATTGATCAGTTTCGACGTTTGTTCATTGTTTACAAAAGTACCGATTGACGATATGCTTGACTTTCTCTCCCGAGAATTATTTAAATATGACCTGCCACTACCTGCACACATCGTTTTGGAACTCATTAAATTTTGCATCAAAGACTAAATTCACTTTCAGTAGCGAGTATTATCAACAGGTTTTGGGGATGGCCATAGATAATCCGTTGTCGCCGCTCCTCTCCAATATTTATATGAAGTTTTTGGAAATCACTTACATTCCGAGAATCCTAGGGGTTGGCATCCCATGGCTGCGGTACGTCGACGATATTTTGTGTATCTGGCCCATGAAGCGTGACCTGGATGATTTCCTCCTTCAGTTAAATAATCAAGTCCCCTCCATTAAGTTTACTTTTGAAGTGGAACAAAACAACTCAATCCCGTTTTTGGACGTGCGTATACATAGGAAAAGCCCAGGTTTAAAGTTTAGTATTTTATCGGAAAAAAACAATTTCTCCTACGTACACTTTTACTCCTGACATGACACCCCCATCAAGAAAGCCATATTTTCTTCAATGTTTTTCCGCGCTCTTAGGATCGCCAGTCCGGAATACATGGATGCCGAATTAAAAAAGATCAACAGTACTGGAAGTGATTTTTGTTACCCACCTGCCTTTTAAGAAACTTGTCTTAACAAGGCAAAACGAACTTTTTATCGTGCAAATAATAACCCTCGCACTTTGTCGAAGAATATTTTGGTACTTCCATTTTTCTCAGGCTTTTTAGGCATTACTAATATACTTAAACTTTGAATACTAATGTAGTAGTTTCATATGACAATATTGTGAAAAATATCATAGTAAAAATAGCCCTCCCAATAATTCAGCATTATCTATAAAATTGGTTGTAAACAACGTGATTCCTTTTACATTGTACAGACGGGAAAGGATTTGCACACGCGTGTAAAACAGCATCAATATTCCTTTAGAAAGGGACAGTCGTCCAATGCCCTTTTCGTCTATTTGTCAGAGTTATCCCACTGTATTGATTGGAATAATGCTTCAATTTTGTTTCACTCAAGCAACATTGTTAATAGAAATATTCTTGAGTCTGCTATTATTCAACTTAAAAAATAATTTTAGCATTAGCCAGGGCCTTTTTCCGCTTGATCCTGTTGTTTAGAATTCGTTCAGAACGGATTTAGACGAGAGGGGCACTTTTGAGTGAACGCACTTTTGAGTATCCCAGTTGCTGAATTATCGTATGCAAACTTCCTTCACTAATTCCTAGCTCCAGTGATAGCTCCTTGTATGTGACGCGCCGATTTGATCGAATGGTACTGTTAGCACGTTGCACGAGGCTGGCTCTCCCTCTCTCTGATGATTTCACACGTTTAGACTAGCGTCCAACTGTGCTTCGATCAACAGCAGCAATTCCTTAAACGTTTTGATGTTTGTGAATATTTCCAACTGTTTCCTTCTCTGAGGTTAAGAACTCGAAAACAGCTCTCTGTTTACGACGCACGACCTTGGGTGGGTGGGATGCCCCTCCCCTACTCTGTGGCTTGATGAAGGTCTGTTAGTAGTGTTTATACCCTGACGGACAAGTGTGCCTCTCCTTCTTCGGTAAGAGGGGGAGGAACTGCATGCCGAGGGAGACGTTTGGATATTCGAGCGCCTCTCCCCTGCAGCCGAAGGCAAAGGAGAGGGCAGTGATGCCTCGTCTCTTGACAACGAACAGCCCCTGCTACTAATATTAATGTTGTCGAAGGTGTTGAAACACATCACCTGTCGATTAATCGTGAAATCGTGAACGGAAGTCATTTCCTGAACAGGAGCGAGGTTGACCGTTACCCCTGCAGGCAATCGAGGAAAACGAGTTTTTGTCCTGTAGCTGAACAGCCCTTTTATCAAGTTTCCGTTATAGCCCAGTGACACCCAGGATGAGTGGCTGGTAAATTTGTCATTTGCATCCAGTATGCAGGAAGATATCTTGCATAGCTTACATGATCATACGAGAAAGAGTATGGCATCATTCCTCTGATAGCAGTTAGATGCAGTTTCCAATTAGATTCTCGAGTAGCTCTCAGGAAAATTAGTAAAAGTTGAATTTGACTCTCTCTTTGACACCATTTACCAGCCATCATTACTCTCATGTTTTGCAAATATGTGGTTTTCTACACTGAAATAATCAGTCTTACCTTTATCAGTAGGCAATGCAGCAGCAGTATCTGTCCATTTCCGTGCATAGGCAAGGGCAGATCTAGTGGGGGGGGGGGAGACGTCTGGCCTCCCACCTCAATTTCTTGCAAGTGCCCTTTTTTCAAGCATGAAAAAATAAAATAAAGGCAATCTTTATTTTGTAACCTATTTGAATGAGACTGATCTAATAAAACAATACAATTGATTTTACACTCGCTCATTGGTGGTCTGTTTGAAAAAAATTATACGACTGTGCCCTTTTTATTTTAGGGGGTGCCCTTTTTTTCTTTGGACCTCCCTTACTTAAATGCCTAGATCTGCCCTTGATAGGACAACTGTGGTTTATCGGTGAAACGCTTGTAGCACGAGGGATGGTATCGTGGAAGAGAACTCAAATCTTCATACTGTGTCTCTAGCTCAGTGGTCGGCGAACAGGGGTAAATTACCCCAAATGGGGTACATTTAAACATTTTGGGGGTAATGCGTGCGGTATGAGAGACACCATATGCAACAATTTTAAAAGCAATTGGCTTGTTTTTGTTTACTTTGAAGTCTGGGGGTAATTTCATTTTACTCAAATAGATTTTTGGGTAATACCCAAAAAAGTTCCCCGACCCATGCTCTAGCTGATTAAGCATGGACTGAATGACGCTTGCTTCCCTACCCTTTAGCAAAAGCCATTCTCTTGCTATAGTCCTGAATGTGTTCCACCTCACTTTGCTTATATTACAGGTATTTACTTATTCGACATTGCATTCGTAAGTCACACACAATAATGGAGAATGCGACACTGAGTGAGGAAATTTGAGGGAGTGTGCGGGCTGCCTCGCATGACTACTGCTCCACCCGCACCAACTGCATAGCGGAAGTAGTATAGCCGCAAAAGGGGAGAGTGCAAGAATGTTGCAAGTTATTATGTAATGTTGCAAAGGGGGGTGGTGTTGTTGCAAATGGGGTGGGGGTTGTTGCAAGGGGGTGGGGGTGTTGCAAAAAAAGAAAAAAAAAAAAAAAAAAAAAAAAATTCCCCCAAAGGGGGATGCTGCAGGTGCAACAAGGAAAACTTGGAGGCGGCGTTATCCCCCAAGAGAAAGGAGAGAAAGGAGGAGAGGTGTTCACCTGGCAGGAGCCAAGTGCATATTAAGACTTCAGCCGAGTAGGCGTTGTTTTATAGGCTCCTAATCAGCCAGTTGGCTTGGCGTAAATGGCTTGAGTTGCCAGATAGCGCCATGTATTCATTTAATTCTAATCGAAGACTGAGTTGCCAGATACCACTTTTTAGCATTATTATTGTATACACTATTATAGACTCCTAATCAGCCAGTTGGCTAGAAGGCGTAAATGGCTTGAGTTGCCAGATAGCGCCATGTATTCATTTAATTCTAATCGAAGACTGAGTTGCCAGATACCATTGTATACACTATTATAGACTCCTAATCAGCCAGTTGGCTTAGAAGGCTTAAATATTGCCAGATACCGCGATACCGTTGTATCCATTATTATATTTCTTAAAAGAATACCGGTAGTAGGTTTAGAAGGCGTAACATGATATAATTAAATACAACATTGCATCATTCTGTTTATTATAAATATATAGAAAATAAATATACATTTCAATTGAGAAATATGCATATAACAGTACAGGAAATATATACACACAATTATGGAGATATATATAAAATAAAATATACATTCAAATAGAAATAATATACATTTCAATAGAAATATGCATATAATCGTACAGGGGAAATATCAAGCAAAATATATATAAATACAATTCAATAGAAATATGTACATAATCGTACAGGAGAAATATCAAGCAAAATATATATAAATACATTTCACTTTTTTTCAAAATACTAAACTCGGTCTTAATCGAGTATATAAAATAAATATACATTTCAAATAGAAATAAATAACATTTCAATAATAATAGAAATATGCATATAATCGTACAGGGAAATATCACGCAAAATATATATAAATACATTTCACTTTTTTTTCAAAATACTAAACTCGGTTTTAATCGAGTTTACAATTACATCATTATTGCTCTGCATACGCAGTATATGCGGCTTAATAATATTTCACCGCTTAAAGTATAGGGAACCTGTATTCGATATGAAGGGCTTTCATATCGTTCAGTACTATTTTTGTTCCCACTTTACAACCGGTTGGTAATCATCTTTAAATACGTCTAGAATACAATCAAAAGCACGCACAAAGAGGTCATCGTTAGCTACATTATTAAACACAAGTTTATAAACACGCTTTTCCAATCGAGGGTTTATTTCTACCGACTCGAGCTTTTCAATCGTGAACTCACTCAACATAGCGGCAATTGAAATAATCTTCTAAATCGTTACGACAACTGCGCGTTATATAAAGAAATAGTTCTTCAGGGTGAACGGTGTAGGTGAGCTCAGCCTTGTACCGATCAATTGCTTTGTACCAAAGTTCATGGTATTTCAAAGAGTCTAAACTTTTTAAATAAACGTCCAGCTCTAGACCATTCTCACCAGCCCTACACTCGGTAAACCATCGAGCAGAGCGGTGTAGGCGTATTCAAGTACTGTGTATCAAAATAAAGCATGTCCGTAACACGCGGGTCTAATATAGGTTTCAGCTTACGGAATCCGACGATTTCAAACATTCTGTCGAGGATGAAACGGTTTCGCGTAGGAACAAGAGCGTTATTCAGAACATTCTTCCACATCAGCCGTATATCAATGCACGGCCGATCGTTATTTATACACAACGTACATACAACGGCGTATGAGGGTGCGTCACTAATCTGCTCTCTTCTTGTACCAACGTTAGCAGGTATTTTATAACGATCTTCACTCCACTTCTCAACTATCACGAAGATTCTATTCATCTCCTCGATACTTAAATAAACCCTTTGTTTGTCGGTCTACATTCCGTTTCCAGTACATAGCTAATGGTACCGGAATTACGCCTGAACACGCGCAACGATTTCGTCACGGACACATCGTACGAGGCGTTGATAATGCTGCTCAAAGGAAGTTCCATCGTATTCGAGGAGCGCACGTCCACTCGGCTCAAGCTCTGAGATAACTATGAGCCGTGTGAGGCACGCAGGTAGGCAGGAATGGTTCGACGGGCGGCTGACTCGATGATACGTGAATGGGCTTGTCGTATGACCGCGAGTCGAATTGTTGTACATATTTCGGTACAAGAATTAATTTCATCACTACCAGCCTACGCACCAGACAGTTTGGATAAGAACTAGGAACATTTTATGTTTACTAAACATCTCCACACTCCGGCGCACTATTTGAGAGGAACATATGTTCATATTTTTCCTTTCTGCCCATCAAACGATACTCGTCTCTAAACTCTGTTAAAAATTCACGCAGGGCACAAGCCACAACCTCACTACGAACCTCATCATGATATACGTTAATATAGTGATAAAAATACTTAAGATTGTCCATGATCACGAGATTCACATTTTCAGTCGTAGGGTATGAGTAATCGACATGGTGTAGCATGACGTAATACCGCTTGTCACACCACCCATCAGCAAGACTCATTATCCATACCTGCTGCTTCTCTTCTGCACGCGTTGTTTCTTTTACTTCACGGTGTATGTGAGACTTTATAAAGTTTAGCTCTGCAGTATACTTCAGCACATCGTCTGTGCAACGAAAGCCTTCAACGGTCTCACCAGAACATCCGTAGAGTATTTGTACATCTTGGAACTTCGCACAATCCAATGTGTTTTAAAAGAGGCATAGGAGGGAGGAATAGGAAGTTTTTCGGTATCCACCACATCCTGGCACTTTACTGAATACCATTTCGTAACGTTGTGCAAGCAATATTAAAGGTAGCCATTTGAATACACGTCTGATCTGAATACACGTCTGATCTCTCGGACTTACTGCGGTCGACTGTCCACGCAGGGACTCCCAGATAGTAGCATGACTCACGGTCTTACAGTGGGCGGAGCTTAGAACTTTCACCTGCACACACACCACACACACACACACACACACACAAACACAAAGGAAAGTGAAACGCTATTTGAAACATGATTTATTTAACAAACGAGATATTCAAGTTATATATATTTACAAATACGATTTAATAAACGAGATATTCAAGTTATATATATATTATTTACAAATACGTGTAATAAATCAATTTTACAAATACGATTTAATGAACGAGATATTCAAGTTATATATATATATATTTACAATACGTGTAATAAATCAATAGATACGATTATATACAAGACGTGTGAGTTTAACAATAGAAGCATCATTGGTATCCAAAGGGTACGGTATCATAGGTACCAGGTAACTGGTAACGTTTCCTATAGGTGTTACGGCACACCTTCGTACCCCTAAGTTCCTTCACGCCCCACAGCTTCTGCGCCCGAAAATTGTGGGTGCCTACAATTAGTTGGGAGGTTGCTCATCATCGTCCAAACATAATAGATCCTTCAACGACTCAAAGTTAACAACCTCCCGATTCGCATGGTTGAGCGTAATACCCTTTGCCTTCACGATATATTTCATTTCCTCCTCCCCCACCCTGACCCGTACCCCATAAGTCTAGGTCCTCTTGAGGCAAAAGAGTCGGCGTATGCGTTGTCCCTATACTCATCCTTGATCTCATCAGTGAGCTCGCCGAGGAACTCCCCAATAGTGGCATGTATTCACCCTCCCTCTCTGTGAATATCACGCTATCTGTATCGGCATACAATACTCTCCGCCCAAGAGAATGCAATAGACCCCAAAGTTTATACGGGCGTAGGCTGTTGTGAAGCTAGCCACAGGTATGTTTGTAACCCTTGAGGTATCTGTGGCAAATTCAGTGTTGTTGTACTTTATTACGTAAGTATTACCTACATTTACGATCTCCATGACATCTTTATCGGGGGCATTGGCATAATCCCAGACATCGCTATAACTTTGTGCCAAATGAATGCTCCCTCTGCCGGTATTCTGCGCAAATTTTCCCCATAGACTGTTTAGACACAACTTTGCACTAAAGCGCTTGCCAGGATTCTTTACAATTTGGACACGATCAAGTTGTATGCCTTCGCGGTCGCGGTAACGTTGAATATAGGCAGACTTTTCATCTTCGGTATCAACTCCTCGCGGATATCCTGATGCCTCAACCTTATCCTTCAAAAAGGTGTTTATATATGGTGTGAAAAGGTTGGGTAGCTTCTGAAACCTCCACACCTCATGTATCTTCAGTATTCTATAACCATGGCGTACGGCTAGGGCCAACTCAGGACTTGTATATACGCCTCTGATCTTACGCTGGTGGGGTATATGGTTACATTCGCCGTTATCCTCTTCCGCGCACTTCACGCACAGGGGAAACATGAGCTTGTCGTCGATAACGACAGGTAAGATCGGCATCCATAAATTGCGTGGGGGGAGTACGTCTACGAAAGAGAGCCCAAAGTAACGATCATTCAAATTTTTTGAAAATTCATTGATGGAGGGTAGGCTAGGTCCCACCAGTTTCTCAGGAGCGCCCACGGGGTACGGATTGCTCTTCATCACGTATGGGTATAAAGAACAGAAATCGTAGTAATGGAGCTTCACGCCCTCCGTAGGTGGAAAGTATAGTCTGAAAGGATTTGTACGTCCTCCAAACAAGCTATCACCACATTTGAGAGGATCCAGCACCATTGAACGCTTGATCGTTTTATTTCCTCACGGTACACCTCGTCTGTCTCCATCCGTGCATCATATTCATGCTCCACAAGACTTTGTGAGTGAACTGTGATCCTATAAGTTGATCGCGGGTGCGGGTTGATGCGAGACAGTCGGCAGGAGACCTACCGTGGATATCTCCGGTGATTCCGCACTCAGGACGGGGGCATCCATGCCACCAGCAACCGTTAAAGGAGTACACAGTCTTCACACCAGTGACACGGTTTTCACTTAACCCATCAACCCCAAAAACACGTCCATTAATCTTAATGGGTACTTCACCCGTGTTGTGGGCGTGCTTTATGTATACACCTGTCTGTTGCTGTAGGTGTATGAGCCAGTAAATAGCCTTGTGTCCGTAACTGCGGGGGTTGTTTCGGTGAATAATGGCTAAGGTGTCTTTAGGCATGAGTTATTCTTGAACACCATAAAACATAATGATGCGATGGTGGTTGCGACTTGCAGTGGATCGCATTTGAAACGGGCTATGTACATCCTTCTAAAGGCCTGGAAACATACTCTAAGCACGCGCACATCATTCACGCAATAACGCTCACATTCATCAGCTATATTATAAGGGTTACTTTCATTAAAACTGTCGTAGTATCGATCAAAGTCTTCACGTTCATTCATACTGTCAAAATAATGTTTGGGGGGTGGTGGGCCTACGTAGTTTAAAGTCTCCCTGGTGAGGAAAGTGTAAGGGAAGTATCCTTTGGAAACTTCCGCTGCTACTCCCATCACCTTGGGTAGCTTTGCTAATTTACAAGGTGTGAATAATAAAGTATCTTTAAATTGTACATTGCCTCTTATCTGCATCTGTATTAATTTGTTGCCTCTTTTCAATGGATCACCTGTAAATATCTCAGAGGATTCGTGTTCAAGCAACTCCTTATAAAGGAACTGCGTGTCAAACTTTGCCCCGTTATGGGCGAGAATATACACAGTCATTTTTTTGAACTTGTCGGCTAACTTGACAATATAGGACACAAATAGTTTCACAGGACTATCGCGGACATTCGTTTTAAAAACGTTTGTCCGTTTACCACATTTGGGCACTCGTCACATTCGATACCCATACACTCATCACAGATGGTCTGGCTCACAAGTAAATGTGGAATTACCTCTTTGGTTTCAGCGTTCGTATATGTTTCTATATCGTAGTATACAGTTATACAAGGGTTATTTTTAGGCTTAGCATCTTTCATATAACATACATGCTTTACTCCATCAGCCTTATATTCCTCCTGGCATGTAGGACAGTGAATTATGTCACACTTGTGCTTAAATTTTCCCCAATTATCCATTGTGTGAAACATACCACATTCACAGATTCTCATTTTCCTGCACGTGCCAATTGATTTATGGAAATCAAAACAGATATTATTGAAAAATGTGCGTCTAAACACATCACAGTCTCTCTTCTCAGCTTCAACTACATGGCTTTCACATTTGGTGCTTTTACACTGCTCACATACCATGTGACATTCTTTACAATGTCTCACTATATCATCCGCAAACTCGAGGCACCCCTTACACAAATCATGATGTCTCCCATATTTTCGACTTTTGTCATAACTAGCGTAAAGCCCCCTTATATTACGGATGGGGAGATACGTTGTCCCTGACAATCCTAAAATAAGTAGGGTCTTGTACGATCTCTCACACAGCTTTTAAAACATATACAGTCCTACGACGATCATCCAACCCAAACACAACTATGCGGACATTCATTTCCTGTTCTACCCTTCTCAGCTCTTCAGGACCCATATTACAGTCAAATTCAAGTTCACAGTCTACAGCTAGTTTACGGGCACGCTCCACGACTGTAGGCAACCAATTTTTTGAGTTCGTGTATTTTGTACAGTAAACATACGTGCTAAGAGTACTGCTATAAAGCCGCAACCACGATCGACGTTTATATGCTTTCGGTAAATAGTCGGAGAATTGAAGTTAAGAGTATACGGTATGGCACTATGACCCGCAACACGGTATACATGGTCAGTATTTACCGTGAAGTTGTCCATATTGAAGGCTATACTACTTTGGGCGGCTTGCATTATACGCCCTAATATATATTCTACATCTTCAGCCGCCAAACGTCTAAATGGCACTATCACCCAATAATCGTCTACATCACCGTCATCTGACCCGAATCCAAAGGACAGACTCGTCCTGACTTCACGCTCGTCACGATTCTGAAGAGCAAACTCTATAATATGCTGTACAACCCGCCGTAACCCGCGCTCAATTCCATTGCTATACATGACTCTAGGGTCGACCCTGACTCTATACCGATTTCTAGTCAAGGCTGGGGTGGGGGCTGCGGAGCGCACCAATTCCAGCGTTATAGCATCCTCAACAGAACGGGGGGCGGCGGATGAATTAGTGAATATATTAGCGGAAGGTGCTGCTGATGGGGGCCTGTTGCGTAGGAGGTTGAGGGTTGGGGATCTATTATTGTAGACTTAACACAACGGGGGCGGCGGATGAATAAGGGGTATATTAGCGGGAGGTGCTGCTGGGGGGTTGTTGCGTAAGAGGTTGAGGGTTGGGGATCTATTACCGCTGCAACAGGTGCGTATTTCGGGCGCTTATACCTGACGTGGGGTTCTCATACCTCCGCTTTGGACGTGCTACCGGTATCGCTGGTGAGGGGTCGTTGGCAGGGGAGGAGATCACAACTACACTGTCGTCGAGGTCATCCGTAATGTCAATGATGGGATGCTCTACCTCATCGTCATTCACGGTTCTGTGGGAGAAGAAATATAAGGAACAGCACTCAAAATTTGTAATATTTTGTAAATGACCCACTTAGGAGTGTGACGTGTTAGAAATGGACTCTGTGGAAAAATTCAGATTCACGAGCCCATCCACATGTATTATATCTGGACGTACAGGATGTGGTAAAACTGTGTTTATGCTTAAAATCATTAAAGAAAAGGGAGAGATGTTCTCGAAATTTGTGCATAAAGTTATATGGTGCTATTCGACGTATCAATCGGTGTTCAACGAGTACCAAGATGATATTTTGTTCCACAAAGGCGTATATGACGTTAATTCGTTAAAGGGAAATGAACATACAATCATTGTAATTGACGATCTCATGTTGGAGATGGATAAAACGTTTGCCGAGACATTTACAGTATTCTCCCACCATCTTAACATAAGCGTGTTCTTCATCAACCAGAATCTATTTTTCAAAAATAGATACATGCGCGATGTGTCGTTAAATACGCAATATCTAGTCTTATTCGCGCAACGTAGAGCTGTATCACAAATTGGGGTATTAGCCAATCAAATGTTCCCGAATCAGCGTAAGGAGTTTTTGGAAGTTTATAAAGAAGCTACAAGCACGCGTTACGGATATTTGCTTTGCGACCTTCATCCGCGAAACACGTTTAGAGTGCTTCTGCGAACGAATATATTTCCAAACGAGCCTGAAACGGTGTATATTCCAAAATGACAAAGAAACTAAAGAAATACCGTGAATTAATAAAAATCTATCATCGACTGCCCCGGGCAATGCAGCAGATGTTTATTAAAAATATCGACGCCGACTTTTTAAAATGCATCTGTGAAATCTGTCTTAACGTTATAAATTGCAATGTATCAATGAAAACCCGTCAGAAGGCTCGCCTACGCCGCTACAAGAACATAATACGTGCACTCGCTCGTAAAAGTCAAACTGTAGCGAAGAAAAAACTAATTATTGTACAAACAGGAGGGTCATTTCTCCCCATCTTATTTTCAGTTTTGGGTCCTATACTGACTAGATTAATATAATGAAGAAAGTGGTAGTGATTCCCCACGAGGTGTACGCTTCACTGCAAAGGAATCCAGACACTTATCTAGATCCCCGTAAAAGCAGACTTAAAAGAATGGAAAGCGAATTGTTAGCCCTATTAAACAGTGAAAAACACCTGATGAGAAAAGAATCTTATACCAAGAAGCTCTGCAGAAATTTCTTCACGAGTACGAAAATTATAAGAGCCCTACAGAGATTCCTGTGGTTATTAGGCACAGCACGGTGGACGATGGACATGGCGACATAGGATCTGTGCCCGACGATACAGCTGACCAAACAAAAAGATTAGCACACAACATATCGAACATGTATTAAAAAATACCCTCCCACTTACATTGAGGAGTAAAGGCTTAAGTCTTTATAATCTATTGAATGAGGATCCCGCCATACAATGGACCGATACAGGGGAGATCATTGTGGAAGGATCAAAGGTACAGGGATCGAATATCGTAGACATTGTCCATGATCTGGTGAGAAAGTGGGATAGGTCATCACCATCAGGATGGAAGCATATTAAAGCAAGACTACAACAAATAAATGTCCCTAAAACGTTGATAGGAAATCTGAACAGGTTAAAAGACTTGGAACATCAACGCCTGTGACACAATTGAAGGCGCCGTCACCCCCGGCGGTAACACCTTTGAAGAGGAGCAAGAAGAGGTTAAACCAACCCTACCCACGTGCCTCTAAAATACGCAAATGGCTAACGTATTAACTAAACGCTATTATGACATTTCTACCCCAGCCTCTTACGGCGGCGTAGATAGACTTTACAGAAGTGTTTACGGAGTAGGAAAAAAGATGTTGAAAGATTTTTGAGGGAGCAGGACGCTTATACGCTTCATAAGCCTGTGAGAAAAAGGTTTAAAACAGCCAAGACAACGGCTTCCTCGATTGATTCTATTTGGCAAGCAGATTTAACAGACATGCAAAGATATTCTGTGTATAACGATGGTTACCGCTACATTCTATTCATAATAGACGTATTCTCTAGATATCTGTGGCTAGTTCCTCTGAAAAATAAATCACATGAAACAGTTGCTAAAGCCACCAAAACGCTAATGTTAAAAGAAAACAGGGTTCCTGGCTATTTTTGTACGGATATGGGGAAGGAATTTATAGGCCGTGCTTTTCAGAACATGTTGACAGAGTTTAATATCAGCTATTACACAACCAATTCTATACATAAGGCTTCTTTAGCTGAAAGAGTTCAGCGCACCATAAAGGAACGCATGCACCGTTATTTTACACATAAGAACACATACAGATTTCTAGACATTCTGGAATCATTGGCATCATCCTACAACCGCTCACACCATCGCACGATTGGGACAACACCTAACGAAGTTTTAGAAAGAGGTACGCTCCCGAGAAGAGATGGATCACCACCACCACCACCACACTCTGCGCGCTTCAAAATCAATGATTATGTAAGGCTGTCGCGTTCGGGGAATAAATTCGCAAAGGGTTTTGAGCAAGGATGGACAAGCGAGATTTTTAAAGTTAGGGCTGTGAGACCTAAAGGTGAGATAATGATGTATTACATTGAAGATTTGAATGGGGAAGAAATCTCAGGAGGCTTTTACCGCGAGGAATTGCAGAAAGTTGCGTTTAATTTAGAAAAAAATGAGTTTAAAATTGAGAAAATTTTAGGAAGCAAAGGTTCAGGAAGGAGAAAAATGTACCTGGTGAAATGGCTAGGGTACCCAGAAAGCTTCAACACCTATATAAAAGCTGATGCAATAATGAAGCTTAAATAGTATGCAACATGGCTCCTAACCATTTCTACGTCACACTCCCGTCCTCCTCGTCCCTGTCTGTACACCCTAACAACACACTAGCCAACTTTGTAACAGAACTCCATGGGCACATTGAATTGGGTCGTGATTCGTATGAGGTGGGGATATGCGAAATTCAGCTGGACACCGTCTTTTTAAATATTGAACATAAAGAAACCGTTTTTACGATTCTTAGAGACATTGACGAGTGTGAAAAAGCTGGGGTAGCTATGGATGAAACTATGCGCATCGCTCGGACTAAGATTGCACGGTATTACAGTACAGAAGTAAGACTAGGACCGGGTCAATATGGTTCGGCCGAGGATGTTGTGAGAGGCTTAAACGTAAGTTTAAGAAACTCAAACCTTACGAATGATTTAGTATACGAAATCGTAAACAACCCTGCACATACACTAATCCTAAAATCAAAGACTAACAGACGTATTAAAGACCATAGAAAGTTCCAAATTCTAGCCAATGGCCGCTATAGCGCAGTCTTCCAAAGAGACACATTTCACGAGACACAGCATGACTTGTCCAGATTAATGTATCAATTGAAGATGGAGAAATTGGCTGAAAGGTCCCCAGACATGTGCTATATTTACAGTAATATAGTGGAGCACCAGTTTGTTAGGGATACCCAGGCACGCCTGCTGCGCATTGCTCACATCCCCAACCATAGAGGAAGGCGTTTGAGTATTACATATGACAGACCCCTTTATGTGAATGTCGCAACTAATTTAATAACCAATATCACAATATATATAAGAACGATTGAGGGCGAAAACTTCCCATTCGGTAACGGGCTTAACAGTGAAGCTACACTTTCGACGCACTGAGTTATAATGGATAGAAAGCCTTTCACCGTCTATCGAGGGATGCGATACCAGCGCGGTAGTGGACTTGGGTCCATTTTTTCATCCATACTTCTTACGGCTGTTCCTTTGCTGAAGAGGGGTGCCAGATACCTTGGAAGGAAAGCGCTACAATCAGGTATTAACACTGCAGAAGACATATTGGCCGGGGCTAAACCTAAAGAGGCTCTAAAAAAACATTTAAAGCGTACACGGGACGAAATCATCAAAGATGCAAAGAGAAAAATGCGTGGTGGCGGGAAGAAGCGGGCTGCCCGGAAGAAGAAGAAGGGGTCACGTGGTATTAAACGTAAAAGGCTATCAAAAAAGAAGTGCTGTAAGCGAATGAAACCTATGGTTGACCACTTTTTTGACTGATATAAGCTAAGGACATTGATCTCATGAATCATAGTCTGTTTACCACTTGCCGAGAGAGGAGTCACTATTTCGCCATGGCACGCTTCATCCACCCATGTAGTTCACAATGCTGTAAATCGGAGCTGTCCCTTTTTGAGCTACCTCAACCCAAGTTTCTATTGAGCACAGTGACTTTATTACAATTAACCCTTTAAACACAATTAGTTCCCCGAGTGCACCTATAGAATTCGTGATACCCAGCTCAGGCCCTTACTTTTTTGATCCAAGCTGTGTGCACATGTACGCTAAGCTACGTATAGCCCATTCTGATGGAACGGTCTGCGGTGACAAATATGCTGTATACCCTGAAACAAACTTTCTGTACTCCATATTCAACCAGTGTGACGTATATTTAAATCAGACCAACATATCGGCAGGCACGGGGTACTATCATCTACGAGCCTATCTGCAAAATGTCCTCAACTTTTCCATAGAAGCGAAGGCTACCTTTTTAAGTGCCGAGGGATATTATCAAACTAAAGATGAAAATAGTATAAAGGACAAATTTAAAAATTCTAAAAAGAAAATATACGAGTGTTTTGGACGGTTGCACACAGATTTCACTTTCCAGGAGAAGTTGCTTGTGAACGGGGTGGATATGAAAATAAAGCTCACCCGCACGAGTCCTGAGATCTGCTTAAATCTGGATGCGGATCAAGAAGAGGGTGCAAAGCCCGTTGTGGTTCACATTATGGACACATACCTCCGCGTACGGCGAGTGAAATTAAGTTCACCAAAACAACTAGAAATTGAGAAAAATTTACTAAACGCTACAGTGAAATATCCTATTAACATAGTGCAGATCAAACTATTTACGGTTCCTGCAGGGTTGGCATCGAAGCAGATAGAAAACATTGCCCTGGGAAATCTTCCTAAAATGATATTAATCGGCATGCAGGACCACGCTTCGGTGAATGGAAAATATAGAAAGAGTGCCTTTAAATTCGAGAATTTCGGACTTAAAAATATAACACTATACGTTAATGTCACTGCTTTGGGTGGAACAATGTGTACGGACTATTCATCAGACGCTGTGTTACCTCTTTGTGCCAGAGCCTATAGTAATCTGACCCATATTGCAGGTGATTGTGATGAGCTTGGTAATGGGGTAACGCAGGAAGAATTCATTGATCAATTTATCTCGAATCGCAAGCCCTAATAGAAGTAGATAGATTTAGGAGCGTTATCACTGACTTTTAAAATGGATGCTAATACACTTCAGAAAGTAATGGAGCGAGTCACACGTTCCAAATTTATCGGCGTGTTTGCGAAGAATGAAACATTGAGTTTGCCAAGTACGCGAGAATGCGGTAGTCTTATTGTGAACACAGACATCATCGGTAATGAAGGGATTCACTGGATCGCTGTCTATTTTAAAAATAGACAGCGCCTGTACTATTTTGATTCACTCGGTACTCAACCCTGGAGTGACCCTATTATTGTAAAATTTCTCGCTCAGTTACATATTCCCGAAGTTGTATGGACCCCATTTCGCATGCAAGGATATTTTACTAATGTTTGCGGAATGTACTGCGTCTCATTTCTCATGCATATGTCAAATGATAAAGAATTTATAAATTTTTTAAATTTATTTGACCCGTGTCACACTCGCCGAAACGATGAAATGGTATGCAGACAGATAAAAAACCGTTTTCCAATTGTACGTACTCGTTGTATATTATAATGTTTTTGTTCGTATATTTGTAACGATATATTCTGTAGTTGTTTATTGTACTGATTTCTTTCATTTAATAAATTTATGAAAATATATTGTGGCGTCTTATACCAAAAAGATCGAAAAACACTTACATTATTTCGGTGTGACATTGTTGACTGATCATTATATCCTCCCTATTCCGAGATTCTTCAAAAGATTGTATAACACGTGTCAAATCCTCATCGGACCTTAAAGGAGTAATGTTCATTCTTTTAAAACATATACAGAGTATACAGACAGATCCCCATTATGTGAAGATATCTTTGGTTCGAGGAATAACATTGAATGCCATAAAAAATTTCGATTTTAGCATAATGGGGATAACCAAATAACATTGATTGACATAAAAATTTTTCGGCGAGTATCTATTTGATGAGATACTACAACTCTCCATATATATATAAAACGAATTATAGACACTTACATTTCTATGGTAGTCCCATGCGTCGGATTGTAAGGAGCGTCACTGCAAATATCTTCAACGGTTTGCGTTGGAAATAATTCGCCACGGTCAATCGCATTGAAAAGATTAATTGCGGTTAATGCTGCAGTATCACTTTCTTCATACAATTCCGGGGAGACGTACAGGTCCATGGTGGAGGATGTGTGACATTGCTGACTGTTCAGTATACCCCCCGTATTCCGAGATTCTTCAAAAGATTGTATAACACGTGTCAAATCCTCATCGGACCTTAAAGGAATAATGTTCATTCTTTTAAAACATATACAGAGTATACAGACAGATCCCCATTATGTGAAGATATCTTTGGTTCGAGGAATAACATTGATTGCCATAACAAAATTTCGATTTTAGCATAATTGGGATAATCAAATAACATTGATTGACATAAATTTTTTTTGGATAGTATCTATTTGATGAGATACTCATCTCTCCATATATATATAAAATCGAATTATAGACACTTACATTTCTATGGTAGTCCCTTGCGTCGGATTGTAAGGAGCATCACTGCAAATATCTTCTACGGTTTGCGTTGGGAATAATTCATCACGGTCAATCGCATTAAAAAGACTAATTGTCGTTAATGCTGCAGCGTCACTTTCTTCATACAAGTCTGGGGAGACGTACAGGTCCATGGTGGAGGGAATGATTAATCACTGACGCAAAAATAGCTACTGTTACTCCCAACTGAAAAATATCCCCTTTTATATGCACAATCGCCAAGCTCCGCCCAAAAGACCAGATGTTCGTAGTGATTGGCTGCCGATGTAGCTGGGTGGAGCTATGACGTGTACCAATCCGCTATAACGGGACCGGATGAGTAACATATATATAAAATCGTGTTTCTTGAATTATAGGCACTAACATTTCTATGGTAGTCCCTTATATTATATTTTTACTTACAAGTTAATAGTATTGTTTTCTTGTGTTAACATAATTGCTAACTTATTTTATAATAAAGAAATTATATCCTAATTATATTTTTAAAATAGCATTCTGTTTCCACATTAAACTGTGGGCCTAAGGTGACGCGAAAACTTTATCCGTTGTCACTCTTCGAGCTAGTTGTTATTATTACTAAAGAGAAAATCATGCATGCTTTTCGGTCATACTGCTGACTCGTTTCAAATGATGCATTAACATGCTTTTCGGTCATACTACTGACTCGTCAAATGATGCATTAACATGCTTTTCGGTCATACTACTGACTCGGGGTCAAATGATGCATTAACATGCTTTTCGGTCATACTACTGACTCGTCAAATGATGCATTAACATGCTTTTCGGTCATACTACTGACTCGGGGTCAAATGATGCATTAACATGCTTTTCGGTCATACTACTGACTCGTCAAATGATGCATTAACGTTTTTCGGGCATACTACTGCCTCGGGTCAAATGATCCTGTTATTTTAAATCCGGTTCAATAATCCTGTTATGTTGAAATGTGGAAGAGTAAGCAACGACTCCCTGACGAGATGTATTTCGTAGGTTAGGTTAGGTTAGGTCTCTTACATATAAAAACCCATTCACTAAGAGCATTGGCTTTCCTTTCTCACTAGAAACAAACTCTGCCATTTTTCGATTATTATTTATTATAATTGTGGGTATAGTTAACCTGGAAAAAGAAAGTAAATTTAAATTAGTACACTTAATTTTAAATAATATTTTGGGAAAAACTGAGTAAATTGAAATATTATTTGGATTCCTTTATTTGAACAAAACTCTCGCTCTCTTTCTATATATATATATATATATATATATATATATATATATATATATATATATAATTATTAGTACATTCAGGTATGCCTACCTTATTTCTTTCGCTGATTGCTATTTAATATAATTGTGTGTATTTCTAAGAGTCGGAGTGAGGTGAGGTTTTGATCGATTTGACTGGTAGAAAGGTAAATTATGGTCAATCGAGTTGGGCAGATTCTCGGAATTCCTTTCCTCTAGCGGATTGTGTTTTGGTTAATTTCAACTTTTAAATGAATTTTCGCAAATTCTCGTATTTTTCAATTTTTTTCGCATGGAATGAGGCTCGTGTGTTTCATAAATTTTCATCTCGTATGGAGTGAAGGGATACTTATCAGGGATTGGGGGGAACCCCATTGACCACGACGAAACCCTATTTATGAGATAAGATGAAATAGTGATTTGAGAATAATCTTTGTGCAGTTTAAGTAAATACATTTATTCAAGTAGAGGTTGCAACCTCTCCTTCCTTCATGCGAATACTGTAATGTTCTACATAATGAGGACCCAGGTACCCCCAGGGCCCGGAATTTGGGTGAACGAAGTCTTGCCCATTTCGCCCCGGGTTCTCCATTACTACTCTCGGAAGACGCCACGGCTGTTCATGACGTCACCGCCCCGCCCTTGTCTCATCTGCGAGTAACCTTCAAATCGAGAGAGACGCCAGCTGATGCCGCGAAGCCGCCTCAGTTTCCTCTCTCGATCCACTTCACGCGAACGTTTTTTTACGTTTGAGTGATAAATTAACGTAACTATTAAGTATCACTGATTACCCTTAACCCAATTATAACCTTTAAATTGTGTACACAGTTTATACACTAATCATTAACAATACTTTTTCCACCGTAATAATTCACGGTGAATGGTGACTACAAACAAACGTTTAGAAAATTTTAATTTTCTTTTTGTTTTTCTCTTTGAGTAAGTGGGATCCGTGAAGTGATTTTTACCACTTAATAATTTTTCTTAATTATCAAACTTATTTAAATTAACGAGTAATTTTAATTAATTACGGGATAGTGAAACACGCTATTACTGTCACTGTGTATTCATTTATTAATAATTAATATTAATAACCACCTTTAATTTTTTTTATTATTATTTTTCTTTAACGATTTTTAATAAGTTAATTATTTTAAATTCGTTTTCATTATTGAATTACCGAGTGTAATATTTTAGTTTTTAGTTTTTTTAATTGAATAGGTTAGGTAGGGTTAGGATTTTCTTTTCATTTTTTTTGTTTTACTTGGTGCTACGGAAATTACGCTTGTGACCTAATTGCAGGCCACATCCCGAATACGATTGGGGCACGACTAGGGTACTTCCTTGCGGACTCAGGCAGAGGGTAGGATCCACCACCGCTGGAACTCACGTTGCTATCGTTAGGATCGGGGATACGGAAAGGGACTTTGTGTGGGACTCTTCATCCATTGGAGACCAACGATTCGACCATCGGATTACAAGTAACCTTTTGCTATCCCAACCTTTATTTTTTTCTCATATTCTGTTTTTTCTATTACTCTGATATCACCTATTTAATGAGAGCGATAGAACAATGGTGGCATAACTTGTTTTTTTTTAGCAATCACGTCGTTCCTGATATACGATATTTTAGTGTTTTACTGCATTGTTGAGGGTTCCTCGATTGCTTTACGTTTGATTAAGTTAACCAAATTTTTAAACTTCTAATTTTTTTTAATTAAATAATTAGTAGTTTACTTAATTTGGACCCCCCCCCCCAAAAAAAACAACACAAAAAAAAAATAATATATATATATATATATACATACACTAGGGCGGAGTGAAAAACTCATTTTTCGAATTTTCAAATTGGCTAGTGTGGAAAATGTGTGGAGTAGTGAAGAAATAAGCTGGTATAAATTTAAAATCATAACATTAATATCTTCAGGTGCCACAATGACCTTCAATATTGAAAAAAATTGAAAAAAGCAGATTTTAACCAATAATTACAGAAGAGTCCACGATGCACAATAGACAAGAATTTATTCACACTTGTATAAAAATAACTCAGTCAACCTTTAAAAAAAGTTTCTATTCTCTAAAAACAGTTTTCTATAGTCAGCTCACTCAGCTGTCACGTGAGTACCTCGGTTCAGTGTAGCTGTCGCTCTCGTAGCAGGTGGGTGTTCTGTTGTTGGCGTTACTCAGATAGTCTAAACTATATTTATTATATATTTTGCATTTCTGTATTGTGTTGCCCTAAGTTTGCCATGTACTATTAACTGAAATTAACGTATAATTGATATTAGCTCTTTCTTTTTCAGATTTGTATACTTTCAAAATGTCTCGAGTTTGTGTAAAATCAACCAGGGCCTCAACTGAGTGCCCCATGTTTGGTATGGGGGAAGATTTGTGGCACAGGAATCTTCCTACATACGAAGGAGTTTTTAAATATTACTTGTTTGTAAGAAACGATTTGAAACAGAATACTAATAAAGATCCTTCAATATCTCAAATATTAGAACAAGTTGTTGATAAATTGAAAACAATTTGGGAAAGTGCTTCCGTCCCAATTCTGTCAGACAGGCGAATTGAAACAATGTTCAGAAGCTACCACGAAAAGTATCGTGTCATTATGAAGCCATACCAAAGCAGAAAAAATTCTGAAGCTTACAAAGCAAGATTGATATGTTCAAAAAAGAAGCACACACAAAACTTTTTGACATTGCAGCGCGTGCAAGTGCAAAGTACTAACACAATGTTCTTGTCCCAAAGAAAAAACGGTTCCAAAGGAAGAAGTGACGTTCCTCTTAGATCAAAGGAGTGAAAGAAAACTGTTTATTGATAGAGTAGATATTACACTCTCAAAGAAAAAAGCATCTACGTTGCTAAGAAAGCAAAAAGAAGCTGTGAGGCTCACCAAAGAATCTTCACAGGAGAAATTGCAGGATACAAATGTTGAATTATCATCATCGACATCAAATAGTGAAAGTGAATCTGGCGAAATATCAGACGATACATTTCCAGAGCCAGTTAGCTCGAAGAGAAAGCTCGAACAACCTGAAGAACAATTATTCAAGAAAAGGAAAACTACAAATCTACCTTCAGTGGCTACTGCTTGTGACAGGACTGCAGTTTCAGATCGAGCTGCAGCATTCATTGTTAGTGCAGTATTGCAAGATATTGGAGAAGTTTCTATTGACAATACATCTGAAGTAGTGGATAGGAGTAAAATCAGAAGAGAAAGACAAAAGAAGAGATCAGAAATTATGAAAGATCAAAATCAGGTCCCAATCAGAGGAATCTATTTTGATGGTCGAAAAGATTCTACACTCTTCCAAGAAAAAAAAGAGTCCAAAGTATATCAGAAGAAGGTAACAGAAGAACATATCACTTTAGTGAGAGAACCTGGTTCAGATTATTTGGGCCATTATTCTGTGAATTCTGGATCAGCTGAAGAAATATGTAAAGGAATGTTTGAGTATATTGGAAATAATGACATGAACCTGGAAAACCTTGTTGCCATTGGATGCGATGGTGCAGCAGTCAACACTGGAGAAAAGGGAGGCGTTATAAGGCTTATAGAATTGAAGCTGAAGAAGCCAGTTCAACATTTAGTGTGCCAGCTCCATGCCAATGAATTGCCATTACGCCATTTAGTTGCAAAGCTGGATGGAAAAACATCTGGCCCCCGCGGATTCACCGGTCCTATTGGCAGGGAATTAGAGAACTGTGAGAGTCTTCCTATTGTCGAGTTTGAAAGGATTGATGCTGAGGAACCAACTGTAGACTGTGAAGATCTTAGCACCGACCAAAAATATCTAATTGATATTCATCAGGCCATAACAAAGGGATATTGCTCTCCAGATCTTGCTCATCGTAGTCCAGGCAAAATGGCACATTCACGATGGCTGACTACAGCAAATCGTTTGCTTCGTCTATACGTTTCAACTGTAAGTCCATCTGAGAACCTCATGAACATTGCTTCTTTTATAATGAAGGTCTACATCCCAATGTGGTTTTCTATTAAGCAAAGTACGTCTTTTGTCAATGGCTCAAAACATGTTTTCAAAACTATTGAACTAACAAGAACACTGAATGACGAAGTAAAGGATATTGTAAACCCTGTCATACAAAGAAATGCATTTTTTGCAAATCCAGAAAATATTCTAGCATCAATGATTCATGATGACCGCAGCGCCATAAGAGGATTAGCGTGGAGGCGAATAAAGAAAGCAAGGCAAACAAACAAGGAAAAAGTTGTGAGGCGTTTCACAGTACCTGTTATTCAATTTGAAGCTACTGATTATACTGATTTAATTAATTGGCAAAAATGCATTGTCACTGAACCACCTGTGACAAGACACCTGACAGAAAATGAGATTGAAGAATTCATAGAAAACAAGAGTACCCCTCCATTCGAGAAATTCCCTTGTCATACACAAGTAGTAGAAAGAATGGTAAAATTAGTGACTGAAGCATCATCAAAAGTATTTGGATTGAACGCGCGAGATGGCTTCATAAGATCAACACTTCAGTCACGTAAAAAAATGCCATCATTCGAAAGTAAAGCTGAATATAAAGTTTAAATAAAACGTTAATAGAAAAAAACATGCGCAAGGATAGGTGGTTGGGAGGGCATGGGTGGAGCTCGACACGCAGCCACCTCCTCGTGGTGAGTTCTGGATTATTTAGATCATTAATCAAAAGAACATTGATCTAATTAAACTAAGAGCTGCGTAATTCAGTAACTATTTTGGTAATTGGAACACTTAATATATAATAATAACAAGTAAGTTTCAGTTATTGTACTAATGCAGAATATAAGAAAATCATTATATTTCACTTTTTTCGACGGCTTTGTGGCACCTGAAGATATAATTTCGCAGGACTAATATTTATGCACAGTCATTACCTATAGCACCCACATATTTTCCGCACTAGCCATATTTGAATTTCGAAAAAAGGTTTAAAAACCTCATTTTCGATCCGCCCTAATATACACTACTTAACAGTGACAAACTTTCTTAACCCTTTGTAACATTTTTTCCGATTGTTTTGTTTTATGTTTCGAATTTTATTTTTATATATATATTGTTTTATGTACACACGCTGATACTATACATACTAGGACCACACTGCCAAAACACACTTCAATTGTTTGTTTTCGCGCGCGACGTGTATGCCACATTCAGATTCCGATTCCGACCGGGAATTTTTATTACCACTTACACCTCCAGTGTCGAGGGGTATGTCCCTAATGGGTCACTCGATTGTAGAAGACGACTAAGGACGATGAATTCCGGGGGCGGTCCCCTTAGTTGGAGTCGGAATTGTATCCGAAGGATGATGGACAACGTCACTCTCGGGTTATGCGAACTCCCAAGAAAAACTCCTTGGAGGTGTCGCGTCTCACGTCGACGCCAGTGGATGCACACGGCGCTCGCGCCTTGTCAAAAAAATGTGTGTGGAGGTCACTGACCACTCTTACCTCAATTGGTTGTAAAGTTTCGGAAGATTACCTTCGAGTGCTTCCGTACGGGGGTTGTATCGAGTTTATGCGGTGAATGGAAACGACTAACTCAATTTAACAGTCTTTTTATTAATTCACTTTGGGTACAGAATTCTTTTGATAGTAAAAATTAAATTAATTAAATGAAATTAAATTAAATTAATTAAATTAAATTAAATAATAAATTAACTTTAGTTACGTAAAAAATGACGATTAAATATACAGCTCTTAAGGTGAGACTTAAGACACAGATAAATCGGGAACAAGTTAACTAAAGCACAATGTACAATTTATATATATTTGAAGTTAAGTTCCATTATCAAATGGAAGCTAATTTGATCCGGAGGGGTAGTGCCACTGCACGAATAATTACAGAATTAAGTCACAGAGTTTACGTAGTATGAAGATTGTCAGAGAGCAAAGAACCTCGTTACCGACGCTCTCGGGGTTTTTATAACCTTGGGGTAGGCGGAGACGAGGTAAACTAAGGGTCACCCTCTTACGGGCGGAGTCTAACAGCAAGCGCCTATAATAGTTTTCGATATTCGAATTTAGGCGGAGGCGACTTTAGTTGACAGCCTCGATTGGGAGATTGAACTTCGGGAGAGTTCCGGGGGCGAACCAATCATGATCGAAATAGGTTTCGCTGAGTTTACATTTTTCTTTTGATAATAAAGCATAATTGTAGGATCGAGAGGCGCCAGAGGGGCGGCATGAAAGGAGGGTCGAACCCGTACAAAAGGGAATCGATTTGGAAGGAATTTATAGAGCGCAAATGAATTTCATATTCGAGATAACCACCTTTGCGTGATTCTTTGGAAAAGATAAATAGGGGTTAGAGAGAGCTGAAATTTGGTATGCGAGTAGGTCGAGCTAGGGGAAATCAGGTGGGCTATAGGTTGACACAATTATGCTTTATCTATAGGAATAGGTCAAGATTTTAGAAAAATTTAATAATAAAAAAATAAAAAACTGAGGTGTTTATAGACGCTTGCCTTGCATCGCGTGATGCTGACAATAATAGAGACGCGGAGGGATCGAAGAATTCATGCGATGTGCATATTTTCATATGCACCTCGCATCTAACAATTTAGGTTGGGATTACTGGGATTTCTGCGGATTACATGGGATTACTGGGATTTCTACGTATTACATGGGATTACTTCGCGTATGAAAGAATGCACACTCTGTGATGTCAGAACGAAGGAATTTTGGGTTCAATGTTAGAATGCAATTCGTCGGAGACGAACTCGTTTGTACCGTAAGGATTTACACTACGGGACACTACCTCCCCTTCTGCAGAAGTGACAGCTAACGGGGGGCCGAAGATTGGGGCAGACCGTCCGAGGCTTCTTCCGAAGGTGAGGGCTCCGAAGTAGGGGCATTCCACTTCAGTCGTCGACACGGGCGGCAAGCAAGGAAGATGATTATTAGTATTAGTATGACAGTGGAGGCTTTGACGTAGGTGAGGGGCTGAACGTGGGATAAGACAAGAGACCGTTTTTGGAGGGTTTCGTTGATACGATCCAATTCCTGATCCCAAAGGGGATAGTTAAAGGAAGGTACAAGAGTTACAGAGGCAAGAGGAAGGTTGAAGATAGGAATTGGTTGTAAAGTTTCGGAAGATTACCTTCGAGTGCTTCCGTACGGGGGTTGTATCGAGTTTATGCGGTGAATGGAAACGACTAACTCAATTTAAGTCTTTTTATTAATTCACTTTGGGTACAGAATTCTTTTGATAGTAAAAATTAAATTAATTAAATGAAATTAAATTAAATTAATTAAATTAAATTAAATAATAAATTAACTTTAGTTACGTAAAAAATGACGATTAAATATACAGCTCTTAAGGTGAGACTTAAGACACAGATAAATCGGGAACAAGTTAACTAAAGCACAATGTACAATTTATATATATTTGAAGTTAAGTTCCATTATCAAATGGAAGCTAATTTGATCCGGAGGGGTAGTGCCACTGCACGAATAATTACAGAATTAAGTCACAGAGTTTACGTAATATGAAGATTGTCAGAAAGCAAAGAACCTCGTTACCGACGCTCTCGGGGTTTTTATAACCTCGGGGTAGGCGGAGACGAGGTAAACTAAGGGTCACCCTCTTACGGGCGGAGTCTAACAGCAAGCGCCTATAATAGTTTTCGATATTCGAATTTAGGCGGAGGCGAATTTAGTTGACAGCCTCGATTGGGAGATTGAACTTCTGGAGAGTTCCGGGGGCGAACCAATCATGATCGAAATAGGTTTCGCGGAGTTTACGTTTTTCTTTTGATAATAAAGCATAATTGTAGGATCGAGAGGCGCCAGAGGGGCGGCATGAAAGGAGGGTCGAACCCGTACAAAAGGGAATCGATTTGGAAGGAATTTATAGAGCGCAAATGAATTTCATATTCGAGATAACCACCTTTGCGTGATTCTTTGGAAAAGAGAAATAGGGGTTAGAGAGAGCTGAAATTTGGTATGCGAGTAGGTCGAGCTAGGGGAAATCAGGTGGGCTATAGGTTGACACAATTATGCTTTATCTATGGGAATAGGTCAAGATTTTAGAAAAATTTAATAATAAAAAAATAAAAAAACTGAGGTGTTTATAGACGCTTGCCTTGCATCGCGTGATGCTGACAATAATAGAGACGCGGAGGGATCGAAGAATTCATGCGATGTGCATATTTTCATATGCACCTCGCATCTAACAATTTAGGTTGGGATTACTGGGATTTCTGCGGATTACATGGGATTACTGGGATTTCTACGGATTTACTTGGTGCTACGGAAATTACGCTTGTGACCTAATTGCAGGCCACATCCGTGAATACGATTAGCTTACTAATTAAAATTTGGATTTCTCGGTGTAGTGACAGCTAACGGGGGGCCGAAGATTGGGGCAGACCGTCCGGTGCTTCTTCCGAAGGTGAGGGCTCCGAAGTAGGGGCATTCCCCTTCAGTCGTCGACACGGGCGGCAAGCAAGGAAGATGATTATTAGTATTAGTATGACAGTGGAGGCGTTGACGTACGTGAGGGGCTGAACGTGGGATAAGACATGAGACCGTTCTTGGAGGGTTTCGTTGATACGATCCATTTGCTGATCCCAAGGGGGATAGTTAAAGGAAGGTACAAGAGTTACAGAGGCAAGAGGAAGGTTGAAGATAGGAATTGGTGGGAGGTGAGCCATAGGGTGTACAAGACGAGGCGTGTTGTTAAGGGAGAGTACTCTGGGGTTTGTGGGTATAAAGCTAGAGGTAATAATAGAACAACCGGTGGGAATTCTACTAACTGGATCCAATTGTATCATACTACGGTTGTTCGGGCAATCCAGAGTTGCTTCACGTTTTTGGGGAATGGACAGGAGGAGGTCGGAACTTATTTGTAGCTGAACGGGGGTTGAAGGGTCGAATGGCCGGAACGTGCAATTTGCACGGGACGAATTTTGTAACAGCATTAGATAACATGGTTTCTGAAAATGTATGGAAACAAAGGGTTGGAGTGGAGGGCAAATTAGGAATTTAGTTGACAAAGGTGTCCTACAGTGAGTAATGTCGCGGGTGGTAAACAGGGTGTACTGTTGGTAGGTTTTGGAAAGGAAAAAGTACGGGTGTTCTGTGTGTAAGATGAAACGGGTCACGTTTTCCCTCATAGAGTAAACTGTGGGAAAGGGGTGAAAAAGATAGGCGTTGTATACTTGAGCATCGAAGAAAGGTATAACAATAATGATAGAGAATGGAGAGCTACCAAGTAACGTCCAGGTGAGGTCGAGAAAATGATGGGCGTTGGATGAGTGTAACGGATAGATTGGGGTTAGAGCGAGTTCCTTACTAGCTTCCGTTATTAATGTATTTAGAGTCTTATAGGGAATTAGTGAATGGGGTGTTTGTTTTGACATGGCAGCATTAAGTGCGGCCATTACGATTTGATGTGTCTCGTGAACTTGATCGAGATACTTATCAATGACAGTAATTTGGAGGTTAATTAGGTGGACATATTCAATTTGATTATAATTTCGGCGCTGTAACATAATTAAGGAATCTAGCTCGTTTAGATGTGTCGTGAGATTGCGGAGAAGGTGAAAATTTCGTTTGGCTGCAAAGACAGTACGTTTTAACACATCGCCTTTAACGATATTGTCGCTCGCTAGCAGTTGGATCTTGCGTTGCACGCTACGCACATCTGCTGAAATGGCGACGCCGAAAATGGTTTTCAGCAACTGCCCGCCGAGATCGAAGAAACCGCGTTTAGTACGGTTTGAGGGGCTGTTGGGACGATACTGCTGAATCCAAGGAAGGGCCAGCGTATCGTTGAGTTTGTATTGTGTAGCGTGTATGTTTTCCAAAGTGTGAGCATAGGTGGAGGAGAGTAGTTGTTTATATATGGTAAACGACTTAGTCGGAGTAGAGTATGGTGGGTGGATAGGTGCCTTTGCAATAGCTATTGCGTGGGAGAGTAATTTTCGTTGGCAGGCGTTGAGCGTACGGAAAATAACGTGGGGCTTGTAGGTCGAAAATCACATTCAGGTGGCCTTTTAAAAAATGGCCATCCGCTAAGGTTTCGACCACAGCGCCGGGGACGATGTGGTAGGTACTACTAGAAACAGGAAAAAGAATGAAGACAAAGGTAAGCATAGTGGACGAGGTTAACATTGCTGATAATTTCTTTTGGGTGGGTTAGCGGTTACTTTCGAGAAGTTCTCCAGGAAGGGAATTTGGGTCTCACCTTAGGTTTGACCGAAGGTCGGTCCGGGGGACGAAGGGGGTGAGGTGGATGGGTCGTCGAAGCAGTGGCTAGTGACTCGGGTATTCGCGCAGTTGGAGCGGGCCGAGTCGATGGCAGCAGGGGTGTTTTCGGTGGTAGGGAGGGACTTTGTGTAGGTGTTTGATGGGATGTGTTTCACTTGAGGCTTTAGGGACGGAGTGGAGTGTGGGTACGGGGTCGGAGCTTGGCTCGAGTATAGGGCTATGTGTGTGTTCTAGTGACTCGGGTATTCGCGATCGGGAGCGAGTCCACGGGCCTTGCGACGACTCCTGGGTCGAAATCGGTACGTCACTGTAGGGTCTGTTTTAGGGTCGTCGATCGGTGAGGGTGGTGATGGTGAGTCGGGGGGCTCCTCACTGGCTGCGGGGCCCTCCGGTAAAATTTTAAAGTTCGGAGTTGTCTCCGGGGCTCCCAACTCTGGTGTGGAAGGAGCAGCAGGGAGTGGCTCCAGTTCATTGTCAGGTTCGAGGGGTTCTAGGATAGTTTCCTCAGGCTGTACGGACAGGGTAGTCCGAGGGGGCCTTAGGTAGTCTTCCCACTCGTCCGAATCCTCGGTTTCGGTATCGGTAACGCGGGGTTGGGTTGTATCCCCATCCGTTTCGTATCGGTCGACGCGGACGACTTCGGTTGAGGGGGATTCGGATCCTCATTCGTAACCTTAATTTGGTTGGCATGAACTACCTTTTTCTTTAAGGTTTGCAAGTGTTGGATGGTGAAGGTGTTGTGCCCCAGGTCTTCGAGGACGCGGTATGGCCCTACCCATTTTGGACAGAGTTTACGACTGAGGCCCGGAGGCTTCGTACCTGCCAACCAGCAACGGTTTCCCGGTATTATGGTCCGTTGCTTAGGGTACCGCTTGTGTTGGTAGTGGACCATTCGGTCGGTCTCATGGTTGAGACAACGTCGTGTGTCTTCGAAAACTTGGAATCGAATGGCGAGCCAGGTCGTCCGCATAGCGTTGTGGTTCCTGTAGATCAAATCCCTCTTCGGTGGAGTCGTTTGGGAGGTCGAAAGGAAATCTTGCATCGTAATGATACAGTCTAAAATGAGGGGTGTCACCGATGAGTTGACTGTGGTTGTTGTTAACAGTCCACTGCACCATGGGGATGCACTCGTCCCAATTACGTTGGTCCGCGTCCACGAAATGTCGTAGGACGTTAAGGATCTTTTCGTTCTGCCTCTCAACCAGACCATTTGCTGCCGGATGGTACGGTGTTATTTGTACCTTTTGGATGTGGAGACGTTTGCATAACTCTACGAACATCGCGGATGTAAATTCCGGAGCGTTGTCCGAGAGCAGCACGGCCGGCGTATTGTGCCGTTGAATTACTCGTTCGAGTAAACACTTGGCGATGATCTCCGACGTATGGGCAGGCACCGGTACAATTTCATTATACCTGGTAAACTGGTCGGTGAAAACGACAACGTATTTATTTCCGTTTCGACTTTGGACAAAGGGGCCCATCACGTCCATTTCTACGCGCTCCCAAGGTCTAACAGGAACGGGGTACGTATGCATATGCGCGGTGGGAGGACGCGCTCCTTTATGCCTGGCACATGGTGAGCATGCCTTGCAATGTTCTGTTACCTTGGTGCGCATAAGTGGGAAATGGTAACGCGCTTGGACCAATTTTAGTGTTCGTTCAATTCCAGGATACCCAGCACAAACGCTGTCGTGGCAAAGTTTGATTGCCACGCCTTGAAGACTCTCGGGAACTTCTGCCACGTATTGCCCAGGAGAAATTTGATAATTCAAAATTTGATCCTGGAAAACATACAACTGGTGAAGTTCGGAATTTGGTTGTGCTTTTAATTGCTGCACCAAATTGGAGATATACGAGTCCTTGCGTTGTGCCTCGAAGAGTGTGTCTCTATCGAAATTGGGAATAGTCTCAATACGATGAATTCCACAGACCTCTTCGGGTTTATTTATTCGGGATAAACAGTCCAAGAGAACGTTGAGTTTACCGGGACGGTGAACGTATTCGGGGCTAAAGTCCTGGACGGTAAGAGCCCAGCGACATAATCGCCCGTCGGGTAGTTTCTTGGAAAATATAGATGTTAACGGAGCATGGTCCGTTTTTACTATTATTTTATACCCGTAGATGATGTTCTTGAACTTCTTCAGGGCCAATACGATGGCTAAAGCTTCTCGTTCAGTCCCTGAATAGTTACGTTCGGGCTTGGATAGTAACCGACTCGCATAAGCCACAGGTAGTTCGGTACCTTCTACTTCTTGGAGTAGGACGGCACCTAACCCGTAGTTAGAAGCGTCCGTGGCTACTATAAAGGGTTTGCCAAAATCCGGGAACTGCAGTATGGGTTCTTGTAGGAGTTTGTCGCGGAGATCAGTAAAAGCTTTCTGATGCTCAGAATTCCATTCAAAAGTAGCGATAGAATCCTACAAACCCGATAAAGGTTCGCACTTCATCAACGTTTCGAGGAACAGGGTAATTTAGGAGAACCTGAAGTTTGGCGGGATCCGGTCGGATTCCGTCAGAGGCAAGAAGAAATCCTAAATACACAAGCGAGGATCGGAAAAATTGGCACTTAGCCAGTTTTAGTTTGAGGTTCTCGTTCGAAAGACGTCTGAAGACTTTGGCAAGACGTAAGAAATGTTCTTCGACGGTATCGCTATAGATCACTATGTCATCTAGATAGACTAAGTCATGAGAACCTAATAATCCGGACAACACAATGTTCATAAGTCGAGAGAAATTCGCCGGACCGTTTCGGCATCCGAAGGGCAAAACATTCCACTCATAATGGCCCTGGTTGGTAGTGAACGCGGTACATGGCCGTGACTCTGGAGACAGAGACATCTGCCAGTACCCTGAAGCTAAATCCAGCGAGGTAAAATATTTAGCTTTACCAACATATTGAATGACCTCCTGCATGTTGGGAAGCGGAAATCGGTCTGGAACGGTCACTTTATTGAGGCGTCGGTAGTCGATGCACGGCCTTAACGTTCCGTCTTTCTTCTTGACCAGGATCAACGGAGAAGACCAAGGACTAACCGACGGTCGGATAACACCCAAATCTAACATTTCCTTTACGTGTTCCTCAACAACCAGCTGCTGGGAGTGCGGAACGCGATATGGCGGAATGTAGATTGGCTTTGTTTTATCCGCGAGATTAATATGAAATGGGACGAGGTTTGAACGTCCCAAAGCATCACCCTTGAGTGCGATGATGCTTTTGTGTTCGACCAAGAAGTCTAGTAATTGGTCAAACAAGTCCGGGTCGCTGCAAAGGAAAGAATTTGCGGGATCGGACTCTAGACATGCTTTATAAGTAGCACGTAATGTTTGCGGAGGTACGCCTTCAGGTGTACACCTGCGTATGGCGTGAGGAATAAGAATAGGCTCAGATTTGGCCAAATAGGCTTTGGCTATTAAAGTATTTGGTTTTAACGTAATGGATTCGGAACCAACATTAGCGCACAGTAAAGGGATAGTTGCCTCTTCGCTGGTGCACAGACTGCGTGCAATTACTAAGCCTGAATGTTGGACTTGGTTTTCAAGAACATTCTCCACGACTACTGAAGTCGCAGGATCCACGTAAGTACCATCGTTAAAGGTAACAATTACGCGGAAGCAGACCTGTTGGTTGGGCTCAATAACGAATTCTTCCTTAACCCTCAACTGAAACTCATCGGTTGGAACAGACTCTGAACTAACTTTCAATGAACGCCGGACCTGGCGTGCAACGGGATTTTCACCCGACTCTAAACCATCACACGGCGACAAAGCCGGAAAAAATGGAATCCCTCCATTACCAGGATTACAGGATTACTGTATGCTCATCCTATTCGCGCACTATTTCGTTATAAAATTCTAACAAATTAGTTAAACAAGATCTATGGCGTTGAAACCCATGCTGACTACTATTAATCAAATAGCAACTTTCTAAGTGATCGATGATACGATCCCTAACTACGGATTCCAAAAGTTTACCGTCAATTGATGTTAAGCTAATGTGCCTATAATTGCTAGCTACTGCGCGGGCGCCTTTTTTAAAAATAGGCGTGACGTTAGCTAATTTGAAGTCTTCAGGAATAATCCCCGTTTCAAGTGACTGATTAAAAATCTTCGTTAAGGGGCCTACGATACCGTCTTTCAAATCTTTCAGATGCCTAGGATAAAACGCGTCAGGGCCTAGAGCCTTGCTAACTTTTAGCCTATCGATATAATGCGCAATCTCACCCTCGTAAACAGTTTTTTCATCCAAAATAGTCTCGCTACTAAATGGAACGATATCGTCCACATCGGGGACATTATTGACGTCTTCTACGGTAAAAACTGACGCAAAAAAGTTATTAAAAATACCCGCCATCACCTGAGCGTCGGAAGCCAAAGCGCCATTAGCGTCCACGAGAGGGCCTATATTATCTTTTATCGGCTTACGATTATTCACGTAATCGAAAAACTTTTTTGGGGTATGTTTACTATCCGCAGCTATAAGTATCTCTAAATTACGCTTAGCATTCCTAACTGATCTTTTAACCTGACGTCGAAGCTTGATATAGCTATTGACGTTAGCTACCGTGCCATTGCGCTTTTTAAGTCTATACGCTCTATTACGCTCGTTTATGAACTCGCCTATTTCCCTAGTCCATCACTTGAGCCTACCATGATTTCTAGCGCGCTTGGGCCTACGAGGAATAAATTCCCTTTCGATATTCAAGAAACTATCTTTAAACGCCTCCCAATGTAAATTTGCGTCATTACCCATAAATAAGTTATCCCAGTCCACTACTCTCATCCTATCCGCAAACTATCAAAATTGAACCTACGAAAATTAGGGACTTCTATTACTTACTATCCTTAGTGTTTTCTATCAATAGCCTAAACCTAATAATTTGATGATCACTACATCCTAAACTCTCACCTACTTCTAAACCTTCGACTATATTTTCGCCGTTCTTCATCACCACGTCTAAAATATTGTCACCGCGCGTTGGTTCGGTAAACATCTGTCGTATAAAATTATCTTCCATGAATTCAATCAATCTCAAACCCTCATCGTTACCAGTAAGTCTTGTAATTAACGTTAGGGCAGTTAAACTGTCCGACAATTATACTATCCCGATTATTAATAAAGTTACCAAGAAGTGTGTAAAATCTAGTATCGGTATCGAGAGGTTGAACGGGAGGTCTATACACAACAACAAAATTGAAACTAAGACTACGCGCCCTAACTTCAACCCATATTGCATTAATTGCTGCCGGAAAATCTATCTTAACCTCGATAGCCGTAAGGGAATTACGAATGTACAGCAAAACGTCGCCACCGCCGCCTAACCTATCAATAGTAAAGTGTTTAAAACCTGGTATATCAAGTTCCCCAAAAAGTCCCGAGTCACGGTATTTAACCACGTTTCAGTGATAGCAGCTATATTGTAGTTGCCGGAATAAATTATCGCCTTAAATTCTTTTAATTTATTTGTAATACTACGCGCGTTACAATAAAAGACGTTTAAGTTATTTTTAACCACGGGTCGGCTTTTTAAACTATTTTTCACGTCGGGCCCGCGTTTCCCGGACCCACAACTTTTAAAGAAGTCTTCGACCTATACAGCTTTCGAACGTTTTCATCAATTAACCTACCTAGCCTAGCATTACCTATTTCAATAAAATGCACCCCATCATTTATAAAAAGGCTAGGATCACTGAATTCTGACCACAGCTTTACGAAGGGTACATTTTCCTCAGCACAAATCTCTTCTAATTTAGTATTAAAAAATATTGTTTTTGACGTAATCGTAAGACCCACTCCGTGCCTAGGGGTAATACCTAGAACTAAAGACCTATCTGACCTCGCCTTCAAGGACCTAATTAACCCTCTATATCTCTCCAAAAGGTCAAGCACTCTCGTATCGGGCCTATACGAGTCGTTGCCCCCTACCATCGTCACCAGCATCAAGTGACGGAAGGCAACATCAATCCATCCACTTCGTCTCTAATTCTGTCAACCATGTCCCCTGGGAGACAGACCCTCCTCCTCTTGGGTGGATGTCGTTCAACGAACTCTTTATCCATATGGCGCACTAAAGAGTCCCCAATTAAAATAGTTTCCCCTTCGTTCACATGTGTCCGTACTTGTCCTTTTTGGTTTTAGCTGGATTGATACTCGTCCCTAAACTCTACTAAAAATTCACATAAACCTTTAGCTACAATTTCAATGCACACCTCATCATGATATAAATAAATATATGTAGTGATAGAAATATTTTAAACTGTCAATAATCACAAGGTTTACATTCACCGCCCCAGTGTACGCGTACTCGCTGTGATGTAACATGGTATAATATCTCCAGTCGTACCAATCATCAATAAGGTTCACAACCCAGATCCTTTGTTTCTTTTCTGCAAGCTTCGATTCTTTCAATTCACGGTATATGTACTCTTCAGTGCAGTTTAATCCGACAGCTTATTCCATTACATCGTTTGAGCAGCGAAACTTAGCATTCCTCTCACTAGAATATCCGTAGAGTATTTGGACGTCTTGCTCCTCATGCTTCGCGCGAATTAATGCGGCCTTAAAGGTTTCAAAAGAGGGATTACTAGAAATTCTTTGGGTGTTCACCACATCTGTAAACTTTAGTCAGTACCACTTCAGGAATGTAGAGCATGCAATATCACGGGTCACCATCGTTATTTTTCGTCTACGTGTGAATTGTTTAATAGATAAAGAGACAAGTCTGAGAACCATGGCTTGTGGGGTTAATTGAGTTCTCAGGGAGGAAACATATACCGATTAGCAGCGGGAGGCACGTGACTCTTTTTATTGGTCAGCAACATACAGTGGGCAGTGCTTAGATTTTCTTGCGCACACACACACACAAAGGAGAAAATGAAACGCCAGCTGAAAAATAATTAAATACATGTAATAAATAGAAAAATAAATAAACTGTAAAATTTTGTCAGCAAGTAAATAGACTCTGATATAACAATTAACTTATATAACAAATATTCACACCTCACGGTATCGAAAGGGGAGAGTGCCGTAGGTGCCAGGCGCCTGGTATCTTTTCCTGTATGTGTTACGACACACTTTCGTCTCCCTAAGCTCCTTCACGCCCCCAGCTTCTGTGCCCGAAAGTTATGAGTTCCTACATCTGTTGGGGTGGATGGTCACCCTCATTTCCATCATCTTCTAAACTCATTAGTTCTTTCAGCAAATCAAAGTTGACGATCTACCGGTTCGTCTGTTTAAGCGTGATGCCTTTAGCCTTCACGATGTACAGTATTTCATTTCTTCCCCCACCCTCACACGTACCCCGTAAGTACCCCTGTTGAGACAAAAGAATCAGCGTAGGCGCTATCTCTTGATCTCGTCAGTCAACTCTCTGAGGAATTCCCCAAAAGGAGGCATATATTTACGTTCCCTCTCCATATATCTGTATCTGCGTACAAAACCCTCCGTCGAAGAGAATGCAGTAGACGCCATAGTTTGATGCGGGCGTATGCTGTTGTGAAACTGGCTGCAGGTATGTTTGCGACACGCGATGTATCTGTAGCCAATTCGGTTCTGTTGTACTTTATTATGTACGTATTACGCACACTCACAATCTCCATGAACTCTTTATCGAGAGCGTTGCCGTAATCCCACACCTTGGCATAACTTTGGGCAAGATGGGCGTTCCCCTTGTCTATATTCTCGACAAATTTCCCCCAAAGACTATTTAAGCACAACTTTGCAATTAGGCCCCGTTCAAGTTGTATCCCTTCACGATCACGGTAGCGTTGAATATACGCCGCTTTTTCATTTTCGGTCTCAATTCCTCGTGGGTATCCTGATGCTTCTACCTTATCCTTCAAGCAAGTATTTATATATAGCGTGAAAAGGTTGGGGAGATTCTGAAACCTCCACACCTCATCTATCTTCAATATTCTGTAACCGTGACGAATGGCTAGGAACAGCTCAGGACTTGTATATTCGCTTCTGATCTTCCTCTGGTTGGTTGTGTGATTACAGTTCTCATTGTTCTCCTCTGTGCACTTCACACACAGAGGGAACATAAGTTTGTGGTCTATAACAACGGGCAAGATCGACATCCACAAGTCGCGAGGGGAGAGCATATCTATGAAAGAAAGGCCAAAATAGTTCTCGTTCAAATTAACTGAGAACTCTTCGATGGCAGGCAGAACGGGGCCCACAAGTTTTTCAGAGGCGCCTACATGGTACGGATTGTTCTTCATCACGTAAAAGTATAAAGAACAGAAGTCGTAGTAATGGAGTTTCACACCGTCCGTAGCTGGAAAGTATAGTTTGAATTGGTTTGTGCGTCCTCCAAACAAACTTAGAGGGTCCAACACCATTGAATGCTTGATGGTGTTTATTTCTTCGCGGTACTATTCTTCTGTATCCAACCGTGCATCATATTAGTGTTCCAACAAAACCTTGTGAGTGAACTGGGAGCTTACAAGTTGTTCGCGGGTACGGGTCCATGCGAGACTGTCGGCAGGTGATCTACCATGGATGGCTCATATGATACCACACTTAGGACATGGCATCCATGCCACAAGCATCCGTTAAAGGAGTACGCCGTCTTCTCACCAGTGGCGGGGGTCTTGCTTAGACCATCCACCCAAAAAACACGGCCAGTGGCCAGTGATCTTAATGGCCACTTAACCCCGTGTTGCGAGCATGTTTTATGTATACACCGGTCTTCTGCTGTAGGTGTATGAGACAGTAAATAGCCTTATACCCATAACTGCGTGGGTTGTTTCGGGGAATAACGGCTAGTGTCTTAAGGCATGAAGTTGTTCTTAAAAAATGTGCGTCTACACACATTACAGTCCCTGTTCTCAACTTCACCTACTCGACTTTCACATTTGGAGCTTTTACACTGCTAGCATACCATGTGGCAATCCTTACGATGTAACACTATATCATCCGCAAACTCGAGACAACCCTTACACAAATCGTGATGCCTGCAAAATTTTCAACTTTTATCATAACTCGCGTAAAGTGTCCTTATATTACGGTTGCAGAGATACGTTGTCCCTGACAGCCCTAAGTAGTGGTCTTGTACGTCCTCTCACACTACTTTTAAAAACATACACAATCCTCCGACGATCATCCAATTCAAATACAACTATACGAAATTCATTTCCTGCGCTACCCTTCTCAACCCTTCAGGCCCCATATCACAGTCAAACTCGAGCTTGCAGTCTGTGGCCAGTTTATATGCACGTTGCACAACCGTCGGCAAACAAATTTTTTTGGCCACTGTATTTAATTCAGTAAACATACGAGTCAAAACTATTGCTATAAAGTCGCAACCGCGATCGAGGTTTGTGTGGTTTCTAAAGTTATAGAAAGATGCGACCGACTCACATTGAAGAAGTACAGGGACTCAAAAAACAGTTACCAAAAGTGGACAAGAGCGAACTACGACTTTCAATTTAAATGAAGTTGAGTTTTCGAAACGTCTGACTAATAAACATGTACCACCTTCTCGTCCTTTTATTCCTTACGAAATTGCGGTTCCCAAAGAACAAACCTTTCAATCAATTTATTATAGAAAGATACGACCATGTAACGTTGAAGAGGTACAAGGACTCAAAAAACAGTTACCGAAAATGGAAAAAAGCGAATTGCGACCTTCAATTTTTTAATATTTCATTGATGATGTAAGTTGAATTTCCGAAACGTCTGACTAATAAACATGTACCACGTTCTCGTCCTCTTATTCCTTACTAAATTGCGGTTCCCAAAGAACAAACCCTTCAATGACATTTTTAAAGAAAGATACGACGAGTCGCGTTGAAGAGGTACAGGGACTCAAAAAGCAGTTGCAGAAAATGAACGAAAGCGAACTGCAACCTTCAATTTTTAAATATTTCACTGATGATGGAAGTTGAATTATTTACGCGTGTTGATTCACGAAATTTTTAGTCAAAATATCAGTACCTACATACACATATTTCATACAAATAGCAGTTTATTAAAATTTTTAAATTACGTTGCCTTTAACGTTTAATGAGAAATTTCTTTAAACACTTTGTTGACACAATTTTAAAACAATATTTGATGTGCATAAAATTATTAGTTCACATATCAGAAGATATTTATATATCAAGGCAAATAACAGAAAACTACATATTTAAAAGTAAGTAAATGATTAAGCATGTGTTATGAATGTATAAAAAGTTTATTTGTGTTTGAGCTTCATATCCGATGAAAATAAGTCAGTTTCCCTTAAAATAAAAGCGAGAAATTAATTTATTTAAATTAAAATAATAACGCTTCATTTTATTTTTCATAATACAAATATTAAAACAAAATATTTTTTTATTTAAATTGTATTTAAGCTGGTTTTGTTTTATGTGATGTTGACATTAGTTAACACACGAAAACGATGCGATGAAACTACACTCGAACGCGCATTATGGTATTAATAACACTATACAACAAATTTTCGGTTCAGAAAAAAACGAGAATAACATTTGGTCATTCTTAACATTTCGAATGTGCTGATTCCAAATCTGAAAATATTTTTTTTCTATCACGTCACGTTTTTTTGTAATGACTGCTTAAAATCTTCATATAAAAAATAAGAATATAATCATAAACAGATAGGCTTTATCATATGGAACAGTTTAATTATTGCTATATTTCAACATATATGCACAAAATTAACATAAAACTCTCGTATTATACTGTTTTCAACTCATTATTTGTATTTATGCTGCCGTTTGTGTGATGCTTCTGGTTCGTCACGCTTTAAATTCCAGCAGAAATCGGCCAGCATAGCAGGACTCCACTTCCCTTTGTATCGGCTCTCCATTGTGGCTATATCCTGGTGGAATCTCTCTTGTCCTGATCACCAACGTTGCATGCGAAGTATAATTCATAAAGCTTTTTCACATGAGAAGTCAACTTCCTTTTATACTGTTTTAACGTTAATGTCCCACAAATATAACAAAAACTGTTTGGCGAATTTTTGCACTCTCTAGGCATTGTAGCATATCAATAAGAACCTGTAAAATAAGAAAATGATAGATCAATTTGCAATTTCACACAATATAGACGTTGTCGGTGAAATATACATAATTTGATAGCTGTTATTTAATAATATTCACTTATAGCACCGATTTATGATAAAATATGGCTGACAATTTTGTTTTAAATGATTAATGAAAGAAATTTTTCATAAAATCAAAGTGGAAACAGAGCCGAACACCGCCACCACAGCATATGCATGACTGAACAAAATGTAAAAGATGCGTTCAGAGAACCAGTGGTTCTCAAAATGATGCAATGAAATAGGGTCATTTTCATAAAATCGGCGGGTGATACAAATAAATGAGTGTTATTTTCGCAATCTACGCATATAATTAGCCATAAAAATGACGATCTCATTTCCGTTTTTTTTTACTGTTGTACAGTGTAATGATTATAATAATGCGCTTTGAGAGTACAACGCAACTTCTTATATGTTTTGAGGCCCATACATACTCTATGAGTCTATTTTTGACTATTAAACTCTTTTTAATGCATGAGCTATTTATTTTAAATTTTCTTCCGTTCAATTTCTATTGTTCGAGGGTATAAAGTTCAAAGCTTATTGTCAAGCTCTGTAGTCACAAAGCACATGATGGTATTAAAGCACTAAAGCTGGTGACTCTGCTCTTCTTCTCTTTATACATAATATATACACGTTGTTTGCATTTACCAGTGTGTATATATGTGTGTGTATATATATATGTATGTATATATGTGTATATATATACATATATACATATATGGGTCAGATTAGCTACAATCTTTATAACATTCTTATCAAGAAAGCCTGAGGCCTTCACTTTAAGCAACAGATATACAAATTCCACATTGGTATTGACATCGTGAAATCATGCATTATTGACGACATAACAAGAGATCATCTAAAAATCTTAAAAATTCATAGGCCTAATTAACATAACCTTTGAAGTTCTTCAGTATAAACCTCCAAAGATATTTCCCTTCATTTGGAAAGCATGAAACCACCTGGACCTATCAATCTGGTCCAAGTCACAAGCTCTATTTTCCTGACTTCATTTTTTATGGTATATAGGCGTATACAGGGCTCCAATAAACCTTAGCCCCCCCCCCGCCCATAGCCTAAACCATTAGAGGTACAGTAAAACTAAACATATCTTACAAAAGAGAATTTAATCCTGCATTTAATGAGAAACAATTAAAACTTGGTGTTCCCGCCATTGGCTTCCAAGACAGCCTGAATTCGCTTTGGGTAGCTTGCCAAAAGTGACGTGAATAGATCTTGATCGTTACGCAAATTTGCTAAAACAGTTTCAATGTGTTGCGTCATTGTATCCTTCGAAAATCGATTTCCTGCAGGTTCTTGAAACAAGAGACATTCAACCTTGTCCTTTATAACTGATCCAATATGTTCACAGACGTTCAGGTCAGGAGAATTTCCTGGCCATTCTTCATTTCCAAAGAAATCGATCTCATGGTTCCGCAACAACTGTTGCCTTAATGCCTTAAAGCAGGGGGCCTTATCTTGCAGAAGTGTGATCTGATCGACAGCCATAACATTGTCTGGGTTTCTTAGAAAAGGAATGACATGCTGGGATAGAATAATATCACGAAAATACTGTCCATCCCAACTCTGACCATTTGGCTTCAGCACCCACATGAACTTCTTTGCAGTGAACAAAACAAACACACCAACACAGTCTGGACTTTTTAATAATTCGCGATAATGTTCATTGTCATCGATTTCATCTAGTGTTGTGGCCCACACTCGATCATTTTGGTAGTTAGGCCGACGTGTTACGTAAACAAAAAATTCATCGGAGACAGCTAAATGCATGAAATCATCCACATCCCAGTCTTCAAGATAATGGGCAAACCACATTCTCTCATCGATGTTAAGTTGAGTTTTTCTTGGCTTTGGAAGTTCATGCCAAGGCTTTAAACCTTGCCTATGACGGTACAGTCGAATGATCTCACCACTAACGATCTTTCCTCTGAACACTTCGATCTCTCTAGAAAGTTTAGCACAGCTGTTTTTCCGCTTACGCGTACCGCTTTCAATGATGTCCTTTGTTTCCTGAGAGAGTGGCAAATTTGGGCACCCAGATTTGGTTGTATCCATTTCACATTCATCCAAAGTTTTATTCCAATTTCTTTTGACGAAGTCCTCACTTCTTCGCAACTTTTTGGCAACCCGTGAACGTGTTATAAAGGTGGCTCCAGCATCACGAGCTTCCCGAAATGTTATTGCTCGTATGCGATCTGTCACACGTTGCCTCTCCGAATCACCAATTAATTGAGAAGTCATTATACAGGGTATACATAAAGTCAGGATCTATTTTTGTGAAGCACTTGGAAATTATATGGAATTCAATCATAAAATGATAAAGTGGTAACATTTATTAAATAATTAAGAGTAGGATTCGACGTGACTCCCGTCAGTATCCCTGCACAGCTCAAATCGTTCCGCAGCATTTCTAAACACATTCTGGAGCATTTGCGGGGTTATGTTATCTGCAGCAGTTCGTATACGTGTACGTAAGTTTTCAAGACTCGTAATAGGACGGGGATAGGATTGTTAGTACCGTCGTCTATCAACATGATGGTGCTCCTTGTCACTATGCCAAAATTGTTCAGGATTATCTAAATGGACGTTTTCCAAATCGCTGGATCGGACGCGGAAGCAAAGACCTTGGCCAGCGAGATCACCAGATTTAACCCCTTTAGATTTCTTTGCATGGGGCTTTATCAAATCGCACGTCTATCAGACGAAGATTACGAGTCTTGAAAACTTACGTACACGTATACGAACTGCTGCAGATAACATAACCCCGCAAATGCTCCAGAATGTGTTTAGAAATGCTGCGGAACGATTTGAGCTGTGCAGGGATACTGATGGGCGTCACGTCGAATCCTACTCTAAATTATTTAGTAAATGTTACCACTTTATCATTTTATGATTGAATTCCATATAATTTCCAAGTGCTTCACATTAAATAGATCCTGACTTTATGTATACCCTGTACTATCACTTTATCAGCTAGAGTAATTTTAATACCTGCAATAAATAAAGAATTTTATATATTTTTATAATCACAAAAAACTATTTCGATATAAGTAAACATGTAAGCTGTAAATGGGGGTGCTAAGGTTTTTTGGAACCCCTTAGTCATATGATATGGTAAAAATTCTTGTGCAAACTTTTCACTGCGAGCAATCTACCATACAGATGCTGGCAAAACTCAAATTCACACATTTTTCACATCACTTAATGCATTTTTTCACTCTATTATCACACCTGGTTCCTTTAGGGAAAAATTTCTCTGAGGTTAATGTGAGATTACATTCTCTAGGGTAATCTGAAAATCTAGTTGACAGGATTTATATAAGAACATAAGAATAAATAAAATCTATGCAGGCCTCTTTAGATTATATTAATGATAAAAATAATAATCAACCAGTACAAATACATAATGCTATGTACCCTTTAATACATTAATTGTACAAAACCATCAACTTATTATAAGGCTTCAAAATTTCAATAAAATTAATATGTGCAAAGTAGCTTCTCTGGCATTAAGTTTTTAAATACTATGATTTACTTCATCATAAACCTTAAAAGGTTTACCGCCAAATTATTTAAATATGTTCTCCTTCAACACACATGTACAGCTCAGATGAATGGGGGTCTTTTAAATCCATTCGCCATCCAAAATGAACCAACTTCATACATAGAACTTTCCAGATCCATTATCTCCATTTACACAACTCACAGTCACTTCTATTTTTCACTTCCTTATCTCTCGTAGTACAGCTATATCAACTCCAAATTTATTCACACACTTGCTAAATACAAACATCTTTTTCAAGGTTTGTTCTGCTTTTCACAGTATTTCATTCATAGTATTTCACAGTATTTCATTCTCTTCATCAATGACTTTTCCCAAAGTGTCCTACATAACTTATCACTGTTTCCACAATTTATAACTTTTATCATATATGAACACATCTAAAACTATGTATAGGAAGGCGTACGGTCTTAATTGTGGTCCGCCTGTTGTTCCTAAGAACTGTGCTTCTTTGCTGACACCCTGCCTAGGCAAACTCTTTCGTCTTTGTCTCTCATCTAGTACTTTCCCTTCCTGCTGGAAGTTCGCTTTCATTCAGCCTGTCCCAAAGAATGGTGCCCGCTCTCAACCCTCCAGCTATAGTCCAGTTGCTTTGAATTTTTGCCTTCCTAAAGTTTTTGAATATATCCTTCATAGGAAGATTTTTAAACACCTCTCTTCTCACACTCTTCTTTCAGATCGTCAATATGTGTTCCGCAAGGGACGTTCTACTGACCATCTTCTTGCATATCTCTCTGACTCTTGGTTATCCTCCTTTCGGGATTTTGGTGAAACTTTTGCAATTGCGAGAGACATATCAAAAGCTTTTGATAGAGTCTAGCGCAAATGTTTAATTCCCAAACTGCCCTCCTTCGGCTCCTATCCTTTTATCTCTACCTTCCTCTCCAATTTCCTTTCTGGCCGATCTATAACTGCGGTTGTAGATGGCCACTATCTTCCTCCTAAAGCTATTAACAGTGGTGTTCTCAGTGTTCTGTTCTGTAACCCTCTTTTCGTTTTATTTATCAATGATATATTAAGTGGCACTTCCTGTCCTATCCACTCGTATGACGATGATTCCACTCTTCACTTCTCCACCCGCTTTACAAAAGTCTTTCTCAACAGTCGCTCTATGATATGCGTAGGATGGCTATGGTGCACGTATGCGCTGATCTTTCTGTTGTTTTTAATGCCTCAAAAACTCAGTTCCTCCATCTGTCTATTCGTCACAATCTTCCACACGACTATCTCCTTACCTTCAACAATACACAACTTAATCTTTCCTCTTCTCTTAACATTCTTGGCGTTTCCTTTTCTCGTGATCTTTCCTGGAAAGATCCATATACTCTCTTTCCAAAACAGCTTCTAAGATGTAAGGTGTGTTGTACTGCCTCCGCAGTTTCTTCACCCCCATTCAGTTGCTGTCTCTGTATAGGGGTCGTGGTCGTCCCTGTATGGAGTATGGTTCTCACGTGTGTGGTGTCTCAACCCACACAGTCGTACTTGACCGGGTGGAATCAAAGGCTTTTCGTCTTATCAATTTCCCGTCTCTTACTCACTGTTTTCAATCCCTCTTCGCCACAACACTCTCTCTATACTATCGCTATTGTTATAATGTTATAATGTTATAATGTTTCAGACCAACAAAGACCGTAGGATCCACTCATGGCTGGTCTAGCTAACTGCGTTCGTAATTGTGTATTGCGCATGGGTGGCGGAGGGGACCTACAATTTTACGTGGGTTCCGAACCACAAAAACATAAGAACATGAGAAATTTTTATAGTGGGCACACTAGGGGCCACTTCGGCCTATCGAAATGGCTCCACTATGTAAAAACTGCCTTTACATTTGCAACAACCAATTTTTACAGAACTAAATAATTATCAATTTAAAACTAATTAAATATCAATTAAAAACTACAGATAGAATCTCTCGATCCAGAGGATCAAGTCATAATAGAATACTGTCCACAAATATGTTACACTCTATATTTATTTATAAACGACATGCAAATATATCAGATCCAAGAATCCAGTCAATTTCATTACGGTATCCATCACTATCAGTACCTTGCCAACCAAAAATAAGTCACGGTCCATATCAATTGCGGACCAAGTCACAATTTACAACCATATACATTTCCATATATACACTTAGGAGGAAAAGTGTAGGTGTGGCTGTAAAGACTGTACAGTAATGTAGAAATGTGTGTGCACCCATTTTGGGTCTCCCATTTAAAGGTGTTTGTGGGGCAAGATAAGATCATGAATTTTTCAATACCTCACAGTACTATGGGGGGCACCGCTCGGCAGAGGAAGCTCTTTAAATGGGGTGTGTAAGGACAGAGAGTATCCCCTAACCGAAGATGCTGCCTCCCTATATCACACAACACTTGTGTTGAGCTGTGGGATCTATCACCACAAAGCCTTAATTTTACTACCTTAAACTATACCCAATCTATCAACATATGCGTCTAATCGATTTTTAAACATGTTAGTAGACGTGCTACTAATTACTTCTACCGGCAAACTATTCCAGCTATTTACTATTCTATGCGTAAAAAAGTTTTTTGCCAACTGTTGTCTCGAACCTTCTACTTGTCAACTTACACCCGTTATTTCTAGTCCTATTATATTGAGATATTTCGAAAAAGCTATCTCTATCTACCTTATCGAACCCATTCATAATTTTGAAAACCTGGAATAGATTACCCCTTAGCCTCCGAGTCTCAAGTGTAGTCAATTTTAACTCCTTAAGCCTATCCTCGTACGACTTTGACCTCAGCGACGGAATCATCTTAGTTGCTCGTCTTTGAACTCTTTCGATTTTGTCTATATCTTTGCGCATATGCGGATTCCAAAATTGGACTGCGTACTCCAAATGGGGTCTAACTAATGATTTATAAAGAGGAACTATAATACCGCGCGATTTGATTTGTACTCAAAATTCCGAGCTATAAAACCTAACACTTTGTTCGCCTTATTGACCACTGCTATACTTTGTTTCGCTACTTTTAAATCACCAGTGACTATAACTCCTAAATCTTTTTCCTGCACTACGCTTGTCAACTCTTTCCCTGACATACTATACGCAAAATTACCGTTACGCGAACCTATATGCAAAATTTTGCACTTATCGACGTTAAATCTCATTTGCCATGTGACTGACCAATCAACGATTTTATTCAGATCTTCCTGGATTTTACCTCTATATTCGTCATTAATCGCCCTACCACCCAGCTTCGTGTCATCCGCAAATTTGAAACTGTACTGACTTGGCCGACATCTAAATCGTTAATATATATAAGAAAAAGCAAGGGGCCCAATACAGAACCCTGAGGAACGCCACTCGCTACATTAGCCCAACACGACTCCGCTCCATCAACGACCACCCTCTGTTTCCTACCTCGCAACCACCCTTCTATCCAATTTATTACTACACCCCTGATTCCATGAGCCTTAGTCTTTTCAATGAGTCTTTTGTGCGGTACGGTGTCAAACTCTTTTTGAAAATCTAAATACACTACATGAACCGCCCGATGACTATCGTAAACGTCAACCACGCTTTGAAAAAATTCTAAAAGATTAGTTATGCAAGATTTGTTTCCCCTAAAACCGTGCTGCGTGTTTCTAACTAGTTTATGCAATTCTAAGTGTTCGACTATACGATCCCTAATTATTCATTCCAGTAGCTTACCTACAACAGACGTTAAACTGATTGGCCTATAATTTCCCGCAGCACCTTTATCGCCTTTCTTAAAGATAGGTGTTACGTTTGCTAACTTGAAATTATCTGGTGCGCACCCCTCAGAAAGAGACGCATTAAAAATCTTTGTTAGCGGCACAACAATGCTATCTTTTAATTCTTTTAGTTGTATGGGATATATTATCCAAAATATTACCATTATCAAAAGGTATTATGTCTATCACCGTAGGGATATTCGTTACATCTTCTATAGTAAAAACTGACGTAAAGAATTCGTTTAGCAAGGTAGCGATTTCCTTGTTTTCAGAAACTAGATCTCCGTTTACATTTTTCAACGGCCCCAAGACACTTTTTACTGGATTTCTATTGTTGACGTATTGAAAGAATCGCTTGGGGTTTTCTTTACCGTCACGAGCTATGGAGATTTCAAATTCGCGCTTGGACTTTTTTATTACACTTTTCGCTTCACGCCTTAGAGATATGTAGTTGTTTCGTAACAACAAATTGTCTTTATCGCACTTATGTAGCCTATAAGCCCTATCTCTACTCTTTATAATGTCTCCTACTCTAGAAGTAAACCACAAGGGCTTGTTGTTTACTTTCGCACGCTTAATTTTGTACGGTACACATTCCTCGTTTATAGTCCTAAATACTGTTTCGAACGATTCCCACATTAGTTTTGCGTTGGAGTTCCCCATTACGTTTTCCCAATTGACGTGTGACAATTTATTTCAAAATTTACAAGGGTCTGCGTGCTGGAAGTTAGGAATTTTAGTCGAGTTAGTTGGTTTCGAGTGACTTACTGAGAGGACAAACTCTACCATATTGTGATCGCTATTGCTTAACGGTTCTATTACTTGAAGATCAGTAATTAGCCTATCATCCGTAGTAGTTATTACTAAATCTAAAATACTGTCCAACCTCGTAGGTTCCCCAACCTTTTGAATAAGAAAGCTATCCTCGAGAAAATTAACTAAACGATTACCTTCCGCGTCTCCCTGCATTGTATCGTAATTCACGTTGGCGCAATTAAAGTCACCCATAACTAAAGCCTGCTCACTACCGATTATTCTCTTTAGTTCACGATATAACGCTTCGTCCGTATCAGCTGTTTGATTAGGGGCCTATATATAACCGCAACAACAAGTTTGAAATCGTTCAATTTAAGTTCTGCTACAGTCGAATCTATCGGTTCTGGAATTGTGTGCTTTACTTCTATAACGTTCGCAATATTATTTTTGATATACAACATAACACCGCCTCCTCGCCTACCTATTCTCTTTTTAACAAAAAGTCTATAACCTTTGATTTGATACTCCCCTACAGAGTCACGTGTTTCAGTGCTAAGCCACGATTCATTTATCGCAATTACATCATAGTCTTTACAAGCAATTAAAGAAAAATTCGTTTATTTTATTTTGTAGGCTATGAGCATTTAGGGATAGAACCTTCAAATTGTTTGTAACTACGACACCTTCGCGAGCGCAGGGGAAATTTGTGGAATTTACGCTGAGACCGTTCGAGTTACGGCAGCCTGAAAAGAAGAGACAGTATTATGAAATAGTCTTCCTAAACGCGCAGCTCCAACGTCATTAAGATGAAGTCCATCTTCGAGGAACAAGTCCCTCCTGCCGTAGAAACTGTTCCAAAAATTCGCAAAATGCACTCCTTCCTGTTGGCAAAGAGACTTTATTTTATTGTTAATATAGGTCGCCTTGCTGTAGAAATCGTTACGTTGGATAATTCGAGGAAGCATACCTGTTAAAACAATCTTGTTAGTTTTTTCCTTTAATAGCTCTACTAAGTCCCTGTACCTAGCCAGCAGTTCTTCCGATCTAGAATTTAAAACGTTACACTGGTCAACAAAGTTTTTGTCACAGAGATATTTTTACTTGAACTATGTGTAATTTTTTACGTTGATTACAAAAATGAAAACAGAATTTTTCTATCACCCGCAGTTTTAGAGTGACACACGAATTTACATTACTTAGGATTTGAGTGAGAATAGGAAGGGGGCGGGGCCTGCCTCTTCCTCTTCCTCTGCTTATAAGTTGCTACACGTCACTGTTGACTTTCATTTGTCAGTTACTCATTTGATTTCACTCAGTGAACATCGTGCATTTTATTCGTGATTTTCCTTAATCATTTTTTGTGTCAGTGCATTCGTATTGTTTCATGACAGAATGCCACGCAAGTGTGTCAACCATCCAAACTGTTTCTGTTATGTGTGCAGAGAGTTAACACTTAAATTTCAAAGGCGAAATTTCACCCCTCTCGTCAAAAATGCATACGAACTTTATTTTGTTTGCAAGGTAGGGGATCAGAACAAGACGTTTGCTCTTCCGATGATATGGAGAGAGCCGAAAGACCATTTAATGGATTGTTATTTCTGCTTAACAAATATACTAGGCATTACTGCGAAATCTAAACATATGGTACAATACCCAAATTTTTCACCAGCCATAAGGCTTGTTTTACATAATAAACATTTGCCAGTACCAAGGCCACCGGAAACGTGGAGTTTAGATGATGAAAATGAAATTGATGTGCAATAGTAATGACGAAGCTCAACATGGTTTACTGACGAACGATGTTGATCCAATGTTTGAACCATCTCGTTCATCGACAGAGCCTCACTTAATATCTGAAGGAGACCTGAGCGAGCTTGTCTGTGATCTGAAATTGTCAAAAGATCAATCCGAACTTTCGGCTTCCAGGTTGAAATGTTGGAATCTTCAAGAAAAAGACACTAAGATATCTTTTTACCGCAAGCATCAAAGAAACTTTCTACCCTCTCATGAAAACCCTTGGCCAACAACATGATCCAAACGAATGGTGCCTATTTATTGATTCCTCGAAGCTGAGTTTAAAAACTGTATTATTCCATAATGGAAATAAATACCCTTCAGTTCCATTAGCACATGCCGTACATATGAAAGAATCATACGACAATATGCACCTGCTTGTGAAACATATCCAATATAATAAATACTCTTGGCATATCTGTGGAGACTTGAAAGTGATTGCACTTCTTCTTGGTTTACAACTGGGTTATACGAAATTCTGTTGTTTCCTCTGTGAATGGGACAGCAGAGCACGGGAAAGCCATTACTCAAAGAAACAATGGCCACTTCGACAAGCGTTGATTCCAGGGCATAAAAATCTCACCAGTTCACCTCTTCTTAATCCAAAAAAGTTATTTGCCACCACTACATATTAAACTTGGTTTAATGGAAAATTTTGTTAAGGCTATGGATCAAAATGGCATGGGGGGGGGGGGGTCTCTACTTGAAACAGAAATTTCTGAGGATCAGCGAGGTCAAAATCAAAGAAGGGATATTTGTGGTCCCGCAAATTAGAGAAATCATGAGAGACAGTGCGTTTGATGAAACTCTAAGTGAAGTTGAAGGAGCAGCTTGGAGAAGCGATACCAGGGCAAGTGGAGCCCCAGCATGTTGGATGACTACTGCTGGACATTGTCAAGGGATGGCCCAGAGGCGAAATACAAGCGTAAATCATCAGTAGCCACATTTTAGGTGATTTCAATATGCATTTTCTACTTTGATATTGCTATTATGCCTATAAATTAGTTCAAATTTCATTTGCGATTCACTCAATATTGGTGGGTGATAGAAAAATGTTGAGGCCATTTTTGAACTCAGCGGTAAAAAACCTATAAGATCCACCCATTTTTGTTCATGTGACAAATAAAAAGTTCGATTTTGTCGACTAGTGAATTATTAGTACCGACATGAATAACATACGTTGTGTCCTCGGCGGTACTATTAGCTACATCCTCCACCCTTGCACCAGGGTAGCAGTAACGGCGCCTACGACGAGGGTTTCTCCCAGAGAAATCCTCGAGCTGCCCTCGAACAATGGAATCGCCAACGAGTCGTATTTCCGGTTCATCAGCATCTTCGAAACCTAAAACAGAAAACTTATTGCTTGTTATTACTGGTGGACAAGTCTTAGGTTTTCTCAATGGGGCTCCATTACGCACTCGAACGAAGGGTTGGGAACTAAGGGAAGAGAGAGGGCTATTAGTACTATTTATATTATTAGTAGAAACTGAGGCAGGAGAAGTCGTAACTGGAGTCTCAAGGGATTCTAATTTTGCCGTCAGGAGCATCACGCTTTCTTCAAGCCTCATCCTGGCCTCCCTCTCACGTTCTAGCTCGTTCCTCAGCACTTCCATGCTTGAGCACCACCTGCAAACTAACTGTTCATTATTATTAGCCATTGTAAACGCGTAAGCGGCAAATTTCCCTTCAGAGCAACTGCAAGTACTTGACGGGGGTGCCATGCTTTTAATTAGTTAAAAAACAAAAAAAACAAAAAACGAGCGTTTGGAAATTAATAAATTACAACGTAGGTCTACCGCGTGCTTATTGTACCGTCACCTGCGAAAACTCACAAAAATGTTCTTGAAACGAAGAAACAGGTTCTTGGAACACAATTTTATGCTAAATGAATATATAATTAAGCTACCAACGAAAGATATGTTAAAGAAAAAGTATTAAATGAAACTTATCTGTCCGCTATTCGACCGACTTAATTCCTTTTTTCCCACGGTGGGTGACCTTTCGGGAGGTCAGGTAGAGTGTGAAGGGAAAATGAACCTTAAGAAACCTCGTTTCTGATAGATTTGAAAAACAAAAAAGGCAACCAAGGGAATTTCAACCTTATGAAACCTCTTGTAGTAATAGTTTTGGGAAACAAACAAGGCACTAGCCTTGGTTTAGTCAAGTAATATAGTAATGAATAAAGTCAATAAATGAAATATATTCGTTAATGAATGATTAGTAACACGAAGTAATTTAGTTAAGAATGCCCGAAACACTATTTTTTTTCTTTTTAAAGACACGAACGAAAACCACTTATTCACTTTAACACTGAGCACTCGATAAAACACGTTTGTTTACAAGGAAAGACTGATCACGACAGTGCTCTTCTGAACTCTCTAACTGCATGTTTTCTCCTTTAAAGAGAGCACGGAGCACCAAACTTTCAACGCTTTCTCATTTCTTTTCTGTCCAACTTTTTAACGCAAGGGTTAATCGGTATTTTCAATCTTTCATCTATTTAACCGGTCAACTCTTGAACAGTCTTCCTTAATCCATGTTTCCCCTGTCTATGACCTCCACTCTTTCAAACGCAGATGTCTAGGCATGTCGAAAACTCTGGACCTTGATTTTGGCTCTCTTCTTCTCCTTAGGGGGAGGGGCGCTTTTGTAGGCATTCGGACTTGGACCTTCCTTCCTGCATAAAAAAAATATGTATAAAGAGGACCTGGCTCGCCGGCCGCCCGTTCTGATCACTCCTGTACTGTACATATTTATACTTTTTCTAAAATAATTTATGTATCAACCATTATTATATCAATATCATAGCAATATAACAATATCAGCATTTTCTCGGTTTCATTCACTGCTGATTTAAAATGAATATTATATTTTTTAGGTAATTTTATACGTAGAATTCAATTTTGGCCTTTCTTAAATGCAAAAATTAACCAAAACCAAGAGATATAAACCCTAACCTAACTAAAATAGAGAGTAAATTATACGCACCTATAGCCCAAATGAACACAAAAATCATACGACATCTTGTTTCGAAACCTTACAATACCCTTTTCATAAGCTGCTAGGCTAGAACTCACATTAAGCATTTAAAATATTCATTCTCTTTCAGAAAAATGGATGAAGAATTTAATTTAATAAAGTTATATAATAGATTGCAGACAAAAGAAGATACAGTACAATTTTTACAGGAGTGGAGTGGAATGAAAAAGGAATGTCGTAGAAAACAAAATGGTGATCAAAATCTTACATATATGATAACCTAACCTAAATTAATCTCACCTAAATTAAACCTAAGCTAAATTAACCTAACCTAACCTAATCTAACCCACCCTAACCAAAATTTACGTGAAGAAAAGAAATAAAAATAATGATTTGTTTAAGATGATGCAAAACGACATTTCAAACTTTTTTTTAAATGTTAGACAAGCCAGATACCTTATAGTTTACTTTTTATTTTAGTTAGGCTACGGTTTATATATCCTAGTTCTGGTTAATTTCCGCATTTAAGAAAGGCCAAAATTGAATTTTGCACATAAAATTACCTAAAAGAAATATATCCTTTTTTTTTAAATCAGCAGTGAATGAAACGGAGAAGACCTACAATATCATTATTCTATAATTTGTTAATATTAATATTACCTTCTGAGTTAATAAGCTGAAATTAATTGAAATTTAAAGTGTGGCTGTTTTGATTGCCCATTTATTATTTAGCGTCTGAGAGTATTGTCACTTATTTATTCATGAATTCCAATTGCATTCCTCAATTTCCACTAAAAGAAAGAATTTTGGTCTAAAAACTATTTATTTCTTTAGAAAGGAATATAAAAGTTCTTTTGGGATAAAGAACGAAATAATTTCTTGAGATAAACAGAATGCACTCCAAAAATACTTATTAGCTCTCTCTCTCTCTCTGTGTTCCTAAACCAGAGAATGAGAGAATTTTTAGCATTTTCACCGTGTCCCCGATCTTCCTTCAACGCGTTCGTTCTGTCTCGTTAATTTTTTATAGTACAGGGTGTCCCACAATTAACTATCTATTTCAATGAAATCGGACAAATTTTTTAAAAACACTTATTTATGTTTATCATGTTGGTCCAATGAAAGACCGTCTGAAGTCATAGAATGGCAAAGAGACTCTCCAAAAGTTAACGTGTGGCTTGGAATGACCAAATCCAAAATTTATGGTGCTCCATCTTGTTGAAACACAACATTATCAAGAATGCCATCATCAAGAAGCTGTGGTTCGAGAAACTGCTGAAGCATATCAAGGTAGACGGTACCTGTTACAGTTGCTTCCGCAAAGAAGAATGGGCCATAAATTTTGGATTTGGTTATTCCAAGCCACACGTTAACTTTTGGAGAGTCTCTTTGCCATTCTATGACTTCAGACGGTCTTTCATTGGACCAGATAATGAAAAAATTATGAAAATAAAATTATGAAAAAAATTTAGAAATTTATACATTTTTAACACATATTAAACATGATAAACATAAATAAAAGTGTGTTTTTAAAAAATTTGTCCGATTTCATTGAAATAGATAGTTAATTCTGGGACACCCTGTATAACATCTGAATATTAAACATTCAGGCATTAAATTTGATTACTGGGTGCCTAAGACTAAATATTAATTCCTGTAGTAACTGATGGAGTGGAACATTAAAAAGAATGTTTTTCGTCAGTAAAAATAAAAAAGTTAAAATGCGAAAGTTTTCGTACATATATTTTTAAAATTATTTTTCTAATTATTTAATACTTTGCGTGTCCACAAAATTTATTCGTATAATTAAATCAATTCATGCATTGTACAGTCAGCCTCACGTTTTCAGTACCTCAAAAAGGCGGAACTTTATGGAATTTAAATCGCAATTTTACCCAATAAATTTTAAAGTGATCCTTTCATATGCTGTAGAATTGTTACTATTTCAACGGAGACTGTTGAACGTTAACAATATTTCTGTTATTGAACTTTCATCGGGAGTTAATGGAAGATGGCACATCTTTTATATTCATCAGCCAACAGACCGGAAAATTTTTCCAAAAAAGATAAAATTTCTAAAAAACGTAACAAATTATTAATTGATAATATCATGTTTTCCTTTTCATATTTTATCGTTTTTGGTGACAGTAATAAAATTTCAAAAACAAAACAATTCATCAAGGAATAGGAGTATTTTATACGTTTTACAAATTGTTTCGAGGCGAACTTTTTTTCAGAAACTGTACATAATATGAAATTCTAAATCATCCACTTTGAACTAAATGTTGGAATGAAAGCGAATTATTCAGTGCTTTATTCAGTCCTTTTAAAAGTCAGTTTTGCGGTTTCATTTTATCCAGTTAAGGATTTATTAGCTGCCATTTGGTTATAAACCTCAATAAATTTCAGATTAAAAGTAAAATACAAGACTGTTGTGTATTGTTGATTGAATGTAAATGTTTCCACGTGGCAATGACCTGACTTCTAGTTTACTCGTTTTCCTCATGTGGTGTACGAGAACGAATTGCAATTGTCCACATGTAAATGTAATAATCTTGTTTAGGATTTCCTAGATCGAAACTTTATTGGATTCATCGAAAAGACATTTCGCTTAAATTGTTCGAAATGGAATTTAAAGTCTGATTGATTCGAAGACCATTTCGAAGATTAATTAAGAATTACATCCTAACATTTCGTGATTCCTGTTCTCACCCCGTTAGTCGCTCGCGTCTCTCCCTCAACGTCGATTAAATATAGTGAGGAAGACATTAGTACCGAGTTTAAGGGTTTTTGCTCTTATGGTACGAACCACATTATGATTCAATACTATGTTTATTCCGTATGGAAAAAGCTCCACTATTTGTGGAAGCAAAGAATATACAAATTATATTCCATATACGGGCACAAATACATTAATTTTTCTGTAAAATATACTTTTAGAATCCGAAAGAGATTTTTTTCTTAACCATACATTTTAGCTCGCTATTAAAATGGCCGTGAATGCGTTAAGAGCTGTCAGAACCACTCAGTTGCAATAAATACTGGATTCAACGATTTTCCTCTTTCGCCACATTCACGCAAACTTGAAGGCTTCATTTATAGTTATGGAAGAGTTTCCGTTTCTTGAAACTACAGTTCACTTCTTTTCATTTATAGAATCAGAATAGTTTGTTTCGTGAATTATTAGAGACGTTCGTTTTTAGATATTGTTCGACTTCGAAACAATTTACAAGTTAGATGATTATAAAAACGGAACAATGAATACAATAAAAAGTTTATCCTGATATATATATATATATATATATATATATATATATATATATATACATATAGGATAAAAACGAAGACGTAGAGCAAGAAAGTCATTATATTTGGCTGCAGCCGACGTTTCGGGCAACTACCCATTTTCAAGGCCTAATAAATAAAAAGCTAAAATTAATGCATGACAAAAAAAAAAATATACGAATGTCAAAAACAAACTAATTCATAGCACAGAATAAAACCACTTAAAGAATAAAAATTAAAAAGCGTAAAACAAGCATAAGCCAAAAACAAAAATTAAAAATTATATACATGACAAATAACACATGATAAAAGTAAAACTTTAAAACTAAAAACATTCAAACAAATTAGTTAAAAACTTCACTAATAAAAAGTTAAATGAAAAAACGCAAAAGTGCACGAAACATACCATGCTCACTTGACATCCTCAAACAACTAGGCGAAAAGGAGACAGGGTCAAGGGGAAAACAGAAAAATTTAGTTGGTAGGCATTCTAATTAATATAAAGGGGGTAACAGCTAGAATCAATATTTAAGCTGGAGTTCAGAAATTTAATGCACAAAGATTCATAAATACGGAGAGAGGACGGACATTTTAATGATTTAAGAATTTTAAAGTTATTAACGGAAATATCAACTTTACACTTAACAGAATGATTTCTAATGGCAGACTGTTCCTTTTTAGATAAAACTTTACCTGTCCTATGGCTAATACCCATGTGGGAGCAAAATCTTGCCTGCAAAGAACGAACTGTGCTGCCAACGTAGTTCCCCTGGGAACACCCAGGGCAGGTAAACAAATAAACGACAGAACAGTTCATCGCAGGGGGGATTTTGTCCTTACAACGGAAAAAACATTCAAGGGTATTATTATTCACAAAAGCAACCTTAAAATCAGTGTGAAAATAAAATTTCCTCACCACACTCAACAATTGCTTTTTCACAAAAGTGTTAAATTGGTAGAGATCAGGTAAAACAAGATATTTACAATTCTTAGGAACATCATACGTTGGGATAAGTTTGGGGGAATAAACATTATTAAGTAATTTACCAATAATACCTTGTACAAGAACCCGTGGAAAACCATTTTTAAAGAAAAAATCAGAAAGGAATTCAAACTCATTATGAAGCAGAGCAAAGTTTGAGCAAATATTATAAGCTCTATGCACTAAAGTGCGAATCGAACTTAGTTTGTAATTAAAATCGCAAAAACTATAAAAATTAAAACCTAAACCCGTAAAAGTAGGCTTCCGGTATGTAGAAGTTAAAACAATTGAGCCTGATTTGGAAACCAAAACATCAAGGAAAGGAATAGAAACTTGAACTTCCTTTTCCTGCGTAAATATAATGTTCTTATGAAGTGTGTCCAAAAAATTTAAAAACTGAACTGATTGATTATCCGTTTGGAATAAAGCAAACGTGTCATCAACATAACGTCTGTACAAATTCGGCTTAAGGTGAGGGGGGCACTCACAGAAGGCCCTTTCCTCAAGATGAGACATGAAAATATTCGCAAAAACGGGACCCAAGGGGCTCCCCATCCCCACTCCATCCAACTGACGGTAAACTACCCCTTGAAAACTAAAAAAGTTATCCTTGACAGCCAAATTCAGAAGCTGCTCAAACTGTGCTCTGCCAAAGCCGTGAAAAAGTGAGTCCGGCTGTGGAAAAGCTTTATTTAAAATAATTGTAATGGTCTCATCCAAGGGGACATTTGTAAAAGGGAAGATACATCAAAACTTGTCATAAACAAAGAATTCATATTAAACTTCTTAATTTCCGACACAAAAGAAAAACTATCCTTAACACTGTACAAGTTCACAGTAAATGATGATAACAGTGGGACAAGAAATTTGGCAAGTTTGTAATTAGCCAAAGGATAAGACGCTAAAATTGGGCGCAATGGAACGACTTTATGAACCTTAGGCAGGCAGGCCATACATAAGGCCCAAATAAGAGCCTGAAACGTACAATTCATCATAAGTGGAGGAGTTAATAACACAATCATGTTTAAGCTTAAGCAAAACACGGTTAACCTTGTCTTCCAATCGCTGAATAATTTTAGAAACCTGTTCATCTACCTTAACAAATTTTAATGAATCAGAAAGAATATCAAGCATTTTTTTAATATAATCAGTTTTATTCATAACCACAACACCGCTACCCTTATCTGGTTTAGTAATAACAATAGAATCATTTACACCCAAGCTTTTTAAAATTTCACGGTCCTCCCTATGCAGAAAAATTGTAGAAAACTTAAAAGCTTTAATTTTAAAAAACAATTCATGGGACAATTGGGAAATATGTTGTCTAACCTTACCAAAATCATTAGCATCAACGGTTGGAAGAACCTTCAGATCATGGGCTATCCTTTCAAAATAAAAATAAAAGTCAGCAGGTTTAAAACGCAAGTTGGGAAACTTGAACTTAAGGCCAAGAGACAAGAGAAAACCTTCACGCTTTGACAGGGTATAGTCAGATAAATTCCTAATGACCTGACCAGGATCTAGAAAATAAGGGCGAGATAGGTTTAACCTAAAAAGCTTGCGGTCATGAATCCGGGAAATAGAACGTACATATGAAAGGGAGGAAACATGAATATTAGACACTATGCACGCATAATCACAAAAAGAGACCAAGGCCTTCAACTGGCTTTTAAGAGCACAAATCTTGTTCGAAATATCATGCTTAAGCTTAAATTTGTAATTAATTTAATTGTTAAGATAATATACCAATGATGACCTATAAAACTCTGAAGAATAGAGTGAATTACGATACAGTTTGTAATAAATAAAATTAGGAAAGACGCCACTATTCCGGCAGATTTCTAAAAATTCAAGGTCCAATTCAATCTTCTTGAATTTTCTGACAGACTTTTCAAGTTTACGGTGGAGTCTCAAACCCTCTAGTCCACAACGCGTAGATACATATGAAATAGGATCCCTCCTAAGGAGACGTAATTTTACATTTAGGATAAAAACGAAGACGTAGAGCAAGAAAGTCATTATATTTGGCTGCAGCCGACGTTTCAGGCAACTCTACCCATTTTCAAGGCCTAATAAATAAAAAGCTAAAATTAATGCATGACAAAAAAAAATATACGAATGTCAAAAACAAACTAATTCATAGCACAGAATAAAACCACTTAAAGAATAAAAATTAAAAAGCGTAAAACAAGCATAAGCCAAAAACAAAAATTAAAAATTATATACATGACAAATAACACATGATAAAAGTAAAACTTTAAAACTAAAAACATTCAAACAAATTAGTTAAAAACTTCACTAATAAAAATTTAAATGAAAAAACGCAAAAGTGCACGAAACATACCATGCTCACTTGACATCCTCAAACAACTGAGGCGAAAAGGAGACAGGGTCAAGGGGAAAAAGAAAAATTTAGTTGGTAGGCATTCTAATTAATATAAAGGGGGTAACAGCTAGAATCAATATTTAAGCTGGAGTTCAGAAATTTAATGCACAAAGATTCATAAATACGGAGAGAGGACGGACATTTTAATGATTTAAGAATTTTAAAGTTATTAACGGAAATATCAACTTTACACTTAACAGAATGATTTCTAATGGCAGACTGTTCCTTTTTAGATAAAACTTTACCTGTCCTATGGCTAATACCCATGTGGGAGCTTATAATATTTGCTCAAACTTTGCTCTGCTTCATAATGAGTTTGAATTCCTTACTGATTTTTTCTTTAAAAATGGTTTTCCACGGGTTCTTGTACAAGGTATTATTGGTAAATTACTTAATAATGTTTATTCCCCCAAACTTATCCCAACGTATGATGTTCCTAAGAATTGTAAATATCTTGTTTTACCTGATCTCTACCAATTTAACACTTTTGTGAAAAAGCAATTGTTGAGTGTGGTGAGGAAATTTTATTTTCACACTGATTTTAAGGTTGCTTTTGTGAATAATAATACCCTTGAATGTTTTTTCCGTTGTAAGGACAAAATCCCCCCTGCGATGAACTGTTCTGTCGTTTATTTGTTTACCTGCCCTGGGTGTTCCCAGGGGAACTACGTTGGCAGCACAGTTCGTTCTTTGCAGGCAAGATTTTGCTCCCACATGGGTATTAGCCATAGGACAGGTAAAGTTTTATCTAAAAAGGAACAGTCTGCCATTAGAAATCATTCTGTTAAGTGTAAAGTTGATATTTCCGTTAATAACTTTAAAATTCTTAAATCATTAAAATGTCCGTCCTCTCTCCGTATTTATGAATCTTTGTGCATTAAATTTCTGAACTCCAGCTTAAATATTGATTCTAGCTGTTACCCCCTTTATATTAATTAGAATGCCTACCAACTAAATTTTTCTGTTTTTCCCCTTGACCCTGTCTCCTTTTCGCCTCAGTTGTTTGAGGATGTCAAGTGAACATGGTATGTTTCGTGCACTTTTGCGTTTTTTCATTTAACTTTTTATTAGTGAAGTTTTTAACTAATTTGTTTGAATGTTTTTAGTTTTAAAGTTTTACTTTTATCATGTGTTATTTGTCATGTATATAATTTTTAATTTTTGTTTTGGCTTATGCTTGTTTTACGCTTTTTAATTTTTATTCTTTAAGTGGTTTTATTCTGTGCTATGAATTAGTTTTTTTTGACATTCGTATATTTTTTTTTTTTCATGCATTAATTTTAGCTTTTATTTATTAGGCCTTGAAAATGGGTAGAGTTGCCCGAAACGTCGGCTGCAGCCAAATATAATGACTTTCTTGCTCTACGTCTTCGTTTTTATCCTAAATGTAAAATTACGTCTCCTTAGGAGGGATCCTATTTCATATATATATATATATATATATATATATATAAGCTGGTTATTTTCATGACAATACCAGTTTACAAGTAAATTGAACTGCAATGAGGATTTTATAGAATTATCCCCTCGCACGATTCTTTACTCTTGACTTTAGACGCCAGAACGTCATTCAATGGACTAGGTTAAATGTTACTCTATATGTACAGTATATATACAGAAGTCGTAATGCAAAAATCACCAAAACCAGGTCTCGAGCAGTGATGAGGGTAATTTTTTCATTACGCAAAATCGTGCGTGTTCATGCATAAAATATATATATATACAGCTTATGGACCTTATGTTGTTTCGTGCGGACCTTTTCCAGTTTGTGTACCGTTTTTCATATAATTTATTTTTGAGAATATTTTTGTTAAAACTAACGAAAATATCACGACTTAACCTAACCAATTATCAAGGGCGTACAGTTGATCTATTATTAATTATAACATTGTTTGTTTCTGGAATAGTATTTACTATTTACTAATAGATCAACTGTACGCTCTTGATAATTGGTTAGGTTAAGTCGTGATATTTTCGTTAGTTTTAAGAAAAATATTCTCAAAAATAAATTATATGAAAAACGGTACACAAACTGGAAAAGGTCCTTTCGTGAGTTGGTCTCTCTTCACATGGAGGTCAAGCTGGTGACCCCGCCTCTGTAAATATTATTTATATATATAAAGTTTATACACACACAGACACACACATATATATATATATATATATATATATATATATATATACATTTTAACTGCAAACAACACAGTACAATTAATGTAAAGAACGACGCTTGTGTAGAAGAGCGTTCCGCACAAGATGAGGAGGGAGAACGAACAAAGTGAAAAATGAGGTACCACCCGGGAATCGAACCCGGGATCATCCGATTGCCGATCAGATATGCTATCCACTACACTATGGACCTCGATGGAGACTTCTGATTGATCGAGGTCCATGGTGTAGTGGATAGCATATCTGACCGGCAATCGGATGATCCCTTGTTCGATTCCCGGGTGGTACCTCATTTTTTATTTTGTTCGTTCTCCCTCTTCTACACAAGTGTCGTTCTTTACATTATATATATATATATATACGTATATATATATATATATATATATATATATATATATATATGTATATACACAGGGTGTCCCATAAGTCCGGCATCATAGGAGAAATTCATATTTTTCTCTTTCTACAGGCCATTATGTCTGTGAGCAAAGAAGAACGAATCCAGATAATTCTACTCATAGGAAATCGGAGTCAAAGAGAGGCCTCTGCTGAATTTAACAGACTGCATCCAGACCGCGAGCCAATAACACAGAGTTGTGTTAGCAGACTTGTTGCAAAGTTTAAGGAAACAGGATCCATAGAAGATAAACCACGCAGTGGACCTTCAAGGAGGTCCACTGACGATGATACAGCGACTGCTATCCTGGCTCATTTTAACAGAAGTCCCAATAAGTCTCTTCGGCGATTGTCCGCCGAGACAGGAGTGTCGAAAAGTAGCATCCATCGCATTCTTCAGGCTCACAAATGGCATCCATATAAACTTCAGATCCTACAGAAATTAAGCGAAGATGATCCCGACCGGCGGATGGAATTTTGTGAATGGGCTACGGAACAATATGCTCGGGATGCCAATTTCCCGTCCACCATTCTCTTCAGTGACGAGGCTGTTTTTTATGGAAATGGTGATGTAAATCGACAGAACACCCGCCACTCGTCTCAAAACAACCCTCACTGGTATACCTCTTCAAAGGAACAAGGTGCATCTCTGGTGATGGTATAGTGTGGCATTTGGAAGGATCGCATCATAGGCCTCCCCTTTTTCGATGAACATGTCACTGGAGGCACCTACCTACGTATGCTCAAGGAAGAAGCATTTTCGAGTGTCTTGAACGAAGAAGGAAATTTCCCAACATGGTTCCAGCAAGACGGCGCTCCTGCACATTACAGCACCCAAGTAAGGGAACACCTGTACCAACAATTCCCTGGTCATTGGATAGGACGTCGAGGGCCTGTGGAATGGCCTCTAGATTTTTATCTCTGGGGCCACTTGAAAGCGCTGGTATACGCAGAGAAAATTAGGAGTGTTGAACATTTGTGGCAGCGCATTATTGGGGCATGTAACACCATTACTCCTGACATCATTCACCGTGTGCTTGCTTACTGGGTATCACGTCTGAATTTGTGTATTGAAAACAATGGTGGACATATTGAGCACGTTCTGTAAATAAAAGCTTTTGTTTTGCCTTTTTTTATTATTTTTCCTATGATGCCGGACTTATGGGACACCCTGTATATACTGTATATATATGAAAATTATTTCACGAAAGTAACACGTGATTAATATTTATGATGAAAATAACCACGAAGGTAAAATAAAACATGAAATAGTGCTCAAGCGCTTTCGTCTGATGACATCTTCATGAACATCTTGAGGATGTCACTAGACGAAAGCGCTTGAACACTATCTCATGTTTTAATTTTTCCTTCGTGGTTATTTTCATCATATATATATTAACCCTGGGTGGTTCGAGGTTGACGAGGGTTGTTGTTAGGTGGCAACAACGGATTTCTCACTCTGGGGTAGCTGGTACCGTGTAGAGAATCAGCATTCATCCAAACTTACGATTGACGTATTAATGATATTGAGTGGGCAGAGTTTAAATCGTCATGTGTTCTCAACCTTTTCTTATTCAGGATTTGAAATTTAAACCATACACGAAACTAAACCAATAATGCTAAAGATAGGAATATCAAATATTTTGGTAAAATACAATTTGATTTATCAAAGAATATAATATATAATACTGGTTTAATTGGCTGAAATTGGCATGGTAGCAGAATGCTACCATGCATAACCCAATAAATTCAAATTAATATCCTCTAAAAAAAATAATTATATGTGCCAAGAGCAAAGAATCACTCATTGAATTTCAAAGACGTGAAGTTCCTTGTAACCACAATTATTAATGCTGTCAGGACACCAGGCCTGGTTTCAGAATCGAATAATTATTTCATACGGGGCTGGCTTCTGGAAAGGCTTCATTTCGTTACTCACTATTTTTATTTCTAGGAAATATGGGACTAATGCATCGGTTCTGAACCTTTTTCGTCTTACAGGATGTACCCCTTGAACTCTTCCAAGGGATTTTCTGGATTTTCGAGAGGCATAGAGGATTTTTACTTTCTTTACGACAGTGTGACTTGTGACCGTTTGTTAATCGTATATAAAATTAAAAGGGTTATATTTTCAGGAACCCGTCGCGTAACCTCTAAGATTCCTCACGTACCCCTGACGGTATTCGTACCCCAGGTTCAGAACCACTGGACTAATAGAAGACACGACTGTTTCTTCCAAGACGAGAAAATGTCCTGATATTTTTTTTATTAAATTCTTTCTTTGTGAATTGAAACAAAACTCGGATGGAAAGACGGCTTTGATTTTGTTCTATTTTACGCCTCCCATATATATTGTACACGATACTGACTGGTTCTAAGGGAATCTCAAACATAGGATAAAGTAGGTTAAGAGTGCGCATCTCCTAAGAGTAGCTAGCAGCCATAATTACGAGTGGTAACACTGTAAACGTTTAATGTTTAGCTGCAGAAAAAACTCCAGGAAATTTTACTATTTCACTAAGATTTCCAGTTATACATGTTTTTGATGTAGTTCTGGCCACTCAGGTAAGTACAGTAGGTATACTAAGTGAATGTATTTTAAGTGCAATAATCACCGGGGTTGGCCAAAAACTGGGTTTTATTTTGAAAAAACCCAATCTACCTGGGTTTTATCGGGTATTTTCGGGTTTTATTGTTTTTTTAACGTTTTTTTTCGAATTTTCTATAGCTAATATAAGAAAATTGTAGAATAAAATTAAAAAACTGGCCTTTAAAATTTTTGTGCTTATATACAGTATTTATTCATTGTTCTTGATAACACTGCCCAACAAAAAACAATTTTTTGCTGCTGATTTAATTCTAAGACCTGTTTCTGGATAATATTGATGTGCTGATTTCAAAAATCACCTTAGATTTTGTTCATCACATCAAGTTTTCGTGCAATGCAATATGCCTCTTTTGGGTGATCCATGAAGGGCGCTTATCAAAATTGATGATTTTTGAGGCCTGTTAACAGCTGTTTTGCTGTTAAAATTTTATCTGTGGAATACGCAAATCTGTGCATTAAATCTAAAGGTCATGTACAACATATTAAAATCTTGGGTATCTGTGATTTCCCCAGGTGTGAGCGTGACATCATGATCTGAGAGAGATTTCCCATTGGCGGAGTGAGAGCAGCCGGTTCCGCTAGTGACGTTACTTGTAAACTTTCAGCAGTTGGGTTGCAACATGAGCATTAAAGTTCACTATCTCAACAGTCATCTGGATAAATTTCCAGAAAATCTTGGTGATGATAGTGAAGAGCAAGGTGAAAGGTTCCACCAAGATATCAAAGTGATGGAAGAACGATACCAAGGAAGATGGGATACCCATATGATGGCTGACTACTGCTGGAGCCTGCAAAGAGATTGTCTTGACATCTCTCATTCTAGGAAGTCCTATAAGAGAAAATTTATCAGCACTGAAAAGTAAGAAAACAAGAAAAAGACAATGTTAAGAAAACTGGTCCCGTGCTTGCTTTAATATGGATTCATTTTTTGCCTATTTAAACACTTTTAATCACTTTATGTGTCAATATTACCATTGTATATTAAAGTTCACTCCCTGCACAATTGTTTACTTTTCCATGCTGATTCTGAGTATGTAAAAACTTATTTTTTGAAAAGAAAAAAAATTGGGCATAACCCTGCCAAAATGCGATATCTCCAAAATATCCGTATTTGATTGCTGGAAAACCTGACGTGATAGGCAAAAACTAAGGTGATTTTTTAAATCAGCACACCAAAGTTACCTAAAAACAGTGTTAGAATTAAATCAGCAAAATTGGTGTTGGGCAGTGTAATGATTGTTGCTATTTTGTTACAGATACATATAGATGATTTTTTTTAAATATAACTTAGATGTAATAGCTAAGGCTTAGTACTACCAGTATCTATACTGAATTATTTTTATTTAACACTAAGAATTTAAGAAACCATGCCATTTGTTGCTGGAAGTGGTAGGAAATCTCATGCGTGGGCCGATGTCATACGAGTTGAAGAAAGCTCAAAAATGAAATGCAAACATTGTGAAATGGAATTAAGTTCTAAAATTAAGAGAATCAAAACACATTTACAAAAATGTATAGAGAGAAATGAAAATCCTCCAACTCATGATCAAGTTGCATTAAATATTTCATCTGAATCATCAGTTTCTGAACTATCATTTGATTCATTTCTATCATCACCTTCATCAGCTTCTGGTGTCTCTGTCAACAGACCTGACAGTTGTTCTACTTCTCAACCTCCAAAGAAGAAACCTAAATATTTGTATTTTCCCATCAAGCAGTATTTGTAGTACTCCATTAAAGTCAAGATTGACCCAACCTCAGATGACCGATTTTGTCGTAAAGACAACGGAAAAACAAAAGAAACTGCTTGATCTACAAGTTGCCAAGTTTTTCTACAGCAATGCAATAGTTTTTAATGCTGCTAGCAGCAAAGAATATAAACAAATGATGAATCTTTTAAGACCTGGGTATTGCGCACCAATAAGAAAAGACCTAGCAGGAGATCTTCTTACTGAAGTACATGATGAAATAGAACAGAATCTGAGTAATGTCTTAACAAATGCTACAGTATCTCTGCTACAAGATGGATGGTCATCAGTGCGGAATGATCCCATCATTGCCACTCAACATTCCTGCTATCAATGACTGATTGTGGATCAGAGAAGAAAACAGCAGAATATTGTTGTGAAGTTGCTACAGCTGCAATAAATGAGGTCCAACAGAAATACAACAAAGATGTGAGTAATTTGAGTTCATTAAAATTTTAAAGAGATTATTAATTGAAATACAGTAGCTCAAGTAAATAAAGTAACTATAAAATCCTTACAATACTATGTCAGTACAATACTATAATATTAGGGTGTGTCAATTTGGGAGGTGAAAATTAATTTTTGCCAATTCCTTCACTGAGGGGTTTTAAAAATATGTTTTTGGATGTGAAGAATTCAAATCTGCTATTATTTTTGTGATTGCTCAACACTTAGCTTGGTAAATTTACGTTTGATTAAAAAGCACATAAATTGCTCTCGGAAAACAACATTTATTAATTTTAGCTTCTCAAAATGACAGGTAATGCTACAAAAATTTCAGTTTCTCTGCATAAAACATATCCTAGTAATCATAAAACATATCCTTGTAATCATAAAACAACATTAGAAAGTAATGACATCAGTGAAAAAAAATATTTAAACAACAAGTTTCATCAAGTCTTGCTTTGATTCATTCTTGGACATCAGCCGCCGACTTGCTTCTTGGCCTCTGATATAGCCCTCACGTTTCTCATGTGTATACACCCTGCCTACTGCCTCTGTGACTTGTTTCACACACCTCTCTATTGACTGAGCATGACAGGGCCACTGTGGAACTGGCATAGGCTTGTCAAAGAACTTCTTTACTTCCGCTGTAGTCAGTTTACATGTCAAAGGAGGTTGAAATACCTCGTCAGACCAGTCTGGCAGCTCCAACACGGAAGAAGCACTGGGGTTGATGGAAGGTGTCTTCCTGGGACGTACAGAAAGATCTCCAAGTGTGTCATCATCTCCACCCCTCATGTCAACAATCTTTTGGACACCAGCTCTCCTCTCCTCACTATCATCTGAGCACAAGATGTCTGGATTATCATTTCGCTGAATGCATACCATGCTGAGCGCTTGATGGTTGGCAAAACAGCATCCACTACAGCCTTCTTTTGCAGCCTAACTAGCCGCAGCTGAAACAAGATGTGGCGTGGGCCTTCCACCCAAGAATGTTTTACTTTGATGTTGAACCAACAGGGGTAGTATACACCAACAATGTATTCCACTATCAGACTTAAGTTGTTGAGGGTTTTGCCTTTAAGGCCATGTTTTGAAACCCATATGCGACAAAGCCTGTTTGCTGTTGTCAACCACCTTGAATGGCTCACTGGACCAATTTCAAGAAGGGCCAGATCTGTGGGAAGTTCTCCTGTCCTTATGGCCTGTGTGATCCTATACCCGTACGCTTGATCAGTAGAGAGATCCTTTACGACATTGTCACTCAGTGAAGTAAGAGGCTCTCCAATTGAGAGTTTGGTGAATGAAGAATCAATTTCAAGTTCGGTTGCAGTGTCTAGCATCTTGCCAATGTTACCTGTCCACTTGTTGTTAGACAAAGTCTTCCCATCCAGTGCTGTGATCAAGTGTCGCAGGGGTAACTCGTTAGTGTGGAGGGCACAAACCAACCAGATCAGCTTACGGCAAAGCTTGACCTCTACCCAATGCATGGAACCACCCTCCCAGCCAGTGTTAACATTTGTAGAATCACCTCCAATGGCCTGCAGGCTTTTATCAACGCCGTTCTTCTTCATGAAATCTACAAGATTATCAGGAATATCTTCAGCAGGTTTTTTCTCGTTGAGCCTTTCTCAGGAGTGAAGTGGTAGAGATATCTTCCACCTGGCGCACTGCACACAGAATAATGCTCTTCTTTGATGATGCTGGGGAACTGACGATCTGAATTGTCTGCTTTCAGCATAACTTTAGTTGTATCTTGAAGGCCGTCAAAGAAGATGCAGTCAATTTCACCCTTCTTACAAAGATCATCAAATTCCTGATCCAGGGATCACATAACTTTTTCTCGGGCCCTCTTGACTTTATTGTGATGAACTACAAGTCTCTTGTCTTCTTCAGTGATCAAGCCAGCATCCATAAAGGCAGCAGTGGTGATGGCAGCTGTGGCACGCAGGCCAACACCATATCTGATGCTATGCATAGCAACATTAGGTATTTCTAATGTGTTGTACTCTGGCTTTTTATTGGAAGTTGAAGACGTGCTTGGTATTTCTAATGTCACTTCATAACTTCCATCCTTTCCATCTTGAGCATCAGCTCTTTGTTCTTCATTTTCATCTTCAGAGAAAATTATTTCATTTGATGGCATTGAAACATCCTGCTTACTTGTCTGCTTATATTCAGCAAGCCTTCTTCTTTCGTCTTCTTGCCGCTTCTGCTTTTTGACTTGTCTGTTGTGCTCAGGTTGATCTGGCAAGCCAATCTGATGTGGTCCAATAGAACCAGACTTGTCTCTCTGACCTTTAATGAAAGCAAGTTCCTTCACAGGATCTTCATCTCCCTAGGGCATGTACAGTTAATGTGAGTTTCGTTTTTGCAACCAGCATCTGCAAGGCAGCCAAATTCAGAGCAGAGAACAATTTTACACTTGCAACTGAGGATGTCAAAAAGCTGGTCAAGTTTTACAATGAAAGCCTCTTTGACATGTAGCTTTCCTCTTCCAAGAGATATGTTTTTGGCCTGCTCCCAGCTCTCTTGGATCTTGTTTAAGATTGTGACTCGTGAATTTACAACGGGGGCTACAAAAGAACTGTTTGCTCGTTCCCACTTTTCAAGCACTTTAGGATAAATGTCCTTTTCAAGACTGGCTGCTGGGTAGTTTCTCACATCCTCACCACTTTGTTCTCTTAGCAGTAGCCCATATTTCAGAACGTCTCGCAGAGTTGGGAGTTCAGAGGGCAACAACTCTCTACCAGTTCCAATTAGGTTGCTCATATGTGTGAATGTCCCCAGTTTTGTCCTCCTTTTAGAAGCCATTGTAGGTCAATTCCCACTGGTTAGGATGGTAGCACTGACGGACAAGTAATCTTCAGCACACTGATGAATATGTTTCAACCTGTGAAATAAGCAAAAACAGCAGTGCATTATATATACAGCATATATAATTATTAATATAATAATTATTATATAATTCCACAAAAAAGTAAAAAAAGTCACTATTTTTATGTAGCTTCTTACCAAACAAAACTAAATTACATTAAATTAACAAAAATATCTTTAGAATTCCTAAGTCATGCTGCAACTTTTTAGCACCCCTCATATTTGGAATTTGAAAGTTGAAAAATTCGACACACACTACTATAATACTATGTATAAAATCCTTACAAGACTATGATTATTTCTCTTTCTCATATTTTCAAGGTATTTGTAATCTGTACTGATAATGAGAGCAAAATGAAGCGTATGAAAGAACTACTTCAGGAGAAATGTCTTAACATTCTAACCTGTGGGTATAGTAGCATGGGTGCAAAAAGCGAGAGTGCAATGCAATTGCAAATGTTGACCAATGTTGTAAGGGGTTATGCAACAAAGGGGGAGGGGGATTGTTGCAAGAGGTTATGCAACTTGGGGGCGGAGTTATCCCCGAAGTTGCAATGAACTCCCACTGGGGGAGACCTCTTTGGGGGAGAAAATGTGACGGCCTCATCCCCCAAAGGGTATATCTAACCTAAGAGAGAGAGAGAGGAGAGAGGGAGAGAGGCGTTCGCTTGGCAGGAGACAAGCGCATATTAAGAATTCATCCGAGCGGCCGCTGTCTTATAAGTTCCTAATCAGCCAATTGGTTTAACCAGCCAGTTGGCTTAACTGGTTGAGTTGCCAGATTGCGCTATTTATTTAATTAAAGCATATATTCAGGCTTAATCCGCCAGTTGGTTTAACCAGGCAGTTGACTTAGAAGGCGTAAATGGCTTGTTCAGGTGTACATTATGAGGGTTGAGTTGCCAGATTGCACTATTTATTTAATTAAAGCATATATTCTGGCATATTCCACCAGTTGGCTTAACCTGCCAGTTGACGTAGAATACCTAGAAGGCAGATGTGTGTATATATATACATATATATATATATATATATATATATATATATATATATATATATATATATATATATTACCTTTTCAACTGCCAGATTGCGCTATTCAGATATTTTTGGCAGTTGGCTTAGAAATCCGTCAGCCGTTTTACAAAGCAGAAAGTTGATATAATTAAATAATAATGTCGTTTACAAACAAAAGAATTAAATAAAACACTATTACATCATTCTGTTTATTTAGACGAATTATTGGAATCAATTTCACGAAATATATAGAAAATAAATATACAATCAAACGATGGAATATATATGATCAAAAAAAATAAATAAATAATAATAGCATAAGAAATACGAACGAGTAATATATATATATATAATCAAAAATATACAAAACGATGTAGTATAACCGTCAGTATATTAGTACAGGAAAAATATATATACACAGTTATATTAAATTAATAAATATATTGAAAATAATAATATTGAAAATAAAAAATAGTAATAATATACAAAACGAAGGAGTATAATCAGCAACATATTAGCACAGGAAAACACTAAACTTACATGTGATCGAGTCTACAGTCACATCATTATTGCTTTGCATTACACGGTAAATACGGCCAAGCATTATTTTGCCGCTCAAGGTGTGCGGGTGCCTATACTCGATATAAATGGCCTTCATATCGTTCAATGCTATTTTTGTGCCCACTTTACATTCGGTTGGCAAGTTATCTTTAAACACGGAGAGAAAACAATCAAAAGCACGCACAAAGAGGTCATCATTAGCCACCACGTCAATATTAAATACAAGTTTATAAACACTCTTTTCCAATCGATGGTTTATTCTTACCGTCTCCAGCTTTTCAATCGCGAACTCTTCTTCACTCTGCATAGCGGCAATTGAAATAATCATCCAAGTCGTAACGACAGTTACTCATTATAGGTATAGAGATACAACTTTTCAGGGTGAACAATGTAGGCGAGCTCTGCCCTGTGCCGCTCAAGTGCTTTGTACCAAAGTTCGGGATATTTCGAAGAGTCTAAACCTTTTAAATAAGCATTCATCTCTAGACCCTTCTCGCCTTTTCACTCCAACATTCGATAAATCCGTCGAGCAGAGCAGTGTATGCGTATTCAAGAACCTTGTCAAAATAAATCGTATCCGTAACACGAGCGTAGGAAGAACGTTATTATCAGATGCATTCTTCCACATCAGTCGTATATCAATGCAAGGCTGATCATTATTTATACACAAAGTGCAAACAATGGCATATGAAGGGACATCACTAATCTGTTCTCTTCTTGTACCTACACCGCAGGTATTTTATAGCTGTCCTCTCCCCACTTCTCAACTATCACGAAGACTATTCATCTCCTCAACACTTAAATAAATAACATTACGTTTACCAGAGTTTGCTTGCCTACAAGTCGTTTCAAGTACATAGTTAATGGCACCGGTTTCGCGCCTGAACACGCGTAATGACTTCGTCACGGACACATCGTACACGGCGTTGACAATGCTTCTTAAAGTAAGCTCCATCGTTTTCGCACGTCCAGTCGGTTCAAGCTCTGAGATGACTATGATCCACAGGTGGGCGGATCGGATGGACGGGCGGAGTGAGTCACGCCGATGACACGTGTACGGGTTTGTTCGAACTCGTGTGTTTCGGAGGGGTGAGGTACACGGGTGGGTGGCTCGATGGGGAGAGCGAGTCACACCATAAACTGCCGAAGCATGTACGGGCTTGTTCCAAAATGAAAGAGAATACTTGTGCCCCATTATACTGGGCAAACAGAATTTTTCTGCTACATGAAGCAATACCGGTTTTAATGTTTTATCGGAAAGCTCACCAGACGATCATTTCCACAAACTAAACACATCTTATTCACATTTCGGTGCACTATTTGAGAGAAACATATGCCAATAATTTTCCTTTTTGTTTAACAAACGATACTTGTCTTTAAAATCTGTTAAAAACTCGCACAGGCCATTAGCCACAACCTCACTGCAAACCTCGTCATGATATATATTAATATAGTGGTAAAATACTTAAGATTCTCCATGATTACAAGATTTACATTCTGAACCGTAGGCTACGAGTAGTCGGTATGATGTAACATGATATACTATCGCTTGATACACCACTCATCGACAATACTCAGTAACCATAACCGTTGCTTATCTTCTGAACGTGTTGTTTCTTCTACTTCGCGGTATATGTGAGCTTTTATAAAGGTTAGGTCTACAACATACTTCAATACATCGCTTGTACTACGAAATCCTACAATGCCCGCGCCAGAATATCCATAGAGTATTTGAACATCTTGTTCCATCGCTCGGTTCAATGTAGCCTTAAAAGTGTCAAAGGAGGGTGGAATAGGGAGTTTTTTAGTATCCACCACATCTTCGCACTTTGCAGAATCCACTTCATAAGCATTGAACACGCAATATTAAAGGTAGCCATTACTATTTTTCGTCTAAGCGAGAAAATACAAGTCTGAGCTCAAGGGTTTGCAGAGGTCAACTGAGCACGCATGGTAGAGATATGCTCAGGTGGTGGCAGGAGTCACGTGACCGATCTTACAGTGGGCGGAGCTTAGCTTTTTACTGTACACACACACACACACGCACGCAAAGGAGAAAATGAAACCTTAATTGAAGCAAATATACGTAATAAATAAAACATATCGTTAACAATACATATATTTATAAATACAATCAAGGATTAAGGTATCCAAAGGGTACGGTATCATAGGTACCAGGCACCTGGTAACGCTTCCTATAGGTGTTAGGCATACTTTCGTGCCCCTAAGTTCCTTCACACACCCCAGTTTCTGCTCCCGAAAATTGTGGGTCCCCACTGTCATTTGGGGTGGCTGGTCGCCCTCATCTTCCAAGGAAACTAGATCCTTCAACGAGTCAAAGTTAACGACTCGACGGTTCGCATGGTTAAGCGTGATACCCTTAGCCTTCAAGATATACTTCATATCATCCCCCACCCTTACCTTTACCCCATAGATTTTTGGCCCTGTTGATACAAATGAGTCTGCGTATGCACCATCACCATACTCATACTTGATCTCGTCAGTTAGCTCTCCGAGGAATTCCCCAATAGCAGACATGTATTCACCCTCCCTCGCTGTGAATATCACGCTATCTTTGTCAGTGTACATCACCCTAGGCCAAGAGTGTGCTGTAGTCCCCAAAGCTTGAAGCCTGCTTAGGCCATTGTGAGGCTGGCTACAGGTATGTTTGTAACCCGTGAGGTATCTGTGGCCAGTTCGGTGATGTTGTACTTTATTATGTAAGTGTTACCTACATTCACGATCTCCATAACTTCTTTATCGGGAGCGTTGGCATAATCCTAGACTTCACTATAACTTTTTGCTAAATGAACGTTCCCTTTGCCAGTATTCTGCCAAATTTCCCCCAAAGACTGTTTAGACACAACTTTGCACTAAAGCGTTTGCCCGGATTCATAACAATTTGGGAAGGGTCAAGCTGTATACCTTCATGGGCAAGGTAACGCTGAATATAAGCCGTTTTTTCATCTTCGGTATCAACCCCTAGCGGATATCCCGATGCTTCTAAATTATCCTTCGAAAAAGCGTTTATATATGGCGTGAAAAGGTTGGGTGGCTTCTGAAACCTCCACATCTCATGTATGTTCAATATTCTATAGCCATGGCGAACGGCTAGGGCCAGCTCAGGGCTTGTATTATACACCTGATCTTACGCTGGTTGGTTGTATGGTTACAATCGCCGTTGTACTCCTCTGCGCACTTCACGCACAGAGGAAACATGAGCTTGTGATCTATAACGACTGGTAAGATCGGCATCCATAAATTTCGAAGGGGGGGTGGAGTACGTCTACGAAAGAGAGCTCAAAGTAGCACTCATTCAAGATAGTTGAAAAATCCTCGATGGTTGGTATGGCGGAACCTAGCAGTTTTTCAGGCGCGCCTACAGGGTACGGAGTAATAATGGAGTATCACGCCCTCCGTAGGCTGAATGTATAGCTTGAGTGGGTTTGTACCCCCTCAAAACAAGCTGTCACCGCATTTGAGGAGTCCAACACCATTGATCGTTTGATGGCCCTTATTTCTTCACGGTACTGGCCATCTGTTTCCATCCGTGCATCATACTCATGCTCCCACACGATCCTGTGAGTGAACTGGGAGCCTATAAGATGATCGCGGTTAAGGGCCCATGCGAGGCTGTCGGCTGGGGATCTTCAATGGAGGTCCCCTGTGACGGCACACTCAGCGCGCGGGCAACCATGCCACCAGCTGCATTTAAAGGAATACACAGTCTTCTCACCAGTGGTTGGATCCTCACTTTGGCCATCAACGAAAAAAACACGACCATTGACTTTAAAGGGTAATTCACCCGTTTTGCGGGCGTGTTTTATGTATACCCCGGTCTGTTTTTGTCGGTGTATGTGCCAGAAAATAGCCTTGTGCCCATAACTGTGGTTGTTTCTGTGAATGACTGCTAAGGTGTCTTAAGGCATGAAGTTATTCTTGAACACTGTATAACATAATGAGGCGATCGTGGTCGCGACTTGCAGCGGATCGCATTTGAAACAAGCTACAGTGCCCGCGAAAAGTATCCGATCACCCTTGAAATTTGTATTTTTTACATAAAAAACAATGTTTAAATGTATACTAACCTTATATTAGTATTTTGTCATCTGTCCTTTGGTTTGGATGACTTGTTCTAGACGTTTTGGCATGGATTTAATCAAGTTTTGACAAACTTCCACTGATATTTCCTTGCACCATACCTTTTTGATGGCCTCTTGTAATTTTTCGACTGAGCCAGTGTCGTGGCATTCAACCTTATTTTTTATTATTAGCCACAGATTTTCTATCGGATTGAGATCTGGACTATTACCAGGCCAATCCAAAATATCAAATTTATTGTCAGTAATCCATTTTGTCACTATTTTGGCCCTGTGACATGGTGCACCATCATGCATGTATGTTTTTGTCCTTTGGATTGCCATTGCCATTAGAAGTTTATCCTGTAGCATTGCTAAATACCGTGCACCATTCATAGTTGTGTTCTTCGGAAGAAAATATAAGTTTCCACGCCCATAGTAACCGAAAAACCCCAAACCATCACACTTGGAGGGTGTTTCATTGTCTTTAGGGTGTATTTAGGGTCCATCCTATTTGAGCCAATAGGCCGGCGAACCTTTTTTGGACAACTTCTGAATGTCAAAAATGTCGACTCATCGCTAAATAAAACCTTCTTCCAGTCATCAACAGTCCAATGAATGTATTTTTTACAAAATGCGACACGTTTTTTACGCATTTTTTCATTAATGAACGGTTTCTTAGCAGCATGGCGAGATGGTAATCCGAGTTCTTTTGGAGCCGCTCCTGGATAGTTCGTTCAGAAACACCAGATAACAAATTATTCATATTAAATTTTATTTCTTTCGCAGTTATTGTTGGGTTTTTCAATACTAAACGTTTCATAAGTTTGTCTGTTCGCGAATTTGTTTTTCTCGGTCTGCCAGATCGTTTTTTAGGGACTGGCGTGGTTAGGCCACCATTGTTCTTAGCCCGTGAAACCCATAAATTAACGGTACTTTGGGATATGTTTAATTCCTTAGCTATCTGTCTCTGTGATTTCCCACATGCATGCAAAGCAACAATAGCACCTCGACAATCACTCTTAAGTTGTTTTTTAGCACACATTATATATAAATTTTATTTACACCACTTTCTGTAAAAAAAAAAATATCAAGAAATTTACACAAACAGTGAAATCTGACAAATTTGAGACACAGCCACCCGCAACGAAGGCTACCAGAACACTAATTTGAGAATGCGTTGGATAGCTCTCATATCAGCGAGCAACCTCAAAGTTACCAGATGTCGCTAGAACAAATAGAAAGTGAATTACGTGTCTCTGAATATTAAGGGAAAATATTGTATTTTCTTGAGTGATCGGATACTTTTCGCGGGCACTGTATGTACATCCTTCTAAAGGCCTGGAAACATACCCTAAGCACACGCACATCATTCACGCAAAAACGTTCACATTCATCAGTTATATTTTATGGACTAGCTTCATTATAACTGTTGTAGTTGCGGTCAAAATCTTCACGCTCACTATCACTCATGTTGGTGCAGTTAAAGTAATGTTTGGGTGGAGGTAGTCCTACGTAATTTAAAGTTTCTTTAGTGAGGAATGTGTAAGGGAAATACCCTTTTTAAACTTCAGCGGCTACGCCCATGACTTTGCGTAGCTTTCCTAATTTACAAGGTGTGAACAGCAGGGTGTCTTTAAACTGAACATTACCTCTTATCTGCATCTGTATTAGTTTGTTGCCTCTTTTCAAGGGATCACCTGTAAATATCGCAGACGACTCGTGTTCAAACAACTCCTTATAAAGGAACTGTGTCTCAAATTTTGCCCCGTTATGGGCAAGAATATACGCAGTCATTTTTTTGAACAATATTTGACAATATAAGAGAAAAAGAGTTTCACAGGGCTGTCGTGTGCAGTCGTTTTAAAAACGTTTGCCGTTTTCCACATTTGTGACACTCGCCACACTCGATCTCCATGAACTCATCACAGATAGTCTGACGTACGAGTAAATGTGGAATAACCTCTTTGGTTTCAGCGTTCCTGTAAGTTTCTATATCGTAGTACACGGTTATACAAGGGCTATTTTTAGGCTTAGCATCTTTCATATAACATGCATGCTTCACTCCATCTGCATTATATTTTTCATGATATGTAGAACAGTGAATTTAATCGCATTTATGTTTGAAATTCCCGCAATTATCCATCATGTGAAACATACCGCACTTACAAATCCTCATTTTCCTGCAAGTGCCAATTGATTTATGGAGTTCAAAGCATTTATTACTAAAAAAGGTACGTCTACACACATTACATTCCCTCTTCTCAGCTTCAACCACACGACTTTCACATTTAGGGCTTTTACACCGCTCACATACCATGTAGCACTCCTAACAGTGTTTCACTATATCATCCGCAAACTCGATACACCCCTCACACAAATCATGATGCCTTCCATATTTTCGACTTTTGTCATAACTAGCGTAGAGTCCTTATATTACGGATGGGGAGATACGATGTTCCTGACAATCCTAAAATAAGTAGAGGTCTTGTACGATCTCTCACGCAGCTTTTAAAAACATACATGGTCCTACGACGATTATCCATTCGAAATACGACTATACGTGCATTCATTTCCTGTTCGGACCTTCTTAGTTCTTCAGGACCCATATTACAGTCAAACTCAAGACAGTTTACTGGCACGCTGCACAACCATAGGCAAACAAATTTTTTGCGTCCATGTATTTAGCACAGTGAACATATGAGCTAAGACTATTGCTATAAAGCTGCAATCACGATCGACGTTTAAATGCTTACTGCAAATAACCGGAGAATTCAAATTAAAAGTGTGGCACACTGACCCACAACCCGGAATACTCTCTCAATATATCTACCATGAAGTTGTCCATATTGAAGGCTGTACTACTTCGAGAGGGCTGCATTATACGGACAAAGATATATTCTATATCTAGAGCCACCAAACGTCTGAACAGTATTACTACGCAAAAATCATGTCCTCCACAGTATGAGAAGCTGCTGCTGCTATGAAGGAAGTACCCGGAACTGAACAGGAATAATGGGGCATATTTGAGGAAAGTACTATTGTAGGGGTTGTGTCGTAAGACGTAGAGGGTTGGGGCTCTATTGCTCTATTACTGGGGGTCTAACAACCGGCGCAATTCTGGCACGCTTTATACCTGACGTGGAGGGTTCTTCATCATGTTTTGAATTGTCGCATGCTACAGGTGTCGCTGGTGAGGGTTCGTCAGCCGGGAAGGATTCTGGAGCTACACGGCATCGGGTTCATCTTTGATATCGATGATGGGGGCTGTACATCGTCGTCATTCTCGGTTCTGTGGAAGAAGAAAAACAAGAATATCAGGAGCAACACTTAAATTTTGTAATATTTTATAAATGACCCACTTAGGGGTGTGACGTGTCAGACATGGAGTCTGTAGAAAAATTCAGGTTCACAAGCCCCTCCACCTGTATTATATCTGGCTGCTCTACAGGATGTGGTAAAACTGTATTTATGCTTAAAATCATTAAAGATAAGGGGGAGATGTTCTCAAAATTTGTGCATAAAGTAATATGGTGCTATTCGATGTATCAATCAGTGTTCAACAAGTACCAAGCTGATATTTTGTTCCACAAAGGTGTATATGACGTTAATTTGTTAAAGGGAAATCAGTATACAGTGATTGTAATTGACGATCTCATGTTGGAAATGGATAAAACGTTTGCCGAGACATTTACAGTGTTCTCCCACCATCTTAACATAAGCGTATTCTTCATCACCCAGAATCTATTTTTCAAAAATAGATATATGCGCGATGTGTCGTTAAATACACAATATCTAGTCTTATCCCACAACGTAGAGATGGGTCACAAATTGGGGTATTAGCCAATCAAATGTTCCCGAATCAGCGTAAGGAGTTTTTTGGAGGTTTATAAAGAAGCCACAATCAGTGTTATGGATATTTGCTTTGTAACCTTCACCAGCGAAACACGTTTAGGGCGCTTCTAAGAACGAATATAATCCCAAACGAACCTGAAACGGTGATATTCCAGAATGAAAAAATAGACTGAAGAAATATCGTGAATTAATAAAAATCTATCAACGATTGCCACTGACGCTGCAACAAATGTTTGTTAAAAATATCGACTCCGACTTTTTAAAATGCATCTGTGAAATCTGCCTTTACTGTTATAAAATGTAATGTGCCAATGAAACCCTCTCAGAAGGCTCGCTTACGTCGTTACAAGAACATAATAAGTGCGCTCGCTCGTAAAAGTCAAACTGTAGGGAAGAAAAAGCGAATTATTGTACAAACAGGTGGATCATTCCTCCCCATCTTATTTTCAGTTTTGGGTCCTTTACTGAGTAGATTAATATAATGAAGAAGGTAGTAGTGATCCCGCACGAGGTGTATGCTTCATTGCAAAGTTCAAAAATTCCAGACATGGCTGTAGAACTCCGTAAAAGCAGGCTTGAAAGAATGGAAAGCGAGTTCCTAGCCCTATTAAACAGTGAAATTTCTTCATGAGTACGAAGATTATAAGAATCCGACAGAGCTCCCCGTGGTTATTGGGCAGAGCGCGAGCAACGCTGAGCATGGTGATATAGGAACTGGGCCCGACGTTAGAGATGACCAACCAAAGAATAACCGAACGCAACACATCGAGCATGTATTAAAAAGCAGTCTCCCACATAAATTGAGGAATAAAGGCTTAAATCTTTATGATCTATTGAGTGAGGACCCCATCATACAGTGGACTGATACAGGCGAGGTCATTGTTGAAGGAACAAGGGTACAAGGATTCAATATCGTCGACATTGTCCATGATCTGGTGAGAAAGTGGGACAGGCCCTCACCAACAGGGTACATGCATATTAAAGAAGACTACAACAAATAAATGTTACCAAAACATTGATAAGTAATCTGAATAGATTAAAAGACTTGGATCAGGTCTTGCATGTGTCACAACTGAGTACGCCATTGACCCCAGCAGTAGCGTATCTGATGAGGAGAAAGAAGAGAACAAACGGCCAACCTTATCTTATCCATGTCTCTAAAATACGCAAATGGCTAACATATTAAGTAAACGCTATTATGACATTTCTAACCCCACCTCATATGGCGGCGTTAATAGACTGTACAGAGGTGTTTACGGAGTAGGGAAAAATGATGTGATGCTTTTGCGGGAGCAGGATGCTTATACACTTCATAAACCAGTGAGACAAAGGTTTAAAACGGCTAAGACAACTGCGGCTTCGATTGACTCTATTTGGCAAGCGGATTTAACAGACATGCAAAGATATTCAGTGTATAATGATGGCTACCGCTACATCCTATTCATAATAGATGTATTCTCTAGATATTTGTGGTTAATTCTACTGAAAAATAAATCGCCTGAAACAGTTGCTAAAGCGACCAAAACGCTGATGTTAAAAGAAGATAGGGTTCCTGGCTGTTTTTTTTACGGATATGGGGAGAATTTATAGGCCGCGCTTATCAGAACATGCTGACAGAGTTTAATATCAGTTACTGCACTAGCAGTTCTATACATAAGGCCTCTTTAGCTGAAAGAGTTCAACGTACCATAACGGAACGCATGCATCGCTATTTTACACATAAAAACACATACAGATATATAAACCTTCTGGGGTCATTGGCGTCGTCATTCAACCGTTCACACCACCGTACGATTTGCACAACACCTAAAGAAGTTTTAGAAAGAGGTACGCGCCCAGAGGTGAGAAGAGATGGAGCACTGCCACCACGCTCTACACATTTCAAAATCAATGATTATGTAAGGCTATCACGTTCGGGAAATAAATTCGCGAAGGGACTTGAACAAGGATGGACACATGACATATTTAAAAGTAGTGCTATGAGATCTAAAGGCGAGATAATGATGTATTACGTTAAATATTTAAATGAGGAAGAGATCGCTGGAGGTTTTTACTGCGAGGAGCTGCAGAAAGTGACATTTAATTTAGGAAAAAGTGTGTTTAAAATTGAGAAAATTTTAGGCAGCAAAGGTTCAGGAAAGAGAAAAATGTACCTGCTGAAAGGCTGGGTTACCCAGAAAGCTTTAACACCTATATAAAAGCTGCTGAAATAATGAAGCTTAAATAGTATGCAACATGGCTCTAGCCACTTCTATGTCACACTCCCGTCCTCTTCTTCTCTGACTGTACATCCTAACAACACCCTGGCCAACTTTGTGACAGAATTCCACGGACCCATTCAATTGGAGCGTGATTCGTATGAGGTGGGTTTATGTGAATTTCAGTTAGCTACCCAATTTTTAACTCTCGAAAATGAGCAAATCATATTTCTGATCCTTAGAAGAATCGATGAGTGCGAAAAATTAGACATAACTTTAGACAATACTATGCGATCAGTCCTGTTCGGTGAGGTACAGTACTAAGAACAAATGTAACGCTATGAATCGGTCATTATGACAGCCATGGACATTGTGACGGGGTTAAACAAGAGTCTTGAAAAGTCGTACTTGACAAACAATTTACTTTTTGAAGTCGTAAACATAGACACGCCTGCATGCACATTGAAGTTAAAATCAACGCTCAGTAGAAATCTTAGATAAAGAGCTGTTCACAATTGTGGCTGAGGGCCGATACAGCGCAGCTCTCCAAAGAGATACCTTTCACGAGGCACAACATGACCTGTCCAGTAGGGTGGATCGATTTTACATTTGTTTCGATTTCCATATTCTAATAGAGACAAACTCTTGCGCATGCATGAGAAAATAGCCTTTGCAAAATCTTAGCTTAATAGGTAATCATCTTCTGTCCCCGGCAGAGCGATAAAAATCATATTTTAGTAGTCAAAAACGTATTTTTAAACCCTAGCCTAGGGTCATAAAATTTTGCGTGTGTGTTATTTCATGCCTAAGCAACGATATAAATGCTATGGGAAATATATAAATGCATTATTTAAGACAAAGAGCCGATCTGAAAATATGTATATTATACATATTTTCAGATCGGCTCTTTGTCTTAAATAATGCATTTATATATTTCCCATAGCATTTATATCGTTGCTTAGGCATGAAATAACACATACGCAAAATTTTATGACTCTAGGCTAGGGTTTAAAAATACGTTTTTGACTACTAAAATGTGATTTTCATCGCTCTGCCGGGGGCAGAAGATGATTACCTATTAAGCTAAGATTTTGCAGAGGTTATTTTGTCATGCACATGCATGCGCAAGTTTTTGTCTCTATTAGAATATGGAAATCGAAACAAATGTAAAATCGATCCACCCTACTGTCCAGCTTAATCTATCAGTTGAAATTGTTGAAATTGGGTGAAAGCTCCCCATCCCCAGATATGTGCTATATTTACCTTCAATTTGTTGGAGACATCCAGGCGCGCCTGCTGCGAATTTCACACATCTCCAACCATAGAGGGAAAAGTTTGAGCATTAAATATGACAAGCCCCATTAGGTGAATGTTGCGACTAATCTATTAACTAGTATCTCGATATATATAAGAACGATTGAGGGAAAAAATTTCCCATTCGGTGATGGGAGCTTAACAGTGAAGCTACACTTTCATCGCATTCAGTTATAATGACGCGAAGGCCATTCACATTCTATCGAGGGGTGAGATGTCAGTGTGGGGGTGGGTTTGGATCCATTTTTTCAACCATACTACGCACCGCTGTCCCACTATTGAAGAGGGGTGCTAGATACCTCGGGATGAAGGCGTTACAATCAGGTTTTAACGCGGTAGAAGATATAATGGGTGGAACTAAACCTAAAGAAGTTCTAAAAAAATATTTAAAACGTACACGGGACGAAATCATCAAAAATGCAAAGAGAAAAATGCATGTGGCGGAAAGAAGAGAGCTGCCAGGAAGAAGGGGTTACCATCACGTGGCGCTAAACGTAAAAGGAACTCAAAAAAGAAGTGTCCTAAGCGTATGAAGCCTGTGGCTGATAATGTTTTAACTGATATAAGCTGAGGACACTCCTCTCACGAATCAGAGGCTGATTACTACTTGTCGAGAGTGGTGGTACTATTTCTGACTCGTCATGGCGCGTTTCATCCATCCGTGTAGTTCACAATCCTGCAAATCGGCACTGTCCTTCTTTGATATGCCCCCCACTCAGGTCTCTATTGAGCATAGCGACTTTATTACAATTAGCCCATTGAACACAATTAGTTCACCTAGTGCCCCTATAGAATTCGTGATACCCAGCTTAGGCCCTTACTTTTTTGACCCGAGCTGCATGCATGTATACGTTAAACTGCGTATAGCCCATTCAGATGGAACGGACTGCGATGACAGTTACTCTGCATACCCTGAAACCAACTTTCTACACTCCATATTCAGCCAGTGTGAGGTGTATTTAAATCAGGTTAACATTTCGGCAGGAACGGGGCTACTATCACCTACGAGCCTATCTGGAGAATGTCCTCAACTTTTCAGAAGAAGTGAAAGACACCTTTTTAACTGCCGAGGGCTATTATCAGCCTGAAGATGAAAGTAGTATAAAGGATAAATTTAAAAATTCTAAAAAAAAGATATACGAGTGTTTTGGGCGTCTTTATACAGACTTTTCACGTTCCAGAAGAAACTGCTTTTGAACGGCGTCGATCTGAAACTAAATCTCAACCGCACGAGTCCTGAGAGCTGTATAAATCTAGGACCTGATCAAGAGGAGGGCTCAAAACCCTTTGTGATTCACATCATGGAAACATATTTACGTGTACGCCGAGTGAAATTAAGTTCCCCGAAATATGTAGAAATTGAGAAAAATTTAATACACGTAACAGTAAAATACCCAATTAACAGAGTACAGATCAAACTATACACGGTGCCCACCGGGTTGGCCTCGAAGCAGCTAGAAAACTTTGCCCTGAGAGTTCTACCTAAAAGGATATTAATTGGAATGCAGAATCACGCCTCGACGAACGGAAAATATAAAAAGAGCGCCTTTAACTTCGAGAATTTCGGCCTTAAAAATATAATTCTATACGTAAAGGACGTTGCATTGGAAGGGACTGGGCACTGATTACTCATCAGACGCTGTGTTCCCCGTCTGCGCGAGAGCTTATAGTAATCTGGCTCATAATGCCGGTACCTGTGACGAGCTTGGGTTTGACGTAACGCAGAAAGAATTTGTGGAAGAATTTATCATTTATTCATTTGATATTACGCTTGACTTGTCTACTAGTATAAATACGCACTTAAGTCAACAACAAAGTGGGAACATCTCAGTCAGGTTGGAATTTGCCAACCCTATAGACGCGCCTATTAGTGCACTCGTGTACATCGAATCACAGGCTCTAATAGAAGTTGACCTTTTCAGGAACGTAGTCACAGACTTTTAAAATGGACGCGAATACGCTCCAGAGATTAATGAAAAGTGACCGAATCACACGCTCTAAATTTATCGGCGAGTGTGCGAAGAATGAAATATTGAAATTGCCAACTACGAGAGACTGGTACGGGATTATCGTGAACACCGACATTATGAGGGGGTGAGGGGATTCATTGGTTTGCAATCTATATTTTTAAAATATGGCGCTGGAATGGCCGTGTTATAGTAAAATTTATCGAGCAGATACATGTCCCTGAAGTTGTATGGAATCCTTAACGTTTCCAAGGATACTTCAGTAACACTTGCGGCATGTATAGTCTTTCATTTCTCCTGCACATGTCCGGTGGGAGGGGATTTATAATTTTTTTTTAAATTATTCGATTTGTGCGACACTGAAATGAATGATAAAACGGTATGCAGACAGATAAAAAAAGGTACCAATTTGTGAGCACCCGCTGCATTGTGTAAGGGTGTGTATCTGTATTGTGTAAAGGCGATTTGTAAAATGTTGCCATTAAGACTTATTTAATGGACGCTGGTTCCTCTTTGTACATGTCTCCTACCATTTAATAAATTAACTGAAAATGCAATTTGTTTTGTTCTTAATACCCCAAAAAACTTGCATTACTTCCTCGATGACTTGGCATTCGTTGGACCGGATGTGAGCCAATATATCGACCCCTGTATTCAGGCCCATGGGCTGGCTGCGCGGTAAAATCTCCAAATCATTTATTTCCCTTTCATCAAAACGAAAAGTTGCTATATCATGATCGAGCTCCGTATCGACACCTTAAGGAGAAATTAACATGTTTAGTTCAACCTGATTCTTTTTAAATAAAGTCCATTTTTTCATGAGTTTTGTTCAGAAATTATAGCTCAGTGCAAACTAGGATATAATTGAGGATAACTGCTAATGAAACATTTACTATAAAATGCGAGTAGTCAACAAACTTACATTAGTTCCTCGATGACCTGGCGTTCGTTGGACCGGATGTGAGCCAATACCTCGACCTCTGTATTCAGGTTGCTGGGTTGGCTGTGCGGTAAAGCCTCCATATCATTTATTCCCCTTTCATCAAAACGAAAAATAGCTATAACACCTTCAAGTTCCGTTTCGCTCCTTTAAGGAGAAGTTAACCTGATTAGTTCATACTATACTGAATCAAATAAAGTTAAGTAAAATTAAAGTTTAAATGAAATAATAGAAAATGCGAATTAGGACACCTGGCAAATTATAATCACAAAGCAGATATCTTGACAGTTTTCAAAAGTAAGAGTGCTAAGAAAACGTCTGCCGGCACCGGGTCTCGAACCCGGGTCCGCAGGCAATTCTCAAAAGTTTTTAATATTTCTAAAATCCTACTACAGAGCTGTCTATAAATTTTTAAGTTATCGAGTAATGTATTATTAAAACCACACCATATATATATATATATATGCCGAAATAATCGCGAAGGAAACAGAGAATGGGTAATAATTAAAAATCTATTGTTTTTCACCAAAATACACACAGAGGAACATATATATAGATATATATATATATATATATATATATATATATGAAAATTATTTCACGAAAGTAACACGTGAAAAATATTTATGATGAATAAAACCACGAAGGAAAGGAAACACAAAATGGTGCTCAAGCGCTTTCGTCTAATGACATCCTCAGGAACACTGAAGTACATAAAAGGATAACAGCCTATTATATAGGTTACAGAAAGAAAAAAGAAAAATAAATAACATACATACATACACACATACACATATACATACATATCTATATATACATATACATACATATATACATATACATATATATATGCAATAAACAGAGAAGTAAAAATAAAAATTAAAAATTAAAAATTAAAGGATTATCAGTGAGGCGTACAGATTTGTAAGGAATAATATCGATTTTTAGCACAAGATCAAATGGATTATAAAAATACAAATTTATATTGGAAAACTACCCGGGTTTTAACACTCTGCCTATGGTCAGGTTTCGATATACAGGGTGGGCGGAAAGTAGCTCCCTATTTTGGATTGGTAAAAAAATACGTATATTATCCATTTATTTCAGAAGAAATAATATGAAAAGGTAGGCATGCATGGTAGGTTTTCTCTAAAATTCAATGTGGGCTCCAACTCTTTCCACCAGCTTCTGGAGCCGCCCAGGAATGGCGTCCACTGACTTTAGCAGGAACTCCGGCGGGATGGAAGACATGACTTCCCGAATTCGGTCCTCCAGTTCTTCCAATGTCCTCGGTTTGGTGCGGTAGACTTCTTCCTTTACCCACCCCCAAAGAAAGAAGTCGCACGGTTACCGCTGAAAAACGGCAGAATCGGTTCAGTGTAACGGTGTGGTGTGGTATGACCTCAGATCAGGTTGTGGGCCCGTTCCTTCTGCGCAACACCATGAATGCTGAGCGGTACCTTGCTATGTTGCGAAACGAGGTCTGGCCGGTTGTCAGCACACGGGAGAACATCGACGATCTGATATTTATGCAAGATGGTGCCCCTCCGCACTTCGCTCTTGTTGTCCGTGAGTGGCTGGATGCCCACTTCCCTAGGCGTTGGATGGGTCGTCGTGGTCCACATCAATGGCCAGCCAGGAGCACCGACTTGACACCGTGCGACTTCTTTCTTTGAGGGTGGGTAAAGGAAGAAGTCTACCGCACCAAACCGAGGACATTGGAAGAACTGGAGGACCGAATTCGGGAAGTCATGTCCTCCATCCCGCCGGAGTTCCTGCTAAAGTCAGTGGACGCCATTCCTGGGCGGCTCCAGAAGCTGGTGGAAAGAGTTGGAGCCCACATTGAATTTTAGAGAAAACCTACCATGTATGCCTACCTTTTCATATTATTTCTTCTGAAATAAATGGATAATATACGTATTTTTTTACCATTCCAAAATAGGGAGCTACTTTCCGCCCACCCTGTATATAAAAATAAAATGCAAATTAAAAGTTAACAAAGTAGCAGACAAGTTTACCAAAGATTTAGTGTTCTACCCTTCTTATCTAAATCTGTTTGGAAGGAATTCAAAATAACAGGATCGAGTTGAAAAAGACCTTTGCTTATGTTGAAGTTATTTGAAAGTTGGATAATGGCAGACTCAAGAATATTTCTATTAACAATGTTGCTAGAATGGAATAAAACTGAAGCATTATTCCAATCAATACAGTGGGCTAACTCTGACAAATGGACAAAAAGGGCACTGGACAACTGTCCTGTTCTAACGGAATATTGATGCTGTTTTATACTACCCGGGTAGTTTTCCAATATAAATTTGTATTTTTATAATCCATTTGATCTTGTGCTAAAAATCGATATTATTCCTTACAAATCTGTACGCCTCACTGATAATCCTTTAATTTTTAATTTTTAATTTTTATTTTTACTTCTCTGTTTATTGCATATATATATGTATATGTATATATGTATGTATATGTATATATAGATATGTATGTATATGTGTATGTGTGTATGTATGTATGTATGTTATTTATTTTTCTTTTTTCTTTCTGTAACCTATATAATAGGCTGTTACCCTTTTATGTACGTCAGTGTTCCTGAGGATGTCATTAGACGAAAGCGCTTGAGCACCATTTTGTGTTTCCTTTCCTTCGTGGTTTTATTCATCATATATATATATATATATATGAAAATTATTTCACGAAAAATAACACGTGAAAAATATTTATGATGAATATATATATATATGATATATATGATATATAATAGGTTGTTACCCTTTTATGTACTTCAGTGTTCCTGAGGATGTCATTAGACGAAAGCGCTTGAGCACCATTTTGTGTTTCCTTTCCTTCGTGGTTTTATTCATCATATATATATATATATATGAAAATTATTTCACGAAAAATAACACGTGAAAAATATTTATGATGAATATATATATATATGATATATATGATATATATGATATATATATGAATATATATGATATATATATATATATATATATATATATATATATATATCTCTCAGGGATGGGAAACCGAATCGAAATCGAAATCGATAAACCAATAAAACCGATATTTTTCTTGAAGCGAAATCGAAAAAAAACCGAAACTGATATTTTTGGAAAAAACGAAATCGAAATTTAGACCGAAACCGAAAAGAATGAAAAAACTTGAATCTGAATGGAAATCGCTAAAAAATATCAGTTCAAACCGAAATTAAGAAATATAATTTAATATTCAAACTGCTTTCTATTAAAGGAGAGTTGACCAACTTCCGGGGATTAAAGACAGGGCTACTTTTATGATACCTGACTCCTCAAATAGGGTAGCATAAAGGCGTGAAATTTTAAGATGTATTAGCTTCCTTACATTCCATCCAGTTTTGTTTATTTATCCCTGATTTATATATATATATATAAATAGAAACAGGGTGCTTTGACTGCGTTGATCTGATAAATATATTCTCCCCCCTCAAAGGAGGGCGGTTTTAGGCGGGTCCCTAAGTTGTAGAAATAATATGAAAAAGTTTACTGAAAAAAAAATGAAGACAACTCCAAGATATAGTACTGATTAAATGTAAATAATCATCCAATAGCACAACTTTTTTATTTGGAATAAGTGTGCAGAAATAATAGATGAAAGCTCATATTATATGTAAATAATGAACATATTATATTGAAATCTGAAAAACTGAAATCGAAAACGAAACTCGAATCGAAATCGATATGAAAAACCGAAATCGAAAAAAAACCTGAATCGAAAAAAATGAAAAAACCGAAATCTAAACCGAAATCGATATTTCTCAAAACTATGAACTGAAATCGAAACTCGAATCGAAATTCATTTCGGTTTCCCATCCCTGATATATATATATATATAAATAGAGACCGGGTGTCGACCTCTGGGCAGATATCCTTTCACTTCGTTTTATTACGGTTTTTCATAAATTATTTAACACTGAATTAAACGTTGTATATAGACCGAGAATAAACCACAAACTAGTTTTTCCAAACATATTTATTATGGCTTTTTATAAATTAGCTAACACTGAATGAACGGCAGTATATAATCACAAATTAATTGCTCACATTTTAATATCTTCATTAAACGGTTCTTGCATTTCGTCACAGATTTCTGCAATGCTTTGTGTGGAGAGAAGTTCATTCCGGCCTGCAGCGTTGAAAACTAGACGCGTTGCCTCAGCATAGAAATCTTTATCTTCAAACAAATCCAGAGAGTTGTAGAGCGACTCTTGGCTCATTGCGAGGTATTTCTAAAGCACTGTTCCAAAAAAAACGACTGAATTGAGGCCCTGAAATGAAAGTGCCCCTTTTATAAATGGGATCGTAATTGTGAGCATCCCACAATATCCGATTCGCTAGCTTCCTATTGGCTGTCAGTGAAATTTGGGTGTGGCTTAACGCATAGGCCCGCCTAGCCTCCAATCAGAGGTTCTGGTATCCGCGCACAGGGTTATGATTGGTTGCCACGTGAAATCTGGGGCGTGTCAGATATACCCATTCGTAGAGAGAAAGAAACGTGTTGTTTTTGATCTTGTATTCTGGGGTTCCGATGATTTGGCGGTGGAATGGTGATTTGAACGTATGATAGGCAACCAATTATATGAGGTGCTTAACGAGGTTGGAAGATAAATTTGTAAACGGTTTATTGTACCCCATCTAAAATAGGTTCGAAAAATTTATTATCTCCTATGAAAAATAAAACGTCAGAAACTGGAAATAACTATTAAAATCACTTATCCGTGAAGAAAAAGGAAAAATCATCAGTACGCAAAGGTGTACAGCACTTCGAGACAATTCTCGTAGCTGTAAAAGTTTATTGGTGTCCTGCGTTATCGTATGATACAATAAATAAATTTAAAAAATTGACAGAGATGTGTGGTGGATGCGGGTCATTAAGCCCCAAATTTTATTTCAAGATCATAAACTTCGCGGAAAGAAGTTTATCTATCGTCTTCATCAAACTCCACAATTTTCAGAACGCTGTTTAATATAATTGTGTATATATACTGTATGTATATATATATATATATATATATATATATATATATATTTATATGTATATATTAGACTGGCCCGCCAAAACTTTTATTTGAAAAGTGAAAGTCTCATCCCCTAAAATTGTTACCACCATCATAATATACTCGCACACTAAATTTCAACAATATCTGTGTACTGTACTTTTAGTGGTGCCGACAGCCTCTTGTATTTTTCATTTATTTATTACATTTATTCATCATATACTTATTTTGTAATTCGTATTACAAATATTGTGTGTAAACCATGCCTATTCACACTCTCGTGCATTGTGTTCCACACGTTTCACTGTGTAACTGTGTATGTTGAGTAGAAACACGTCTTTTGACCTGATGTCATTACTGATGACGTCACTGACTACGGAGAAAATTGGGAGGCTCGCTGTTTGCGTTAGTATTGTTTAAGACGCAGTGAGAGATTGATGCGTAAGTGTTTTCCCTTAATATTTGCAGATTTTTTCCTTCACCATGTCAGATTCAATTAAAACAAGAGAAAGTGAAATATGGCTGATTGGACAGCCAATTGACACACCTGACAGTGAGAAGCTTCCATCCAATGGAGATGTCCTACGTCGGCTTTTCTGTCTCACAAACAGTGAAAAAACATTGAAAGAAGCATCCAATATAGTTTATGCTGAAATTTTTGAGATTTGGGACAAGGCGAAAATACACACCAGAGCCAAACAGCATGTACTAACGAAAATTAAAAAAATGTATGAGAACTTCAGATCACTTCAAAAATCAAAATCAAACCGTAATCAAAATCAAATTAAAAAAGAAACTGAATTCCAAGATAGATTAGATAACCTTTTTGATATAGTCACGCAAATGCTTTACATTTGATGATGTCAAATGAGGAAGAGAGATCATTCCTACAAGCTCAGAGAGGAAAAGGGAGGCGAGGTTACATGACTGATATTGATAAGAAACTGGTCGCTAAGCAAATGCGACAACGGAAAAGAGATGAAAGACAAGCTGCACTAAAAGAAGCAGAGGCATTGCGAAATAAATTGTTATCAGCTGTTGTTCACTTCAGTGAGAGCAGTTCAAGCAGTAGTAGTGATGAGCAACCAGAGCCAGGCACATCGTACACTCCTGAAATGACATCCAAACCTTCAAGCAGCACAATATCAAATAAGCGTAAACGCATCGTAACACCTGATCTGGTAATGGCATTAGATCGAACAAAAACAAGTGATCGTAGTGTTGTTATGGTGCTTTCAGCTGCTGCAACTTCTCTTGGACATGATAGTGACAATGTTGTTTTCAGCAGTACTCTACAGAGGGCGAGAAGTGTTGTACGCCAAAAAATTGCAGATGACATTAAGCAAACCTTTACCTCTGACGTTCCGCTTACCATTCTTTGGGATGGTAAAGTAATGCAAGATATAGCAGGTGATGAAAATATAGATAGACTCGCTATTCTTGTATCCGGTGGAGGAAAGTCTAAGCTTCTAGCAGTACCCAAACTTGCTTCTGGAAAAGGCGAAAGAATTGCAGAAGCAGTTCTAGAATGCTTAGACGAAAGGAATTATTCAAGCAACGTGTTTTGATACTACCGCTAGCAATACTGGCCAAAAAAAGGGCGCTTGCATGATAATGGAAAGTAAGATTGATAGAAAACTCCTTTCTTTGGCCTGTCGTCACCATATTAATGAAATTGTGATATCAGACATCTTCCAGAAGTGTTACGGTGGTTCAACGGGACCGGATATATTACTTTTCAAACGTTTCAAGAATTCCTGGAAACAAATGGATAATAAAAGATTTGAAACTGCCACTACAAACATGCCGTGGAAAGCAGAAATCCTCGCACTGTGCGAAGAACAGTTTGCGAGAAGTCACCCAAGAGCGGATTATCGCGAACTCCTTGAATTATCAATTATTTATTTAGGTGGTGTTCCCTCAGGAGGAGTACATTTTCGTCAACCTGGGGCTTTAAATCGCGCTAGATGGATGTCACGAGTGATTTATGCCATCAAAATTGTATTGTTTCGCTCGTAGTTCAACCTGACAAAACAGGAACAGAGTGCAATGGAACGTTTCTCTCGCTATGCTGTTCGCTTTTATGTGCCAAAATGGTTTGCGGCTCCCATCGCATCTTCTGCACCAAGAACCGGTTTGGAGTATCTACAAGAGCTTCAGCAATATGATGATAAGGAACTTTCAGCAATAGCTAGCAAAGCACTATACCGTCACCTCTGGTATCTAAATGAAGAACTTGTGTCGCTTGCCTTTTTTGATGATGGCATAACTTTGCAAGTGAAACGGCAGATGGTTCAGGTATTGGAAAGACCAGGTTCAGAAATACCAGAAAAACGAATTGCTTTTGACCACACTCATGATGACCCACTAGAGAAAAATCTGGCGGACTTTGTCATAAGCTCAAGTCGCTCCTTCTTTGAGAATTTGTCCCTTCAATCGACGTTTCTCGAAGTAGATCCTGCAGAATGGGATAACAGGGACGACTATAAATTAGCTAAGGAATATGTTAAAACAATGGATGTTGTAAACGATAATACAGAGAGAGCAGTTATCTTACAAAAAACGAAGAACGACTGCAGTACCATCTTCAAGTCGTGATAAAATACCGAGAGCGGTTTCCAGAGGCAAAGAAATCGCTGATAAAGACAGGAAGCACATCAACATCATGAGTTAACATTAAAAAAAAGTGGGTTAGGCCTATTGGGTGGTGCGGAAAAACTTCACATTTCAGAGTCTGTCGGCACCACGAAATACTATATAAAATCGGGCTGAAACTTCACTTAAAATTTTCGATCGACGCTTAACAAATTCCAGGGGTGAGACTTAAGAAAAGAAAAAAATATTTTTCACTCCTATGAGCCTGGGCCGGTCTAATAATATATATATATACACACATATATATATATATATATATATATATATATATATAGATATATATATAAATATATATATATATATATATATATACATTCTCCATAACTATTTATATCCTTCTGTTGTTCAGCTATTTACATTGTTTAATTAGGAATTGTTGTTTAGGTAGGATTTTGTTTATACCGCTTTTGCCTTCTTTTTATTTCCCTCCATTATCATATTTCCTTTCTATTTATTCGTTTGTGCTGTACATTTTAATGCTATGTGTACCATTTGTCCTGTTTTAATTTGCAGAAGTTACAGATGAAAAACACCGTAATATACAATTCAAGTTAGTTGGAGAGAGAGCTAATTAATTCAGTTTGGCGTGATTATAAATTTTGTATACGTTTCTTGTACCAATTTTCAGAATTTATTAGATGAACTTTTTTCCGGAATTGTATATATATATAGGCTCTCCTTTCCTTTCGATGGCGCCGGCCCGAATTGTTCATTCTGGCGAAGGTCGAGCTTTACACTCCACCTTAGACCTACTTTTTAACGGGGAAATATATATATATAAGCAAACAACCACAGGGAAAAAGGAAAAAGAAACACGAAATCCGAGCGCTTTCGTGATATATTCACATCTTCAGGGAAAAGAAAGAAATATTTCTTTCTTTTCCCTGAAGATGTGGATATATCACGAAAACCCTCGGATTTCGTGTTTCTTTTTCCTTTTTCCATGTGGTTGTTTGCTTATTAATAAGATCACGTGTTATTCTGTGATACCCTGGTTACCCATTTATCTACCAATCGTGGAAGGATGTTTACACTCCACCTTAGACCTACAGTTTAACACGGGCCACTAGGATACCCTGGTTTCCCATTTATCTACCAACCGTGGAAGGACGCGCAGTCACCGAATCTCGAACCCGGCGCATATAATCGCGCATATAGTTGTGTGCGTAATATTTTATGGGCGTATAGGCTGGGTGTACGTGCATTTGTCCAAACGTTGCATACACTGTGCTAACTGGTTGATTAGGGGCTTATAAAACAGAAAGCGCTGGGATGAAGTCTTAATATGCGCTTGGCTCCTGCCAAGCGAACAACTCTCTTCCTCTCCTTTCTCCCTTAGGTTAGGTATACGCCTTTGGGGGGTGAAGGCGTCCCACATTCTCCCCCAAAGAGGTCTCCCCCAGCGGGAGTTCATTGCCACTTGGGGGATAACTCCACCCCAAGTTGCATAACCCCTTGTTGAATAACCTCTTGCAACAATCCCCCTCCCCTTTGTTGCACATCCTCTTGGAACATCACATTGTTGTATAACCTTATGCAACATTGCCTTTGCAACATTGAACAACATTTGCAATTGTATTGCACTCTTTCCTTTTGTGCCCATTATACTGGTGTTCATCTCATTACATTACCTTAATTTCCTGAGGAAAGAAGTTACACCTAAGAGTGTATTAAAACACATAATCGAAATTCACAAGTATTTTCGCAGTCACCACTAGCCACATGTAAGTACCATATACAATATTATAGATATATATATATATATATCATTTCAGTGTGGGCATAGAATGGTTTGAGAAATATTTATAAAAATTATGATCTTTATAGTGTATATACAGATATATTTGTAGAAAGAGAGAGATAGATGCTGTAATCTACATATATATACGGCTAATAAATAATAATGAACAGTTAGTTTGCAGGTGGTGCTCAAGCATGGAAGTCCTGAGGAACGAGCTAGAACGTGAGAGGGAGGCCAGGGTGAGGCTTGAAGAAAGCGCAATGCTCCTGACGGCAAAATTGGAATCCATTGAGACACCAGTTACGACCTCTCCTGCCTCAGTTTCTACTAATAATATAAATAGTACTAATAGACCTCTCTCTTCCCCTAGTTCCCAACCCTTCGTTCGATTGCGTAATGGAGCCCCATTGAGAAAACCTAAGACTCGTCTACCAGTAATAACAAGCAACAAGTTTTCTGTTTTAGGTTTCGAAGATGCTGATCCGACTCGTTGGCGATTCCATTGTTCGAGTGCAGCTCGAGGAATTCTGTGAGAGAAACCCTCGTCGTAGGCGCCGTTACTGCTATCCTGGTGCAAGGGTGGAGGATATAACAAATACTGTTGACCATTTTACGGATGGTACAGCCGAGGACACAACGTATGTTATTCATGTCGGTACTAATAAGGTTTTAAATTCTAGATCGGAAGAACTGCTGGCTAGGTACAGGGACTTACGAGAGCGACTAAAGGAGAAAACTAATAAGATTGTTTTAACAGGTATACTTCTTCGAATTATCCAACGTAACGATTTCTACAGCAAGGCGACCTATATTAACAATAACCTAAAGTCTCTTTGCCAACAGGAAGGAGTGCATTTTGCGAATTTTTGGAACAGTTTCTACGGGAGGAGGGACTTGTTCCTCGGAGATGGACTTCATCTTAATGACGTTGGAGCTGCGCGTTTAGGAAGACTATTTCATAATACTGTCTCTTCTTTTCAGGCTGCCGTAACTCGAACGGTCCCACTGTAAATTCCACAAATTTCCAATGCGCTCGCGAAGGTGTCGCAATTACAAACAATTTGAAGGTTCTATCCTTAAATTCTCGTAGCCTACGAAATAAAATAAACAATTTTTTTTCTTTAATTGCTTCTAAAGACTATGATTTAATTGCGACAAATGAATCGTGGCTTAGCACTGAAACACGTGACTTTGTAGGGGAGTATCAAATTAAAGGTTATAGACTTTTTGTTAAAAAGAGAATAGGTAGGCGAGGAGGCGGTGTTATGTTGTATATCAAAGATAATATTGCGAACGTTAAGAAGTAAAGCACACAATTCCAGAACCGATAGATTCGACTGTAGCAGAACTTAAATTGAACGATTTCAAACTTCTTGTTGCGGTTATATATAGGCCCCCTAATGAAACAGCTGATACGGACGAAGCGTTATATCGTGAACTAAAGAGAATAATAGGTAGTGAGCAGGCTTTAGTTATGGGTGACTTTAATTGCGCCAACGTGAATTACGATACAATGCAGAGAGACGCGTAACGTAATCGCTTAGTTAATTTTCTCGAGAATAGTTTTCTTATTCAAAAGTTGGGGAACCTACGAGGTTGGACAGTATTTTAGATTTAGTAATAACTACGGATGATAGGCTAATTACTGATCTTCAAGTAATAGAACTGTTAAGCAATAGCGATCACAATATGGTAGAGTTTGTCCTCTCAGTAAGTCACTCGAAACCAACTAACTCGACTAAAATTCCTAACTTCCAGCACGCAGACTTTTGTAAATTTCGAAATAAATTGTCACACGTCAATTGAGAAAACGTAATGGGGAACTCCAACGCAAAACTAATGTGGGAATCGTTCGAAACAGTATTTAGGACGATAAATGAGGAATGTGTACCGTACAAAATTAAGCGTGCGAAAGTAAACAACAAGCCCTTGTGGTTTACTTCTAGAGTAGGAGACTTTATAAAGAGTAGAGATAGGGCTTATAGGTTACATAAGTGCGATAAAGACAATTTGTTGTTACGAAACAACTACATATTTCTAAGGTGTGAAGCGAAAAGTGTAAAAAAAAAGTCCAAGCGCGAATTTGAAATCTCCATAGCTCGTGACGGTAAAGAAAACCCCAAGCGATTCTTTCAATACGTCAACAATAGAAATCCAGTAAAAAGTGTCTTGAGGCCGTTGAAAAATGTTAACGGAGATCTAGTTTCTGAAGAAAAGGAAATGGCTACCTAGCTAAACGAATTTCTTACGTCAATTTTTACTATAGAAGATGTAATGAATATCCCTACGGTCATAGACATAATACCTTTTGATAATGGTAATATTTTTGATAATATTGTGGTTAGTGAAGGGAAGGTAATGCGCTATATTGATAAAATGAAAACGCGTAAATCACCGGGGCCGGATTCCATATATCCCATACAACTAAAAGAATTAAAAGATAGCATTATTGTGCCGCTAACAAAGATTTTTAATGCGTCTATTTAACAGGGGTGCGTACCAGATAATTTCAAGTTGGCAAACGTAACACCTATCTTTAAGAAAGCCGATAAAGGTGCGGCGGGAAATTATAGGCCAATCAGTGTAACGTCTGTTGTAGGTAAGCTACTGGAATCAATAATTAGGGATCGTATTGTCGAACATTTAGAATTGCATAAACTAGTTAGAAATACGCAGCACGGTTTTAGGCGAAATAAATCTTGCTTAACTAATCTTTTAGAATTTTTTCAAAGCATGGTTGACGTTTACGATAGTCATCGGGCGGTTCATGTAGTGTATTTAGATTTTCAAAAAGCGTTTGACACCGTACCGCACAAAAGACTCATTGAAAAGACTAAGGCTCATGGAATCAGGGGTGTAGTAATAAATTGGCTAGAAGAGTGGTTGCGAGGTAGGAAACAGAGGGTCGTCGTTGATGGAGCGGAGTCGTGTTGGGCTAATGTAGCGAGTGGCGTTCCTCAGGGTTCTGCATTAGGCCCCTTGTTTTTTCTTATATATATTAACGATTTAGATGTCGGCCTAGTCAGTACAGTTTCAAAGTTTGCGGATGACACGAAGCTGGGTGGTAGGGCGATTAATGACGAAGATAGAGGTAAAATCCAGGAAGATCTGAATAAAATCGTTGATTGGTCAGTCACATGGCAAATGAGATTTAACGTCGATAAGTGAAAAATTTTGCATATAGGTTCGCGTAACGGCTATTTTGCGTATAGTATGTCAGGGAAAGTTAAGCGTAGAGCAGGAAAAAGATTTAGGAGTTATAGTTACTGGTAGCGAAACAAAGTACAGCAGCGGTCAATAAGGCGAACAAAGTGTTAGGTTTTATAGCTCGGAATTTTTAGTACAAATCGCGCGATATTATAGTTCCTCTTTATAAATCATTAATTAGACCCCATTTCGAGTAAGCGGTCCAATTTTGGAATCCGCATATGCGCAAAGATATAGACAAAATCGAGAGTTCAAAGACGAGCAACTAAGATGATTCTGTCGCTTAGGTCAAAGTCGTACGAGGATAGGCTTAAGGAGTTAAAATTGACTACACTCGAGACTCGGAGGCTAAGGGGTGATCTATTCCAGGTTTTCAAAATTATGAATGGGTTCGATAACGTAGATAGAGATAGCGTTTTCGAAATATCTCAATAAAATAGGACTAGAAATAACGGGTGTAAGTTGACAAGTAGAAGGTTCGAGACAACAGTTGCCAAAAACTTTTTTACCCATAGAATAGTAAATAGGTGGAATAGTTTGCCGGTAGAAGTAATTAGTAGCACGTCTATAAACATGTTTAAAAATCGATTAGACGCATATGTTGATAGATTGGGTATAGTTTAAGGTAGTAAAATTAAGGCTTTGTGGTGAAAGATCCCACAGCTCAACACAAGTGTTGTGGGATATAGGGAGGCAGCATCTTGGGTTAGGGGATACTCTCTGTCCTTACACACCCAATTTAAAGAGATTGCTCTGCCGAGCGGTGCCCCCCATATTACTGTGAGGTATTGAAAAACTCATGATCTTCACTTGTCCCACAAACACCTTTAAATGGGAGACCCAAATTGGGATATGGGGAGGCAGCATCTTGGGTTAGGGGATACTCTCTGTCCTTACACACCCCATTTAAAGAGATTGCTCTGCCGAGCGGTGACCCCCATATTACTGTGAGGTATTGAAAAACTCATGATCTTCACTTGCCCCACAAACACCTTGAAATGGGAGACCCAAAATGGGTGCACACACATTTCTACATTACTGTACAGTCTTTACAGCTACACCTACACTTTTCCTCCTATGTATATATATTGTAATGTATATGGTTGTAAATTGTGACTTGGTCCGCAATTGATATGGACCGTGACTTATTTTTGGCTGGCAAGGTACTGGTATTGATGGATACAGTAATGAAATTGACTGGATTCTTTGGATCTGATATATTTGCATGTCGGTTATAAATAGATATAGAGTGTAAAATATTTGTGGAGAGTAGTCTATTATGACTTGATCCTCTGGATCCTGAGATTCTATTTTTAGTTTTAAATTGATAATTAATTAGTTTTAAATTGATAATTATTTAGTTTTGTAAAAATTAGTCGTTGCCAATGTACAGGCAGTTTTTACAAAGTGGAGCCGCCTCGATGGCCCGAAGTGGCCCCTAGTTTACCCACTATAAACATTTCTTATGTTCTTGTGGTTCGGAACCCACGTAAAATTGTAGGTCCCCTCCGCCACCACGGAGGACATGCACAATACATAATTACGAACACAGTTAGGTAGACCAGCCATGAGTGGATCCTAGGGTCTTTGTTGGTCTGAAACATTATATAACATTATATATATATATATATATATATATATTACTATATTTAATATGTTGTCTCCAAATCCTTTTATTTTGTTAATCAGGGATGGCTGAAGGACAAGGGAGGACTAATGCCACAAATACCGAACGATACTCGGTGGAACTCACAGGAAGCTTGTGTAGACACATCTATAAAAAAAATTTCATAAATACAATGAAATCAATACTGAGCAAGAAATTGATGGAAATATTGCCACTACCCTGAACAATGCAGGCTTATACAGAGACGCCCTTCACCTTCAGAAGCAGCTAAAGGAAGTTGCTATTGCACTTGATAAGGTATACTTAGCTACCTATGAAAAATTGGTTACATTTTTACGTATGGTACATCTGCTACTTAACTATTTTAATACCTTTTCTAGTTTTATTTTAATTAATTAATGCTTTCAGTAAAAATTTTATTTGTACTTTATTCTGGGATTTATTATTATATGAGTGTAATCAAATTTTTGCAGCTTCAAAGTGATTCAGCAACTTTGTCAACTGCTGTTGAGACGTGGATAATCAGCAACAAGCCTCAATATCCAGCATACTTTTTGGCTTTCAAAATAAAAGACAAGAACCTTTTCTCAGTATCAATGTTTAATAATCAAGTCATTCAACTGTATAGAAAGTCTTCCTCTACTTGGTGGCAATTGATGAAAGTACAAACTGCAAAAAGAAATGCTATTGGTATGGAAGATTTCTGCAACTTTTGTAAACATCTACTGAGTTGTACCCCAAGTTCAGCTGCCATTAAGAGAGTTTTCTCAACACTTGGACACATCTGGTCCAAGTTACGCAACAAGCTTGGGACAGAAAAAGCAGGAAACCTGGTCAAAATACAAAAATATTTGCGTACTGGAAGTGAACTGAATGAAGATGAAGTTTGATTACTTTGGATGTGCCAGTGCTTAATAAATAAATACTTAACTATGATTATCTGAATTTAATTAGTTTATTACTTTTACAGGCACTTCATTTAATAAAATGAAATATTTTGGAGTACAGTTTTAATTAAAAATAAAGTTGAAGTTAAGTTGAGCTTTGTGCTTTTGTTATATATTTAATAAAACAAAGTCCTACATGACTGCAATTAGGGGGGCGATCAATTTGTATTTTTTGGGGATTATTTATTTTTTCTGGTTCTTAAAATATGTTATCACTTACGAACAGCTTAGAAATAGAAAAAAAATCGGTAATTTTTTACTATCACTCCGGTCTCTTCAATTCCAATAATTTATAGATCAATGGATTCGTTATTACACCAGGAATGCGATTTGGATAGTCTCAAGTGAGGGAACTGGCCCAAAACTAAGTTAGGACACGAAGTTTGTTTTGGGGTATAAGTGTGAAAAAATACCCTAAAATGCGGGTAATTCCTTCATTCCCGATGTAAAAACGAATCCATTGATAAATAAATTATGGAAATTGTAGAAACAACCAACATGAGTGACCTAAAAGGTATATACATACATTTATATATATGTAGTAAAACGAACACTATATATTCACTGTATATATTATATATACACCATAAAGCTATACTAACCTAACCTAATTTTAGGTACTACTCTTACCTGTATATATATATATATATATATTATATTATATTTCTTTTTTAATGTGGTTTGTAGAGCTGAGCCGCTGCAACATGAAAAGGTGTAGCCTTTGTTTGGGTTCTTGATATTTCAAGCAGAATATGTATCATGCTAGATATCCAACAAAATGCTTTTCTGTTTTTATCGAACACACACTTATTACCACAAACAATACCTTCCTTGTTTTTCTTAGAGCAAATAAATTCCTTTAGCAATACACCGTGTTCTACATAAAAGTCAAATGCAGCCACTTCCTCATCAAAAAATTTGCATGAAGTTAAACACAGTGAATAATTACAACTATCGCGACACAAAAATCTTACGAGTTCAGGTCAAACCCCCCAATTTTGTTAGCGGTACCTTCCTAACCTTTGTGGGATCAGCCATTTTATCACTCCCAAAAACATGATCCGCGATTTTATCGCTCAAAAAAATAATTTCTTAACATTAATTTTATAGCTTTAATCGGCATTTGCCTTCATATTGTACTTAATAAAAGTTGTTTAAGAAAATGTAAAGTCTTATGGTAAACTTTATTTTCAGTTTCCAGAGGCTGGACTGATAGTAAAAAATTAACAAAAAATCATGTATTTTACTCGATAACCCCCCTGTACATGTGGTTTGAAAGTTTATTGAATATCATAATGTTTATTCTAAGAGTAAATTCCAGTTTATTTAAACAAATCTTGTTAAAAAACAAGAAATATCATTGAAGTAGTTAGAAATAGACCTGTAATTGATTAATTCATTACAGAATATATTTGCTAGAAAATAATGGAAACTAATAATATATGTATATATTTTTACATCACCTGGACAAAACAAAAAATCATAAATTCAGACATATATAGCATAATAAGTATAAAAGCCTCTAATTACCACATATTATTTAGCACATAAGTATATTTATAGCATTATCAAAATCTTTCATAGTTATTGTCATATTTGATGCAACTCTGTCGAGATAGATTTTCAAGTTAATTGCATAAGTCTCTATTGGAAGATTCTTGTAGTACTTTTTCAGTTTGAAGATATCTGACAACATGAAAAGAGATGTCGATGTATCTTGCATATCTCACTTCGATGTATATTCTGTCATTTTTCTCTGAGTGACAACCTTGTATCATTCACAAAATCATCTACTTTACTAGCTTTGGTGAAAGGTCCACCAAGTTCCTTCAGGGTGTCTAGATCTTTGTTCTCTTGTCAGCTGCTATGTTTGCTACCTCCTTGTCACTTAATCCTTGCCTCTTAAGTTCTTGTTGCTTTCTGTTCCATTCTACCAACACGTTAGGAAGGGGACCATCTTGCTGTACTAGTTTTACATATGCTCTGGCCATAGACTTGCCTTCAATCAAGTCAGTTCTTCTTCCTTTTATATGTGCACTGCTGGTCATAGATAGCTGTTTTGCACCACGTTGACTGAGCTCATAGTTGATGCTGCCCACTGACTGTTCTGGATGCAAGTTGTTGATTGGTGCTCTTTGTAGTTTCTCCTGATCCATCGATGCTACCTGAAAAGGAATAAAATAGTACTGTACCATGAGGATACAAAAACAAGGTGCCCGGACAGTTCGCTACCATATATAAATTTACCAGTAAAATTAAAAAAGGTAAAATTTATTAAAAAATTACGAGAATTATTAAATGAATACAAGGATTATTAAATGATTACATGAATTACATAAATTATTACGCATGATTACATGAATTATTAGAAGAATTTTATGTTTTAAAAAGAAAGAAAGAATGCATAAAACATTTGATAGAATAAAATATCTAAAAATATTTAAGATTATGTGCAATAGCGCGAAGGAATGCCAGTTTATTTCCAGAATCGTATCTTCTCAGTAAATTATGGATCCTCTGCTCACAGTCCCTATACTTTTTCCGAGTTGCGTTTAGGTTAGGTTAGGTAACGTTACAGTATAAACAATTAAAAGAACACAAGACATACAAAAAATTAAAAGAACAACGGAAATACAAGAATTAGAAGAACAAAAGGTAAAGGATATAAAAAAATATTCCAATCAAACCAATTAAAAATTAAAATGTAGATAGAGGAACCAACCTTTATGGAAGCGCGAGTGACCAGACACTGAATTGCTAATAAAGAAGCCCTAACAAGGTGAATAACGGTGAGTATTTTTCTCGAAAATTCTAAAGTTAGTTGGTACGTTATGTTGCTATTTTTTGTATTTAAGTAACCAAAAGGGGAGAGGCAGAGGGATCAATGTTAAATGTCGGTTTTTATAAAAAGAGATTCTAAAATTCTAAAAATTCTAAGAGAAGTGTCATCAGATGATGAGGCTAAAATTTTAAAATGTTTATCCAAAAGGGCAAGATTGCAGGACTGGGCATGTTCTCTTATAGGAGAAAATTCTTTAACGACAGCGAAGTTAGATGCCGGTAGCGAAATGTCCCGTAGCGAAATGTCCTAGTAGCGAAACGTCCAGTAGCGAACTGTCCGGTAGCGAAATGTCCGGTAGCGAATTGTCCAGTAGCGAACGGTCCTAGCACCCAAAAACAGCATCAATTCAACAACAATAGGACATTATAAAATTATGCATTGCACTTACCTGTCGAGGGGCTTCCGCATCACAGTCACCAAACTGGAATATGTCTCCACGTTGTTTCTGCCATCCAGCTGCTAATTTCTTCATCATGATGCTGAGAACACTTGTGACTCTTGGTTTGTAGCAGTTAACGGCATTCGTGATTGAATTGCGGATGTCTTCATTCCACAGAACCGTTTTAAACTTATCAGGTGATATGAAGTTGAATGCAGGCTCGTCAATGTTCAGAAGATCAGATGGATCCGTTTTGCATAAATCATTAGGGCGGGTCATACTATGCATTTTTTTTAAATCAATGGAGAGGGGTGTTCAAATGACATATTTTGGTGTATAGAACACAATTCTGAAGAAAATATTTAATTCTGATGACCCTAACCTACATCATTTTGCAGTTGATTATTATTAAATTGTTGATTATTTTACTATTGTAGTTACACCGGAATATGTCTTCTCACGTTTTCTATCATGGCTGCTCACGTTATCTCTCATAGAGCATTGTTCTAACTAATTCATATAAACACATATAATGTAATTCATATAATAATAATAATATTTAAATACTCAAATAAAAAGGTGTGCCATTCCACTTAATTGTAATTATCATACAGTTTGGTATATGAAATATTTTGACGGTTTTCTGGCGCGCATAAGGCCATTTTCTGAGCCACCTTTCTCAGAGACTAGAATGTAACGTTTCAGAACATTCTAAAACGTTTTGTGAAGTAAGGGACCCCACCAAATAGGGGGTCCTGATCTACCAGAGCACAAGAGACAGGTGAGGACATTGAAAAGGCAGTGGATGGAAAGGAAGACAGAGAAAAGGAGAAGGAGCAAGGAGGAAAGTGCTGCAGTAGCAGAGAAGGCAGCCAGGAAGGATGTTAAGAGATTTTTGGCAGATGGTGATGAGGATCTGGAATTGGAGAGAAGTGGTGATGAAGATGAGTTTGTTCCTGAAGTTGAGCTCTTCCCTCAAACTGACCCTGAGCCAGCAGCTTCGGCAAAGGTACAGAAAAACTATGATGAGATTCAAAACATTGCCCTTGCTAGTGTAAGGTATGGCATAGGGCTGAGGCCAACTGCAGCGATAGCAACAGCAGCTCTGATTGACGCAGGAATCATCACAGAAGACAATACAAGTAAAGTGATTGATAAGAGCAAGGTCAAGAGAGCACAGGAGAAGTTGATGAGAGAGCTGGGGGAACAGTTCGAGAAGAAGTGCAGGGAGGAGGGGGGGGATCTCTTGCATCCTCTTTGATGGGCGGATTGACCTGACCAATGTGATGATGGAAGCTGAGGGCAGTGACCAATCTTTTCCCGCAAAGATCAAGGAAGAACACTATAGTGTTGTTAGTGAGCCTGGCAGCTACTATCTGTTCCACTTTACCCCAGAGAAAGCAACTAAAGAGGAGTCACATGCGGAGAAGATTGCTAAGGTCCTGTTTGCCTGGCTGAAAGAGAGGGGTTATGATAAGACCTTGTTGGCCATTGGAGGAGACTCAACAAATGTCAACACTGGTGTGAAAGCTGGAGTAATGCGGAAGCTGGAGCTGCACCTGGGGAGAAAGCTGGTCTGGTTGGTGTGCAACCTGCACACTGTTGAACTTCCCCTGCGCCATCTCATTGTTGACCTTGATGGCCCTACTCTGTCGGACAAAAAATTATCCGGGCCAATAGGAAAGCTCCTTGATTCTGCTACAGACTTTGATATCAATCCAAACTTCACCCGAATCTCTGTTGGCCCTCCACTGATCAAGCTTCCTGACAAGGTCATTCAAGATCTCTCAAGTGATCAATACCATGGCTATAAAATTGTCTGTGCAGTCAGGGATGGAGTACTTCCTGCAGGGCTGGCTCTGTTAGAGATAGGACCAGTAAACCACAGCCGCTGGCTCACCACAGCGAACAGACTTCTCAGGCTCTGGGTGTCAAAGCACGGACTTAAAGGAAAGAACCTGAAGATTCTGCAATTCATTGTGGAATTCATCCATCATTGGAGTGTATTACCCATGTTGGTTCAACGTGAAGGTCAAGCACTCCTGGATCGAAGGGCCTAGGCACATCCTCTTTCAGCTGGACTGCCTCAAGTCCCAGAGAAAGGAGGTGCTGGATATTGTGATGCCAACTGTGGGAAGATCTGCTTGGTATGCCCACAGTGAAGTCATCCTCCAAACACTACTCTGCTCTGAGGATCAGAAGGAGAGGATTGAAGGGGTGGAGAGAATCCTGGCCATCAGGGGAGAGGGGGACCCGGACACTCAGCTGGGGGACTCCTCTGTTAGGAGCAGAAGGACACCTGACATCAATTGTGATGCTTCCAGCATCGGTGACTTGATCAGCTGGTCAGAAGGTGTGTCAGAGCCACCTCTCACCTGCTCTCTGAGCACCTCAGAGGTGAAAAACTTCATCAACACCCCCATGGAGGTGCGCAACTGGCCTTGCCACACACAAATTATTGAGAGGGTTGTTAAAATGGTGACTGAGGCTTCTGCTAAGTACTTCTCACAGGAAAAGAGGGATGGAGGGATCAGGGCTCAGGAGACCAGCAGGAAGCTGATGTCCAAGTCTGAGTCAAAGCAGGATTTGTGCAACCTGGCAAAGTTCAAGATGTCAGGAGAATGATCTTTGTAATTATATCCAGTGATATACATGCAGTTCACCTATTAATAAATATATGTAAAGTTGATTTGGCCTTGTCAATATAAATGATTTACCTTATATCTTTTAATATATTATAAAGGGGTTCAAAAGGGTAAAATTGGCAATTTAGAAATACAAAATGATGTAGGTTAGAGTTATCCTATCCAAACAAGAAGCTCATATTTGAATTCCCCATGTAAAAACACATAATTTAGACACCCCTGATGGTAGGATTTCCTTCAGATTCATGTTGTCACCTGAGTACGACCCGCCCTAATAAATCATCGTACAGCGTTGGAAATGCAATCATGATCTTAGCATAATCTGTTGTGCTAGCCGATGTCAGACTGATGAATGGTTCAATCAAATGTATTCCATTAGTGCACCAGCTAGACAAAGGATGCGAATATATTCAAGGTTATTGAATGAGCGCAGGATGCATGCAAGTTGGTTAGTGATGTGTTCATACTTGTTGAGAAAATTAGAAACATCTTCATCCAAGTGGATGGTGATAACGCACAAGAAAGTAAGCCTATTGAACCTCTCTTTTTGTAGGCGAACAGCAGCATTTTTCTTTGGCATGATGTATTGATCAAAGTCACCTGCTTTGTTCTACTGTTTATGGTCATAATCGTGTGAAACCAATCTCACTAAACAGTCCATGAACTGTTCTGTGATTGAATCATGGGATGTAACACAACTGACAAGGAAGTTTGAAAATATCTTGTCTGATCCAATAGTGTTATCAATCTCTTTAAACACTTCAACAATTTTGCGATTAAACATTAATGTAAGATGAATTTGACATAAGAGATGTTCAGGTGTGTGATCGGTGTCAAGCATGTCAGATACAATGCTTTCGATCACAATGTTGTGGCTCGTTGCATCAGTCATCACAAAATCTATTTTCTCATAGAGTCTTAGGATCGAAACCGCTGACTACCGATAAAATGTTCAGGATAGTAACTCTCAGTGCTGTTAGATTTTCTCGTGATTCTGATACTACCTGCAGCGTTGGGAAGGAACGATATTTTCCACTAATTGTGATACCTTGAACAGAAAATGACCCTGCACACTGTTTTCTAGATCCATCATCATGATAAGTAATTGTGAATGACTCATCCGAATTCATGATCTCTTGTACTATTTCTGCCAGTACAAAGGCTTCAATAGCTTTTCCTATTTTTCGGCATGCTGATTGGGCTGGAGCTGTCTAAATCAATGTAATGCGCATTTTCGTCAAAGTACTTCCAGCTGCGATCGAACATGTAGTTCCCCACTTCAATAATAGCTGCTGTTGCTTGGTTGTATGATAAATGATATTTGGATATCAGTTTGTCAGCCACTCTGTAGAATGCTTTTTTTATTTTTGCCAGACTTTCACGGATATGCCTGTATTGATGCGACAACTTGTCTCTATCCTTATTCAAGTTTGCATACACAAATTTTCGTTTTTTTGACGTTGATGGTATATTTTCTTCAGGGATATATTCATCTTTAGTGCATGTGTCCTCATCTGTTATCGAGCCATCAAATTCTTGGTAAAGCTGTGATACAAACCGATTTTTCTTTGTGCCTTCTTGTTCCTTTAGGAGCATCTTGTCCATTGCAGCTTGCATCCTCATTTGCCTCCCAGCTGTTCTTTGCCATGCCATGTCCACTGAATTATCACAAAGCATTTTTCTTGGTCCTCGTTGATCCTCCAGGAACTTCCAGTCTATCTCAGTAACTTTAACACCATATATCTTCTTTTGGCGTCTTCGTGATTTCATATCTGTACAGGAGATATCAAACAAAGTGGCTGCAACACGGTTGTTGAATTCTGAAATTTCTGGTCGTTTTGCTTCAGTCTTTCTCTGTGAGCGAACCTGAGTGTTTTTGAACTCTTCATACAATTTTGTTATCTGGTTGACAATGTTACTGATCGACTTTGTGTATAGGTTGCACCAGATCCAAAGGTTCTGCAAGTTGCAGGCAACTTTCCATGCAGCATCACTAACAGAAAGTTGATTCTTACCAGCTCTGGCTGGCCTCAGCATGAACATCATCACTTGAATAACATCTTGCTGGAGTGGCAGTACACCTGCCTTAAACTGATATAGCTCAATATATTCCACATCTCCACACCGGCGTGTGGAAGCAGAACGTAACTCTCTCATTTTGATCCTGTTAATTACTGTGTCTATTTTAAGATTTCTTTAGCTCCTGTAAATGAGAAAAAATTATAAAACAAGCATAAAAAAGTTACAACTAAAATAATCATGTAATATAATAATATTATATATATATATATATAATATATATATATATTATATAATATATATATATATTATTATATATATATATATATAGCCTACATATAATATAATAAAACTGTATAATATTATGATTATATGTAAATAATAATCATAAAATAATAATCAATGGCAAATAATCAGTTTTTGTGGCTAATATTGTTATTTAGCATCAGCAAACAATTCAGTTAACTAAATTTATGATGTGAATATTGATGTCATAGCGGTTTAATAGTATTTTTTTAGCAAAACCAGATAAAGTGGCTAATAATTTTCATTGTTAATATCAGCAAAACTTCAGAGGGCATGTACAGGGTGGGGGGGGTGGGGATAATGACATCAGATATTTGTGAAACATGGTTCATTTTACTTCTTTTGTATGATAGCAACTTTTAAAGACCAGAAAACTCGGGGTCACCATTTCTGTTCCCCCCCCTACAGTGCAATGCCTCTTAAATCCATGGTAGTGACTGTTATATTATTTTTATTAGCGTATTACAGTAACTCGTTGTTTTGAAATATCTGAAAAACCCGCTTGAGTGGGTTTTAATTGTTTTTTTTACAGGTGGGCGTTTTCCGAAAAAAAAACCACTGGGGACAACTGGGTCGGGTCCAATCAGGCCAACCTTGATAATCACACGGAAATAGGATGCATCGCATGGTTACGGAGTCAATATTTACAGTTTGGCTGTTCCATTAAATTCCCTCGCCTTTATAGAGCAAATTAATGCATTTTCAGTGCAATAAAGGGGATGGAGTTTAACGCAACAGTGTCAAACAGCGTGAAAATTGAAAGTACCATTTTGGGAGTTCTGGATGGCGTAATCAATAGCGCGCTAATTCCATAAGCACGCGACGCAGGTTCGAGTCCCACTAGGTGCAAGTTCCCCACATACATTTTTCACGGTAAACTTTTGTATTTTTGGGTGAAAGGACATTTAGGGACAATCGCACCTTCGTCGGTCATATATATTTACTCCATACGTGTTGCCATTGTTTGACAGTTTCAGTAATTATATGATGTCGGCCAAGAGTGCTTGGACAAAGAATGGCAAACTCTACTTGCAGAAAAAGAGAAAAAAATGGATGAATGAAGAAAAGACAAGACAATGAAATCATCAGGGAAGGGAAAGCTAAACCTGAAGAAAAGAATTTTTAAAGTTTATCGCAGAAAACAAGCAGGCAAACAAAGGCAGTCTGAGGAATTCATATGTCCAGGATGTGGAGAGTATTATATGGATTCAGTGTGGTTCATGCACGTGGAATGGTGGCATGAAGCTTAAACAAACAAAGAGAAAAGTGATCTTTATCAGTGTGACCTGTGCTTCTGAGTATTCTAAACCAATTTCTTGCGCACTCTGAATATTTTTTTATTTTCCGTTCCACATAAATATGGCTGCAGTTTTACAAATTTTGTTATTTAATTTTTTAAAATTTATAGTTGTATAAAGGTTGTTTCGATAAAAAACTGTACTTACACCCAAGCAGGAAGTAGATATAAAATAAAATGTCTTAATTGCTTACTCTTATCCGACTTGTCAAGTTGTCCCTAATATGAAGATTAGAACCAAAACACAAACACCAAACATCTTAATTCATTAATTGCAGACGTTTCGGAGACACCTGTCTCTATTTTCAGTGGCTAAAATAAAGTATTAATATTTTAAAAGTTAAAAATAAAAGTATAAAATATCGCTACTGTTTTTTATGCAGGAAGGAGGGGTCAAGTCAAGGGCGAATGCCCGCGAGAACGCCCACCCCATAGAGAAGAAGAGAGCCAAAATCAAGGTCCGAGGCTTTCGAGATGCCTGGACACTATGCGTTTGAAAGATTGGAGATCATGGATTGGGGAAAAGATGAACTGAGGAAGATTGTTCCAGAGTTCATCAGTTGAGTAGATGAAGGATTGAGAATACCGATTAACCATTGCGTTAGAGAGTTGGACATAAGAGGAATGAGAATGTGTCGAAAATCTGATTCTGCGTGCTTTCCTTAAGGAGGAGGAATGCAGTTAGAGAGTTCAGAAGAGCAATGTTCGTTTAATAACTATAGTAAATACAGAGTAAGGCAACATTCCAGCGGAGAGGGATTGAAGATAATCAGTAAGAGGCGTGGAATTGATGAGACGAAAAGCCTTTGGTTCCATTCCGTCAAATAGAGCTGTGTGGGTTGAGCCACAACACAAATGATAAGCGTACTCCATACAGCAGCGAATAAGACCCATGTACAAAGACAGCAACTACGTCGGGGTGAAAAAACAGCGGAGCTGATACAGCACACTTAACCTCTCAGAAGCTGGTTTGGAAAGAAAGAATATGTGATCTTTCCAGGAAAGATCACGAGAAAAGGAAACGCTAAAAATGTAAAGAGAAGAGGAAGGATTATGTTGTGTATTCTTGAAGATAAGCGGATAGTCGTGTAGAAGACTGTGACAAGTGGACAGATGAAGGAAGTAAGATTTTGAGGCATTGAAAGCCACAAGTTTTTTTCTGCCACAATAAAGATCAGAGGTCAGGTGAACCATAGCCGTCCAACGCGAATCATGGAGTGACTGTTAAGAAGGATGTCTTTTGAAGTGGGTGGAGAAGTGAAGATTGGAATCATGAGGGAAGGAGCGGATAGGACAGGAAGCGTTACTGAATTGATCATTTGTAAATAAAAAGAAGAGTGGGTGACAGGACAGAACTCTGAGGAACACCACTATTAATAACTTTAGGAGAAGAACAGAGGCCATTTACAACCGCAGCTACAGAAGGAAGTTTTCACATTCACAAGAAGCTATATCAAAGCGATTCAATGATAGCTTGATAGGATGCTTAATCTTTCCGCCCTTTGAATTGTTTCAAGACATTTTGATATTTTTCGTACAAACCTTGGATGCGCTGCGTTATGGTCTTATTATGGCTAGTTGGAATAGAAGCACGATCCCATACAGTTTTACTTTTTGGGCAACGACTGGAGCAACATCATAAATTTTTGGATTAGCTTCTCCTGACTTAATTCTTTCCTGTCTGACATAAAGGAAACACTGAAGTATACCTTCGGACGAAGGCAAATAAATCAATGAGAGATCCTTTGTTGGTCCAAAGATTGAATTCAGCTGTTGAGTATTCCTTGTCTTCAGTGGTGGCATTCAGCCGGTTCGCACCGGTTCGTGCGAACCGGTTCCTAAAATTTCCCGAGTTCGCCGAACCGGTCCTTAACCCTTTCAGTCCGTGCATGATTTTTCTTTATACCATACGCATTTCGATAAAAACATTTTTTTAGTTTTCATTTCTGACATGGAAGGGGGAGGAGAAGGGGAGGGGAGGGCGAACCGGTTCTTAAAATTTTTGAATGCCACCATTGCTTGTCTTCCTTTTTGCTGATTCATTCGCGGCCATGGAAGCCATGGCTAATTTTGCTTTGTACGTCGGAATAGAATTAGACTATATTAGTGATTGTAAATGTTTTTAGCGAATCCGATTCAATACAAAAATTTATCAAAGCAATTAAATAATCTGAAAAAGAGATATAAATTATAATGTAATATAGTATAAATAACAAACCATAAATAATATAATTATGAAATAATTTAAATCTGTGAAAATCTAAACAAATGGAAACATTAAAATGGTGCTAAAACATCTACTAAAGTTAAGAAACTCAACGAAAGATATAAAAATTCCTATTTTTTTTAGTATTTTTCATGAAACACCAATTTTTTCAGATTTCTTTGAGGAATGGGAGAAAAGTGTATAAGGGAAAGGTTAAATAACATAAATAGACAAATCAAATTAAACAAAAATGATCTTCCTAGCATAAATGCAACGGAAGGATACGCTTAAATCTTTGAATTTTTCCTTAATATTTTGGGGAACCTGAAAGGCAAAATCTTTGACCTCCTTGGGGCCCGTGAAATTGACGCCGCAGGTACCTAATATTTTACAGATTTCTTATTGGTACCACCAGAGGCAGATTAAGACACCTCTGGGCCCCGGTGCAATGAAGAATATGGGAGCCCTTTTCTGTAGCTTTTTATTAACAATATATGTACGGTGCTCAGGCTAATTGAGAAACAAACTTAAAAGAACCTTAACACAGTGTATTTTGCCGCTTGCCAAAACCAAACTATTAAACAAACTTTACTTTAGGGCCTATAAAACAAAATAAAACAGGGAATTTGTCAGTTTGTGTACTCTGTCATATTTAATCAAAGAAGTTTGCGAAATCTCGAATTATATCATCGAAACTCAGTTGAATGGGGGCCCGTCAAGCATGGGAGCCTGAGGCTTCAGCATCAATAGCCTCAGTGATAATCCGCCACTGGGTACCACAGACCAACTTTTGGGTGCCCCTACAAAACGGAATTCTAAAAAAACGTTTTTTTCACTCCACCCTACAGTGTTCACCCCTTTGAATTTGTCACTAATCACATCTTTCTCATACATCTCAGACAAATTTGCTATTAAATTTATTCTTATCTTGTATTTACATCTTACTTCACAGCTAGCACCAACTATTAAACAAAAATGAACTATTCTCACCTTTTTATAAAAGAATATCTGGCAATTCAGAGTGTTCTCAGTACTATCATAATATCCTCCTTCAGGCTGTGCTACACGGGTAACTCAGGGTCATCTGGTGTCAAACTTCCTTTCAACTTTGGCGTTCAAAAACATCCTCACCTTACTACAGTAAATCTATCCATCGACCCATTGTCTCATCTATCTAATTCTGTTAAAGAATCAGAGGTTAGAGGATTCATTCCACAAGAGAATCTTGTTAATACTCCAATGAAGTTCAAATGTCGAATACACACTGTAGCGACGAATGATAGTCATCATGTGGAAGTGTTCTAAATCTGAACAGTTTGAAAATGTAAACAGTCATTTATATTGATATAATGTATTTATAAAAATTGTTTTGTTAAGGAAAACAAAATCGAACCTGAACACAACTTCCAGCAATTTACAAGATAAAGATAGTGACAGTCTAAATGAGACCTTGAAGTTAACCAACTGAAGACGTCAGTTTTATGGAACATTTAAAGTTATTTTTATGTAGATTTTATCCCCAAATAAGAAAACCGAATGAAAGTTTTTCTTCGCGTTTAACCTCTGAAAATCAACTAAAACAATAGAGCTCCAAATAACTGAAAACGCGTATCATGACTATTTCTTTATTTTCTCAAAAGTACCATCCATAACGCATAAAATAATTAATTATATTAGGTTCTTATTTATTAGGTTGATATTTCTAATACATTTTCGAAATACATAAATTTGATAATGTTTAATATTACATACTTATAATTGCATTAGTTATGAAACTTTCAATTATATAATATATATATATATACAGGGTTATTGAAAATGATTCATCCGATTTCAACTGAGAATATTTCCGTACCTATCAACCGTGCATCAACTGGGCATACACCACATGAAAGAGGAAATCTCCAAGTTTTACAAGATCACCGCGAGAGGGCTCCAAAGTCAAGCCGTGGCCTAGCCTAGCAACAAACAGTCAGTGTGAAAATGGCGTCCACACAGCAGGAGTAGTTTTGTGTGTTGCAGTTTTCGAGCTGTAAATCGGTAGTCACAGTGCCGATACCTGCCGATACCACCGATGGATGCTATGAGCACCCGGTGGATCTGTTCTGTAACGTCGACGAAACTCACGCTGCACTGTGACTACCGATTTACAGCTCGAAAACTGCAACACACAAAACGCCTTCTGCTGTGCGGACGCCATTTTCACACTGACTGTTGCTAGGCTAGGCCATGGCTTGACTTTGGAGCCCTTTCGCGGTGATCTTTTAAAACTCGGAGATTTCCTCTTTCATGTGGTGTATGCCCAGTTGATGCACGGTTGATAGGTACGGAAGTATTCTCAGTTGAAATCGGATGAATCAGTTTGAATAACTCTGTATATATATATATATATATATATATATATATATTATATATATAATATATATTATACATATATATATATATATATATATATATATATATATATATATATATATATATATATATATATATATGAAAATTAATAGAAATATTCTTGAGTCTGCCATTATTCAACTTTCAAATAACTTCAACATAAGCAAAGGTCTTTTTCAACTCGATCCTGTTGTTTTGAATTCCTTTAAAACAAACCTAGATAAAAAGGGTAGGACACTCAATCTTTGGTAAACTTGTAAGCTACTTTATTTACTTTTAATCTTCAATTTATTTTTATATATATCGAAACTTGACTCTAAGAAGGCAAGTGTTAAACCCGGGCGTATCTCCAGTATAAATTTGTATTATTTTTATAACTCATTTGATCTTGTGCTAAAAATCGATTTGCCTCTTTGTTAATCCTCTAATCCTTAATTTTTAAGTTTTATTTATACTTCTCCGTTTATCGCATATATATGTATATATATGTTATGTGTGTAGATATGTATGTATATATATATAGTATATGTGTTTGTGTTTGTGTGTATGTATGTTATTTATTTATATTTCTGTAACCTATATATAGGCCGGAACCTTTTATTTATTTCAGTGTTCCTGAGGATGTCATTAGACGAAAGCGCTTGAGCACCGTTTTGTGTTTCCTTTCCTTCGTGGTTTTACTCATCATATATATATATATATATATATATACATATATATATACATATATATATATAATATATATATATATATATATATATATATATATTATATATATATAAGTCCAGCACAGCAGTTGTGACTGTAATTGTGCAGAAGAACTAGAAGCTATTAAACTTTTGAAGAGAATTAATAAAAAAATATAAAAAATTCGTATTGTGAGACAATCCTCATACTTTCTTCTTTTAATGCTAGGATAAATGACATCCTTGGATCTTTTGCAACGTCTACAGGAAGGCTGTTACCTTCAACAGGAAAGACAAGGCTTTCTGCGAGAATTCTGAACATCATTACTGACAGGAAAGGAGCCCACTTAAAAGTAAAGAAAAAAAATTTTGTCTGGGTAATAAAGCGAAGATCCAAAGGTTAAGAGGATGAAATTATAGTAGAAGGTGTCGGAGAAATCTTTTTAAAAATACGAGATAATACGAGAGCCACTCAATATATTTTGCCCCACCTTTTTTTTTCTTTCCAAGTTTCCTTGTAAGTTCCAGAAATTTTGTACACAAGTAGTTACATTCCTTTTTTACAAGTTTTTATTTTTCCACATAGTCTCCATCCTTTTCTACGGCTTTCCTCCACCTCGAAACAAGTGCCTTTATTCTTTGCTGGTAAACGTCCGCTGGGTTCCGCTCGAGCCACCTCTTAACCTCCTCAACAACCTCATCGTCACTCTGAAACTTTCTTCCACGTATAGCATCTTTCATTGGCCCAAACAAATGGAAGTCTGAAGGCGCCAGATCCTGGCTGTATGGAGGGTGGGGTAACACAGTCAAGCGCATTTTTGTGATGGCCTCTCTTGTTTGCAAATTGTTGTGTGGTCTTGCGTTATCGTGCAAAAGAAGGACGTCTTCCAGTTTTCTCTCCAGTCGAACTCGCTTTGTACATCTCTGGAGTCTCTGTAGGGTAGCAATATATGCCTCTGAGTTGATTGTTTGTTCTTTCTTCATAATGTCTACCGGAATCACCCTTTTCATGTCCCAGAAGATGGTGGCCATAACCTTTCCTGCAGAGTGAGCCATTTTGAACTTTTTCTTGCGTGGGGAATCTGCGTGATGCCACTTCAGGATTGGCGTTTTGTTTCATGTTCAAAGTGGTGTACCCAAGTCTCATCCCCAGTCATAATTCGTGAAAGGAAGTCATCCCCTTCTGTCTCGTATCGAACCAACGACTCAGAAGCAATTTCTTTTCTTTGGGTTTTGTGATCTTCAGTCAGTTCGCGAGGAACAAACCGTGAACACACTTTTGAGTATCCCAGTTGCTGAATTATCGTTTTTATACAAGGAGGGGAAGTTCAAACTGGAAAAATCCAGTTATGTGAAGCGCAAAAAGTTCAAACTTACGGCCCAAAAGATATTTCAGCCCCGTGGCCTATTATTCAGCTAAGAAAAAAGGGTGGGGCGAAATATATTGAATGTCCGTAGTACATATAGAAAAAGTGGTTTTCTTAACGTTTGCATGCATTTATATAGAAGTTTCAGGGCGAGTAGGTAATAGATATTAATACGATTTTTATATATACTATATATATATATATATATACATATATATATCGGGTGGCCCAAAAAAAAGTTCTCATTTTTCAACTAGTCATATCCCAGTAACCCGTGGACCTATATAGACGATATTTTAACACAATTTACACCAAAGCCTTGTCTCACTATGGTTAAAATTTGAAAACGATATCGTTTATGCTTTTCTCATAATTTAGAAAATAAAAACTCGTGTCAAAAAAACAAATATCGATTGTAGTCTATGCTCGGCCTTTTGGCGAATTTTAGGCCATGCGTAGGCTACGCCCGTTTCAGAGTTTACGAGCTTACAGACTACATATCCTTCAGTCCTTCAGTCGCAATCATGACGTTGTCAGAAGAAGACTGTGCTCTCATTAAAGCTTGCTACATTGACAAAGGATGGAAGAGTGGAAGATTACTACGAGAGTTTCCAGGGAGAGGTTGGAAGAGACGTACACTACACGAGACAAACTGTTAAAGAAGCTTCGCGATACAGGAACCACCACCAGGAAACCAGGAAGTGGCAGGCCAAAAACAGCAGCAACACCAGGAAACGTGGATTACATAAATGATAAGATCTGCTCTCAAGAAAATGAACCAGGGACTCATTTATCGCAACGGACAATTGCCAAAAATCTGAGTATTGGTAGGAGTTCTGTGCAACGTGTAGTAAAATCGCTGAACCTAAAACCATTCAAAAGGATTCCCACATCTAGAAAAAACGAAAATGTGAACGATAAAAGAAAAACAAGGTGCAGACAGTTGCTTAATAAATTTTCAGTTGATGGTGTTAAGAAGATAGTGTTCACGGATGAGAAGGATTTTACACTAGAAATTCCACGAAATCCTCAAAATGACGTTGTCTACGGACGTGGCCGAAAAGGCTATATTCCGGTGAATAGACTGTATCATGAGACATCGCGATTTTCAAAAAAAGTGATGATATCTGCAGGCGTTTCTTGGAACGGTAAAACTGACGTTCATTTTATTGATACCGAAACGACGAAAGTGAATTCCGTAAATTACATGGAACTTTTAAACACAAAGTTGTTGCCAGACTGCCGTCGTCTCTATCCAGAAAATGATTTTTGTTTTCAACAAGATGGGGCACCGTCACATACAAGCAAGGCCACACAGGCATTTCTGAATGATAATACGCGCAAATTCATTACCAAGAATGAGTGGCCGCCTCAAAGCCCGGACTGTAACCCAATGGATTATTCGATTTGGGAGTTGCTGAAAGAGAAAGTTTATCGTGGGCAGCGCGAAAAATTTACTGAACGTGAATTAAAGGACAAAATACTACAATCATGGCAGGAAATTGACAATAATGAGGTGCAACGAAGCATCTGTGTGGAAGAATAGACTCCGATTAGTTTGTCAACAGGACGGTGGTCCAATCGATCATTTAATTGGCTAAAATAAATAAAATATTCATGATATTTGTTTTTTTGACACGAGTTTTTATTTTCTAAATTGTGAGAAAAGCATAAATGATATCGTTTTCAAATTTTAACCATAGTGAGACAAGGCTTTGGTGTAAATTGTGTTAAAATATCGTCTATATAGGTTCACGGGTTACTGAGATATGACTAGTTGAAAAATGAGAACTTTTTTGGGGGCCAGATATATATAATAACACAAATCCGCAGGGAAATATAAAATTAATTACAAAACAGTGTTTAAAAAGGCTAATTAATTTCGGCTGGTCACAACCAAGCCCTTTTCAAAGCCATAAACTAATTAAAATATCTAAAAAAGTTATAAAACTTCTGTCATGCGGAAAAGCTGAAGTTTAAGGGCTGTGTGAAGGCATATACGCGGACAAACAGATGGTAGCTGTCGTACGTATGAACAATTTGGAATAACCCAAACATATAAATATATTTTTAATATGTAAACCTTCATCGTCAAGATAAATGGTGTCACAAGTCCTGAAAGCTCTCAAAAAGAGACCGGAAATAACGCCTTTCTTAGTACAAAGAGAATGATTGGAAAAAGCATGAATGTAGCTGTCTGAATGTGTAGGCTTTCTAATTACTTTGAGAGAAGGTCTTTGGTTGGGATCTCTTAAAATAAGAACATCCAAAAACGAGAGAGATCCACTATTTCCACTTCATACGTAAACTGTATTGAGGGTACAAAACTATTAAGAACTCCCACCAGCTCATCCAAATCAACATGAAATTCCAAAATAACACGTGTCATCAAGGGTAACGGAACCAATTGACTCCCAGCACCAAAGATTCCGGCAAAAAATTAACTTCAAAAAATTCCATAAAAATGTTCACTAAAATTGGAGAGCGAAGAGCCCATAGGTAAACCTGTCCTCTGTCTAAAAAATGACCCGTTAAAAGAAAAATAGTTATGTTTCGAGCAAAGTTTAACAAGCTCCAAAATAATTCCATAATCAAACGGAATGGTCTCAGAATGATCATGAAGCCACTCTTCCAGGAATTGCAAGGTTAGATCCAAAGGGACTCTGGTAAACAAAGACACCACGAAGTTTGTCAACAAACTTTGCAGAATTTTTAAGATGTGCTCCAGAGATTTGGCCTACTAATGGCGAAAGGAGGCTCGAGAGCTAAAATAACTGGCATTCGCAGTAAAAGAAAATTTCAATCCGAATCCCAAGGCAGCTTTTTCCAAATCAGAAAGATGTACATTTGTAAGATGTACATTTTTCTAATGTGGTAAGTTCTACTGAACAGTTGTCTAAATGGCTCTCGAGCCTCCTTTCCTGGATGTTCTTATTTTAAGAGATCCCAACCAAAGACCTTCTTTCAAAGTATTTAGAAAGCCTACGCATTCAGACAGCTACATTCAATGCTTTTTCCAATCATTCTCTTTGTACTAAGAAAGGCGTTATTTCCGGTCTCTTTTTGAGAGCTTGCAGGATTTGTGACCCCATTTATCCTGACGACGAAGTTTTACATATTAAAAGTATACTCATATGTTTGGGTTATTCCAAATTGTTCATCGATAAAGCTTATTTCGCCGCTAGGAGATCTTTCTTTTCTTCCAAAACTGGGAACTAGGATAAAGCCGTTTCATTCCTGAAAGTGCACTTTGAGGTTAACAAAGGGCTTTCCTCACTCTTGCCAAAGCAGATTAAGTTGGTTTCCGTTGTGCAAAATAAATTGGCTTCGTTCATCCGTCATCCTATTACAAAAGCCTCCAACAATTCTGGCGTAGTTTATGAAATCCCATGTGGAGGCTGCCCTCAAAAATACATCGGGGAGACAATTGATTTTCAGAGAAGGAAGTGACCTGAGATCGGGTAATACGTATAGTAGCTTAGTTCAGCATAGGGAACAGCATAATCATATTTTTAACTTCCAGGATTCTAAACCTATCATGAAGGTCAGGGAACAGAGACAAATATACGAGGCAGTTTATATTTTGGCAGAAAACACCATTTCAAATATTAAGTTGTCCTACTCTATGGATAGCTTTATTTTTAACATTTTAAAATATTTTAGGGCAATTTCGGGTCGTGACCAGCTGCCAGATGTACAGGATTGATTTTCATTTAAGATTTCTCATCTCGAAGGTTTGAAATCTGGGTAATAGTTTGCCTTTGCCAACTGCCAGACGTACGACAGCTACCATCTCTTTGTCCGCGTATATGCCTTCACACAGCCCTTAAACTTCAGCTTTTCCGCATGACGGAATTTTTATAACTTTTTAGATATTTTAATTAGTTTATGGCTTTGAAAAGCGCTTGGGTGTGATCAGCAGAAATTAATTAGCCTTTTTAAACACTGTTTTATAATTAATTTTATATTTTTCCCTGCGGGTTTTTCTGATTTTATATTGTTGCGGTTATTGCAATTAAAGTTTATATTTATATAGGTAACGGTATATATACACACCTTACCTTACCTTAATGAACCTCATGTTGTTTCGTGCGTTGGTCTCGCTTCACACGGAGGTCAAGCTCGTGGCCCCGCCTCTAGGTCTGGCCTGGTGGGTGGAGCGAGTTGCTTTCTTGCGCTCTCCGCCGTACATAGCCAGGCACGCCCGGCTCATCTGGTACTGTCTTGAGCCAGGCATCCAGTCTTTTCTTGAAGACTTCAACTTTGACCCCGTTACGTTTCTGAGGTCCTTAGGAAGCTGGTTGAAAAGTCTTGGCCCCCTGACAACCAAGCTATTTTCCTTCAGGGTTGAGGAGGTCCCTTGTCGGGCCTTTAATTTGGGAACACTACACATTCTGCCTTTCCTATTTTCCAGTGTTGTTTGAATGGTAATTGGGTTTAGTTTTAGGTTTGGTACCAGTTTTTCGATCATTTTCCATATGTAGATTATGATGTACCTCTCTCTTCTTCTTTCCAGTGAGTACAGATTTAGTTTACGTAGTCTTTCCCAGTAGTTGAGTTCTTTGCAGCCATCAATCTTGGCTGTGAAATGCCTTTGCGTTTCTTCTAGTTTATTAGTTTCTTCCTTTTTATATGGGGACGTCAAAACTGAGCAGTATTCAAGTTTTGGTATAATCAGTGTTTTTAGCAGGGGAATCATTACTGTCCTGTCCCTTCTCTTGAACGTTCTTAGAACCTGTCCGGCGACTCTTTTTGCTTTATTTATCGCTATCTGATTTTGTGTTTCGAATTTCGCATCATCTGTCATTATTATCCCGAGATCAATCGCTTTCATGCTTCTCTGAATTTCCTGTCTATCTGGAGCATAATATGCAGTCTGTTTAAGTTCTTCTTTTCTACCATATCTCAAGGGCTCAAATTTCTCGGCGTTGAATGACATGTTGTTGTCTTCTGACCATTTGTATATTTTGTTCGTGTCCCTCTGCAAGGCCTCCACGTCATGTACATCGCTGATTTTTCTGCTGATCTTTGTATCGTCCGCAAAGGATGTTACTATACTATTGCTGTTTACTCCGCTGTCTATGTCTGTTAGCATGATAATGAACAGGAGTGGGGCCAGTACTGTTCCTTGTGGCACTGAGCTGCGTACTTCCGATTCTGATGATGATATACCTTGAATTTTGACGACCTGCAGACGATCACTAAGAAAGTTGTAGATCCATTTTCCCACTTTGCATGTTATTCCCATGTCTTTAATTTTATGTGCTATTATACCATGGTCACATTTAGAGAAAGCTTTAGCAACATCTGTGTATATAACATCAAAGTTGTCATTGCCTTCCAATGCATCTAGGATATTGTTGTAGTGCTCTATTAGTTGTGATAGGCATGATCTACCTGATCGGAATCCATGCTGATTTTCGTTGAATCTTTCCCGTGTCTCCAGGAAATCATAAATTTTCTCTCTAACTATTCTTTCAAATACTTTGGTGAGGTGGGACGTCAATGACACTGGTCTATAGTTCTTTGCTTGAGATCTGTCCCCTCCTTTATATATAGGGACAATGTTTGCTCTTTTCAAGATGCTCGGTATTTCCCCAGTGTCTAGGGATCTTCTCCATATCCAGTATAAAGGTGTAGCTATTTCATTTTTACAGTTTTTAATCAATAATGCGTTCCAATTGTCCGGACCTGCAGCTGAATGTAGTTTCATTTGTCCTATAGCTCTCGCTACATCTTCTGGTGTAAAATCAAAGTCTGTTATATACTCTCCTTGCAATTCCTCTTCAAAGAATGCATTTATGTCAGGTATCGCTTTGTCACTTTCTGGGGTACTGAAAACTGATTCATATTGAGCTCTCAATGTATCAGATATTTCTTTTGGATCGTCGGTTAGTTCATTATTTCCCGTCCTTAAGGGCCGAATAGCGGCGCGCGTTTTTGTTTTCCTTTTTGCATAGCTATAGAAGTATTTTGGATTTTCCTTTATTGCTTCTACCGCCTTTTCCTCTTCCCTCTCTGTATGGTCCTTAATCAGGGCTTGTATTTCCCTATCGATACCCTCCAATTTTTCTTTTATTGCTTTCCTGTCATTATCTCCGCAGTTACCTAACTTCGCCTCCACGCTCTTTCTTTTGCGGAATAGTCTTCTCTTTTGCCTTTCTAGCCAGCTCCTCTTTCCTTTTGGCTGTGATTTCGGAGCATATTTTTCTAAAATTCTCAGCGTTTTTTCCTCCAAGGTTGTTAGCATTTCTTCAGTTGTTTTATTCTCGAAAATTGTTCTCCATTCTATTTGGGCCACGTGCGATCTGATTGCTTCCCAATTTATAGTCTTCGAGTTTAAGTTAAAGGCCCCGAATTTACTTCTTTCCACAATATGTGTATTGTCTTCTAATGCTGTCGTCATATTTGTTGATATCTCGATTAAGTTGTGGTCTGAGATAATGGTTGGGGTTATTTTTATGTCAGCAATCAAGTTCGTGTTATTCGTGAATACCAGATCCAGGCAGTTATTTTTTCTGGTATTTTCTGTTGTCTCCTGTGTCAGCATAAACTCATTTGTGAGAGCCATCAACATTTTTGCTTGTTCCTGGTCTTCTCTTGTGCCCCCCTTGTCCTGGTGAATATATATATTCCTATTCACCTTTTTGTATTTTATAAATGGGAAGTTAAAGTCTCCGCAGATCATTATATTGGGGGATGGAGGGTTTATGGCCTTTATTAGCTTTCTAATGTCATCAATGGCCTCCGAGAATTTTTCGGTTGGGGTGCTTGGAGGTCTATAGATGACTATTACTATCAAGTTTAGTTTTTCTATTTTCATTGCTAGGAGTTCCACATAGCTGTTTGATTTACTTATTATCGTCTCTATCATATGACCTTCCTGTACATATATAGCACAGCCACCTTTCCGTCTCGTCGTTCTATCCACTCTTAGTAAGTTGAAGCCCTCTATATTTATCTCTTTCTTATCAATACAATGTTCGCAGTTTTCACAATTTCTATGGCAATCCTTCAGATGAGTTTCTGTGAGGCATGCGATGTCCGCCCTTGTTTCGTCCATAAATCCTTTCAGGTACGAAACCTTATTGAGTGATTGGTTTGGTCTTATTCCTTCCTTGAATATTAGCCAGGACAATTTTTATGTTCTCTGTTTTTCGTTGCCCCTTGTGCATTTCAAGTTCGTTTTCCTTCGATATCGCTTTATTCGTTGCTCTATGATCCTCCGAAAGAGATCCGTTTCCTCCTACTTCTATTGGTAGCTTCTTGCCCGGTAGCGATTTGGCTCGGGGGTTTCCAGCTGTGTCAACTGCATGTGGATGACATTTAGCATTCGTAAGGTGTCTGCGATGTTGAAAAAATTTTCTTCTTCGCTTATTGTGTTCATATTGTTGTTCCTATTGTTATTTTTATTCCTATTGTCATTTAAACTTTTTCCTTTGTTCGTTGAGTCCGTCGGGAGGTGTTGATAGTAGCATTTATTCCCGAATTTGCAGGTTCCATATTTTGCGTAAGTTCTGCAAATGTCCGGGTGGTAGAATTTACAGCCGTCTCCAAATTTACAATGACCATTATTATAGAAGAAATTGCATATTGGGGGATGTTCATATATACATTGTCCTCTTTTAAATCTGCAATTATCTTTTATATAATACCTGCATATAATTCCTTCCCCATATTTACTCTTGGCTTTTGTTTTTTGCTCCTTATTGGGGGACAGTTTTACTTCGTTTACTTGACTGCCCTCTTGTTTTGTCCTATTTGTGCTATTTGTGCTAGTTGTGTTTGTCTCCTTCGTTGCCCTTATGCTGTGTGTTGTCTTTACACTCTTTGTCGCCTGTGTTTTTCGGCCTCGTTTTGTGACGGTATTTGACCGTGTATATATATATATATATATATATATATATATAATATATATATATATATATAAATACAGTATATATACACAGGGTGTTCGAAAGGTCCTGTCACCTCCTACAAAATGTACATATTGTAATACCAATTTTATTTTTGCGTGATTAATTGTATTTATATTTGGTAGGTATAATTTAAGAAACAAGTCGCTAGCAACAATTACTTTAATTACAGTAAATACAGTTACTAATTACAGTTACTAATCATATCGCTTCTGCATGTCTGTATCGCTTAATTCATTAACAAATGACGGGCGGTATGGTTTCATGCCGAGATCTTTTGTCATGTGATCTCTGTGAACATGGGGACTGCAAGTTCTTGTGATCGTTTCTGAAGTAGTTTTTTCGGTGGACGAGCCACCGATGCAATCACACCTTCACATTGTTCTGCTCGCGTTGTTGGTCTTCCCGACCGTGGTCTGTCCTTGATGTAGCCAGTTTCAGCTTTCTCTACCGGCGTAATACCGTCTTGTTTGGTGGTGCAGCTTTATTGAATTTTGTGTTGAAATCATTCTGGATATCATGCATCATTTTGCTAGTATGTGGCCTTTCATGAGCCCATGGGCTCATCACTATCCTTTCTTCCAGAGTGTAAGTGAACTGGTCTGCCATTATTCACACAACTCTAATACCTGGAAAACAAAAAAAATGTCAATGAATCACATATAAATTCAATTACTCACACAAAAATAAAATTGGTATTACAATATGTACATTTTGTAGGGTGATGACGGGACTTTTCGAACGCTCTGCGTTTTCTGACTTTTCTGCACTCAACTCTAGGAAGGCGTACGGTCCTGACAGTCTCTCCTGTTGTTCTCAAGAACTGTTTTTCTGTGTTGACACTAGTGATGTAGCGATTATTCGGCATCGGCATAATCGGCCATTTTGGGGGCTTCGGCATCGGCACCGGCCAAATTTAGCCGATTCTCTCACTGATTCTTTTAAATTTCTAAATTTTCATTAGAAACAAAATCTATGTTTATAGAAAATTGAACAGACAAAAAACTATTTATGATAATTTGTACTCATTTCAAAGTGTAATTATATAAAAATATTTTTCATTCACGAAAAAGGCAAAGCTTAATATTAAAGTTAAGTTGCTCATAAATTTACATTTTCTCTGACTAGCTAATCTCTAAATATTATAAACTATTGTAATCTCCCACTCTGTATTAATAATAATGCTAAATTAATTTGTACTTTTTAATTATATTAAACCATCTTACTATGTTGACTTTATTTTAAGTATTTTAATAATTTTATAAACCCAAATTATATATCCAATTTTGGGATCATCTGAAGATCAGGGCCCTCAGCCTTCTTTAGTTAGCCTTATAAAGCTAACTAACGAAAATATCACGACCTAACCTAAACCAATCATTAGTTCAACTGTACGCCCTTGACGATTTGACGATTGGTTAGGTTAGGTCGTGATATTTTCGTTAGTTAGCCTTCTAAAGCTAACTAAAGAAGGCTAGGGGCGCTGATCTTCAGGTGATCCCAATTTTTTATTCAAATTAGCCACCAGGGACTTGAAATTTTGATTAAAAACTTGGTTGTTGTTGACATTGTTGAAGAAAGAAAATACCTTCAACATTAGGAAAAATAATTACTTTAAATTCAATTTATGAAACTAAAATAAAAATATTTTATCATTTTATTAAGTAATAAAACTTTTTAACATCATTTTAGGCACGATATATGAGTAACAAATTCTGGTGTTCAATATTGTGCAGTGAGCTCAGGAAAAACATTTAAACAAATTTGAAATGAAAAATATGAAAATTGAAAGTTTTCATATTAGATTAGTAAAATTTATTCCTAAATTTATTTATATATTTATGTACTCAACCGCAGTATTCTAAATAATAACAGGACGTGCTTCCTTCCTATCTTTGAACCCATGCAAAAAACTTCACTTTTTTCTACGTGAAGGTCAAAATATGATAATTAAAACCCACTCTAATAGACAGAGTTTATTTCCACAACAGTTTCGATGCCCACTGGCATCCTTTTCGGGTGGATACCGAAAAACGAATGAACCAAAAACAAGAGGGAAAACAGTCCAGGGACCATTAAGAAATTCGCACATAGGCTAAATCCCGTTCTCCCGACACTGGAAGGGCATTTTTATTAAAGGGACCCGCTTATAAGTACATTGGCACAAATTTAAAACTATCTTCTTGTTCTATACATACAGATTCTATTATTTTTTTTGCATAATTATTACATTTATTATTAAATTTATTACATTTAATATTGCATTATTATTTATTACAGAAATTATAAATTTATTATTACATTGATTATTATACTGTTGTTTATTATACAGAAATTGTAAACCGAAAAACGAATGAAAAAGGCGAGAAGGAAACAATCCAGAGACCATTAAGGAATTCGCACTTAGGCTAGATCCCGTTCCCACGACCCCAGAAGGACATTTTTTAATTTTTTTTATTAAAGGGTCCCGCTTATAAGTACATTCGCACAAATTAAAACTATCTTGTTCTATACATACAGATTCTATTATTTTGACATAATTACTGCATTTACGTTTTTTAACATTTATTATTATTACCATTACACTAATTATTACTTTTATTTTATTACCTTTATTATTACATTTATTGCATTTATATTTATTTCCACATTTATTACTTCCATTATTACATTTACATTTACGTTTATTATTCCATTTACATTTTACCGAGGAAAAAAATACCGAATGAACCAAAAGCGAGTAAGGAAACAATCCAGAGACCTTTAAGAAATTCACACTTAGGTTACAACCCGTTCACCCGACGCCGTAAGGGATTTTTTGACCAAGAATCTCATTAAAGGGTCCAACTTATAAGTACCTTCGCAAAATTAAAATTATCTTCTTGTTCTATACATACAGATTCTATTATTTTTCTTTTGACATAATTATTACATTTATAAAGTACCTTACTTGATTCCCAATCTATAGCATGATTATTTTGGCTGGCGTGATAAAAAATGGCATTATTAGTATTACAACTTCTGAAGGCATATTTGTGTTCTTTAATACGGGTTTCAATATTTCTTCCAGTTTCTCCTACGTATACTAAATCACAACTTTTACAGGGAATGCTGTAGACACAGGCTTGTTCCTGTTTTGCAAAGTTATTCCTAACCAATTTACTTTTCACGGTAGACGAATATTTGAACGCCAAAGCAAACTTAAAATCTTTTGTCAACGGTTTTACTCTTTCTAAGCCGGCAATGTAAGGCAAACTCACATATTGTTTTTGGTTAACTGAAAGTTCCCGAGGGGCATAAAAAGATTTTCTGGTTTTAAAATACGCCTTTCTGATAAATCACTCAGGATATTTTAAATCCTTAAAAATGTTCCAAATCTTTGAACATTCTGGGTCCAGCAAATGTGGGCTACAAATCGTGAGTGCTCTTAGAAACATGGAAGAAATAATTGAGCTTTTAACCCCTTCATCACGATATGAAAAATAATGAATGTACGAATTACAATGAGTAGGTTTTCTATAGACCGTGAAATTGGGCTTTCCGCTTTCGTTAATGACCAAAACATCTAGAAAAGGTAATTGTTTGTCTTTCTCCCATTCATATTTAAATTTAATAGAGGGAACAAGATTATTTAATGACTGAAAGAAAGTGTCAAAGTTGTTCCAGTGGTCAGGCCAAAATGAGAAAATATCATCTACATAACGAAACCAAATTAGATTCCTGGGACATATTGTTTGCAACAATTCCGACTCATAATATTCCATGTATAATGTACTCAGTACTGGGGATAAAGGGGACCCCATTCCCATACCAAAACGTTGCAAATAAAATTCTTCATCGAAGGAGGAGGCATTATTGGTGATACAGAGTTTTATCACTTCTATAAATACAGGTGTGGGCATGCCTAGTTCTACGTTACATGTTGGCAATTTTCTATCTAAAAAACTAAGTACATCATCAATGGGAACTTTCGTAAAAAAGGACTCAACGTCAAAACTGATCATTCTGCCCGCTTTAAATCTAAGGACATAACTTTGTTAATAAAGTCACAGGAATTATTGATGTGCGAGCCTGAAAATTTACCAACTAATGGGGATAATTTATCTGCAAGAAATTTAGATAACCTGCAACTAAAGGAACCCCTGTGTGAAATAATGGGACGGAGTGGTATATTAATCTTATAGGTTTTGGGTAAGCCGTAAATGTGGGGGAGTTTGGGGTTAATCTGTGTAGAAATCTTTTAGGGTTAATCGCCGGGACATCTTTTAATAAGTTCCTGATAGTTTTGTTGAATTCAGCAGAAAGACGCTTTAGGGGGGGACAATCTCACTTTGGTGTAGGTGAAAGTGAGATCGTCCCCCCTAAAGCGTCTTTCGGAAGGTCGAGATCAGAGAAAACGGCATTAGGCCTCGAATAACTACTGCTGCAGAAACCCGTTTATGTGGTAAGATTTATACGAGTTATTAATTTTAATGCTTTTCTTTAAACGATTTTCCGCATGTGCGAGGTCAGTGGAAAGAGCATCAGACCTTAAATACCTTCTGTAGCCACCAATATGTGAAGTAAAATTCATTAATATTAACGATTTCGTCGAATTTATGGATCACTTTAACATATTGCTTCCCAGGAACCTCTCTTTAACATATTGCTTCCCAGTGTATATCACTTTAACATATTGCTTCCCAGTGTTAATCACTTTAACATATTGCTTCCCAAAAATAGACATTACACAACCAATTACAGTTACATTACAATAGTTTATAATATTTAGAGATTAGCTAGTCGAGAAAATGTAAATTTATGGACAACTTATTAATATTTGGATCACCTGAAGATCAGGGTCCCCAACCTTCTTTAGTTAGCCTTATAAGGCTAACTAACGAAAATATCACGACCTAACCTACCAATCGTTAGGTTAACTGTACGCCCTTGACGATTGGTTAGGTTAGGTCGTGATATTTTCTTTAGTTAGCCTAGATTACCAACCTCTTTCTAACCAACCAATCTTTCTCTTTTTAACATATTGCTTCCCAGTGTTAATCACTTTAACATATTGCTTCCCAGGAGGGATCACTTTAACATATTGCTTCCCGAATGCTTTGGGAAGCAATATGTTGGTGATCCGAATTTATCTCCACAGGCGCGAAGTCACAGCAGGAGCCTTGCTTCACGTTTTGGTCGTAAATTCAACCCACAAGATTGAAGAATGCCAAGGTACATAAATATACAGAGTTAAAGAGTTAGTAGAAACTGATACTATGCTCACACTAAAAGACGTGTAAAGTGTTCATAGGAACATTACAAGAAGGAAGACAAGATTTTCCCTCTTCCGCCACTTACTGCTGGCAGAAAATTATTGCGAAAGAAGATTTATAGAAAAGTAAAATAAAGTATAATGAAAAAATAGCTTCACAGTTCATTCACACCATGCGTTCACTTATCTCGTGTACTCAAATACGCATAAGAGGATAGTGAAAAATAAAGCATAGCATGAAACACTAAAGTGCTTAATCTAATCTACACCATGCATTTAAGGATTTTTATTAATTTATTTATTATATATAGCAAGCAATTATTTCATCGCTGCATCATTTCTTCGATGACTGCCAAGGCTATCGTGCTGAGAGACTTGCTTTTAAAAAAATAATTACCGTACTTACATTTCCATATTTTACCCTGGAAATAGTTAGATAATGGAACATTAATTTGGATGCACTTCCAGTCAGTACACGAAAGTGTACATCATCTATGTGATTTCTCCCCTTTTTCCTGAAAAGAATTTATCATAACGTAATTTATACGGTTCCATGTAAATTCCACCCAGTAAATTCCACCCCCGAAAAATCCACCCAGTAAATTCCACCCATAGTAAATTCCACCCATAGTAAATTCCACCCATGATAAATTCCATAAAAAAATTTAAGAATTTTAACAATTATAACTGTTATTTTCTAAGGTCAATTTTTGATAGTCACTGGACAGTGTTTTTCTGGTGTGTTTTTAGGTGATTCGAATGATTTTGACCATCGTTTCTATAGCAAATCACTTGTTTTTGAGTTAGCGTGATTTTCGTTAGTTTTAACGAAAATATCACAACTAAACCTAATCAATCATGAAGGGTGTACACTGTACAGTTGACCTAACCTATATATTTTACCAGTTTTTTTATTTTGCATAAACTTTTTAATAAACTTTAATAAACTGTAAACTTTTTTGATAACCCTTTGCGTGGAATTTACCATAGGTGGAATTTACCATGGGTGTAATTTACCATGGGTGTAATTTACTGGGTGGATTTTTCGGGGGTGGAATTTACTGGGTGGAATTTACGTACAACGATTTATACTGCGTCCTTCGCCTAGAAATTATTTAGATAAGGAAGCACTAATCCAGCCGGCCAGCAACTCCAAATTCAAGAATTCCCTCGATAGTGTACAAGTAGTATGACTGCATTAGATTAGAGTGCAATGCAATTGCAAATGTTGATCAATGTTGCAAGATGTTATGTAACTAAGGTGGAGGGGGTTATGCAACAAGGGGAGGGGTTATCCCCCAAGCTGCAATGAAGGGGAACTCCCCCAGCAAGCTGGGTCGTCAACCTGACCTCATTGGGAGAAAAGGGACGGCCTAAGAGAGGGAGAGAAAGGAAGAGGGTCTTTGTGGGAGAAGTTGGGACGGCCTCACCCCCAAAGGGAAACCTAACTTAAGCCCTAACCTAAGAAGGATGGACGAGTGTTCGCCTGGCTCCTGCCAGACGCATAATGAGAGTTCATCCAAGCGCCCGCTGTCTTATAAGATCCTAATCAGCCAGTTGGCTTAATACGCCAATTGGTTTAGAAGGCTTCTTAGAAATCGTAAATGGCTTGTTCAGGTGTACATTATTAGGGTTGAGTTGCCAGATTGCGATATTTATTTAAAGCATATATTCTTGACAGTTGGCTCAACCCGCCAGTTGACGTAGAAGGCCTAGAAGGCAAGTGTATATATTAGCTTTTCAACTGCCAGACTCCGCTATTTACATATTTTTAACAATTGCCTTAGAAATCCGTCAGTCGGTTTAGAAGGCAGCCACTTGGTATACATATAATTAAATAATAATATCGTTCATATATACAACCAAATTAATGAAATTAAACACCATTACATCATTCTGTTTATTTAGACGAATTATTGGAATCAATTTCACGAAATACATAGAAAATAAATATACAATCCTATACAAACGAGGAATATTTACAATATAAATTATTAATAATATAAGAAATACGAACGAGGAACAAATATATAATAAAAAAATAAAAAATAATAATATACAAAACGACGGAGTATAATCATATATACACACACCCATATATATATGTATATATATACACATATATACATATATATATATACGCACAATTATATTCAATAATTAAATATACTGAAAATAAAAATAATAATATACAAAACGATGGCGTATAATCATCAACATATTAGTACAGGAAATATATATATATATATATACACAATTATATTAAATAATTAAATATATTGAAAATAAATATACAACAAAATACTTTGTTCTACTGCGCTTAACTAACACACTAAACTCGCACGTAATCAAGTCTACATTCACACCATTATTGCTTTGCACTACGCAGTAAATACGATTTAACATTATTTTACCACTCAAAGTGTGCGGGCTCCTATGTTCGATGTAAATGGCCTTCATATCGTTCAACACTATTTTTGTGCGCACTTTACATTCGGTTGGCAAGTTATCTTTAAACACGGATACAATACAATCAAAAGCACGCACAAAGAAGGTGTCGATAGCCACCACATCATTATTAAATACAAGTTTATAAACACGCCTTTCCAATCGATGGTTTTTTTTACCGACCCGAGCTTTTCAATCGTGAACTCTTCTTCACACTGCATAGCGGCAATTGAAATAATCTTCTAAGTCGTAACGACAGCTGCTCATTATTTAGAGGTACAACTCTTCAGGGTGAACAGTGTAGGCGAGCTCTGTCCTGTACCGCTCAAATCCTTTTCACCAAAGTTCGGGATATTTCAGAGTCTAAACCTTTTACATAAGCATCCATCTCTAGACCATTCTCGCCTTGTTCATTCCTACATTCGATAAATCCGTCGAGCAGAGCGGTGTATGCATATTCAAGAAACGTGTCAAAATAAATCATATCCGTAACACGCGCGTCTAATATAGGCTTCAGCTTGCGGAATCCGACGATTTCAAACATTTTGTTGAGGATGAATCGGTTTCGCATGGGGACAAGAACGTTATTATCAGATGCATTCTTCCACATCAGTCGTATATCAATGCATGGCTGATGTTATTTATACACAACGTACAAACAATGGCATATCAGGGGGCATCACTAATCTGTTTTCTTCTTGTACCTACACCTGCAGGTATTTTATAACGGTCCTCACCCCACTTCTCAACTATCATGAAGACTCTATTCATCTCCTCAACACTCAAATAAATAACATTACGTTTACCAGAATTTGCTTGCCTGCAAATCGTTTCAAGTACATAGTTAATAGTACCAGTTTCACGCCTGAACACGCGCAATGACTTCGTCACGGACACATCGTACGCGGCGTTGAGAATGCTTCTCAAAGGAAGTTCCATCGTATTCCAGGAGTTCACGTCCAGTCAGTTCAAGCTCTGAGATGACTGTGAGCCACAGGTGGGCGGATCGGCTCAACGGGAGGAGCGAGTCACACCATAAGCTGATGAAACGTGTACTGCGTTGTTCCGACGTGAAAAAGAATAATTGTATCCCATTATATTGTGTATGTGTTTTGAGAAATTTTCCGATACATGAAGCAATATCGGTTTTAATGTTTTATCGCCCACACTCCCAGGAATACGCGCCAGACATTTTCGCTTAGGGGGAGTTTCACGAACTAAATACATTTTATTCACATTCCGATGCACTATTTGAGAGAAACATGTGACCGTATTTATCCTTTATGTTTAACAATCAATACTCGTCTCGAAATTCTATCAAAAACTCACGCAGGCCTTTAGCCACAACCTCACTGCGAACCTCGTCATGATATATATGAATGTAGTGGTAAAAGTACTTTAGATTGTCCATGATGACAAGGTTTACATTCTCAGCCGCAGAGTACGCGTACTCGGTATGCTGCAGCATGACATAATACCGCCTGTCATACCACTCATCAACAAAACTCATTATCCATTTTCATTATCCATATCCGTTGCTTCTCTTCTGCACCCGCTGTTTCTTTCACCTCACGGTATATTTACGCTTTTATATAGTTTAGCCCTACAACGTAGTCCATTACATCGTTTGTGCCATGAATTCTGGCAATACTCTCGCTAGAGTATCCATAGAGTATTTGAACATCTTGTTTCCTCGCGGGATTCAATGTATCCTTAAAAGTCTCAAAGGAAGTGGAAGTAGTCAGTCTTTTAGTATTCATCACATCTTCCGACTTTACTGAATACCACTTCATAAACGTCAAACACGCAATATCAAAAGTAGCCATCACTATTTTTCGTCTGCGTCAGAAAATACACGTCTGAGCCCCAGGGCTTGCAGCGGCCAACTGAGCACGCAGGGGTAGAGATATGCCCAGGTAGTAGCATGAGTCACGTAACCGAGCTCACAGTGGGCGGAGCTTAGGATTGTACATACACACGCACACAAAGGAGAAAATGAAACCCTAATTGAAACACATATACGTAATAAACATATCACTAACAATATATATATAAAGCAACCAAAGATTAAGGTATCCAAAGGGTACAGCATCATAGGTACCAGGCACTTGGTAACGTTTCCTATAGGTATTACGGCATACCTTCATGCCCCTATGTTCATTCACACCTCCCAGTTTCTGCTCCAGAAAATTGTGGGTTCCCACAGTCAGTTGGGGTGGATGGTTGCCCTCATCTTCCAAGCACACTAGATCCTTCAACGAGTCAAAGTTAACGACTCGTCGGACCGCATGGTTAAACGTGATACCCTTAGCCTTCACGATATATTTCATATCCTCCCCCACTCTCATCCGTACCCTGATAAGTTTCTGGCCCTGTTGATACAAATGAGGCAGTGTATGCACCATCACCATACTCATCCTTGATCTCGTCAGTTAACTCTCTGATTTTTTCCCCAATAGCAGGCATGTATTCACCCTCCCTCGCTGTGAATATCACGCTATCTGTGTCAGCATACAGCACCCTCCACCCAAGAGAGTGCAGTAGTCCCCAAAGCTTGATGCGGGCTTAGGCCGTTGTGAAGCTGACTACAGGTATGTTTGTAACCCGTGAGGTATCTGTGGCCAGTTCGGAATTGTTGTACTTTATTATGTAAGTATTACCTACATTCACGATCTACAGAATCTAAGGCTAACAAAGACCCTAAGATCCACTCTAAGGTGAGCCCGAGAGAAAGGAAAGAGTAGGGGGTTAAGAGAAGAGAAGAGAATAAGGGGTTAAGTAAGGAGGTACACCTATCAATCGTGGGTTAACATTCAATCAGAAAAAGAGAAAAAAGACTCACCATCATCATCCGCCGGCCACTGCCGACAAGTCAGAAAAATAGTCAGAGAGAATAGGAAAGGGGTGAAAGATGAAAAGAAGTAAAACAATAACGCTTACAAACCATGCAAACACAGTCTTAACTCACTCTCATACCATGCAAACTACAAACATGCAAGAAAACAGGGTTACAGACATGCAAAGTAAGGAGAGGATAAGAAAAAAAAAAAGTAGGTAACGTTAAACAAAAAGTGGGTTAGTTTACGCTACGAGCTACATCTACGTTCGTGTTAGTCTAATTTTTTTTAATTTTGTTGCTGGCATCACACGCTGGCATGTCAGCTGCATTCTGGCATTAATCGTCAACAGACTCATCCTCGACCACCACCCCAAGAGCTCCTAATGCTGTTTTTTTTATTTTAAACAACGTTAATATTTTTAAAATGTCTGTCAAGACGGTTCTTAAACACATTAACGCTGGTAGAGTTCACGACGGGCGCGGGAAGATTATTCCATTTATCAATTACTTCAAACGTAAAGAAGTTTTTAGCGATATTAGTAATGAAACGTCTGCCACGCAACTTAAATCCGTTATTACAAGTATTACTATTATCGAAAGTGAACAATTTGTCAAAATTTACGTTATCGATGTTATTAACGATTTTGAAAACTTCAATAAGCTACCCCCTTAATCTCTTAGTTTCGAGTGAATACAGGTCTAACTCTTTAATCCTATCTTCATAAGGCTTGTTGCGCAATGACGGAATTAGTTTCGTGGCACGACGCTGAACCCTTTCTAACCTATCAATATCCTCACGCAAGTACGGGCACCAAAACTGAACGGCATATTCTAAATGAGGCCTGACTAGGGACTTGTAAAGGGGCAATATAATATCCTTCGATTTAAATTCGAAATTACGCGCTATGGGGCCTAACATCCTATTAGCTTTTGCGCAAGACTCTAGGCACTGGTTCCTAACCTTTAAATCCTTGGATACGCGTACGCCTAAATCTACTTCCTCGTCAACGCTCGCCAACTCCCTATCATCCATCGTGTACGTGTAATTATTGTTACGAGAACCTACATGCAAAACTTTACATTTGTCTAGGTTAAATTGCATCTGCCACTTATCCGTCCACTCCATAATCCTATTTACATCGTCTTGGAGCCTACTTCTATCGTCCTCGTTAACAACCTTACCGCCTACTTTAGTATCGTCCGCGATTTTGACACGTTACTAGTCAATCCTACCAGTGGCGTATCAAGGGAGGGGCGAGAGGGGCGACCGCCCCGAGCGGCACTTCCCGAGGGGCGGCAAGTTACTGTCAGGCGGGCGCAGTATGCAAAAATTTTTGGGTTTTTATGTTTTAAAATGCAACCCTCCAACCCGTTCAAGAGGATGTACGCAGAGAATTTTTTGAAATCATGGATCGTTTATTAGCAGAAATTGAAAAACGCACAGTTTGTCTTAAAAACATGAATGATCGCTTTGAATTTCTGTCTCCTTCGTACCTTTTGAATCAGTCCAAAGATGAAGAAATTAATACCAAGGTCAATAATTTTTCTTCCATCTAGAATGACATTAATCCAGGAAGTCTACTGGAAGAAATAAAGCGTTTGCGCAGACATTTGCTCAGTTTCGAAAGCATAAGCGTCGACGATGATCCAAAGAACTGGGATATGTTAAAACTACTTCAGTGGATCGTTAAATGGGATCTAGTGGAATCTTTGCCTCATATAACAATTGCCATCCGGATCTGTCTAACTACATGCATGTCCGTGGCAAGTTGCGAACGAAGTTCTTCGAAACTGAAACTTATAAAAACTTACCTCAGGTCAACTATAAGTCAATCTAGACTGAGCAATTTGGCGATTATTTCAATTGAACGCGAAGTTGCAGAGACAATGGACATAGAAAAAATCATTCATGAATTTTCTGTTATGAAAGTCCGAAAATTTAACTAGGCATTATACATTATATAGTTATTGTTAAAATTATGTAGTATATTATGTACGATACATTATGTAGTATTGTTAAAATTGAAGTTGCTTTATTTAAGTTTTTCTTCCAATAAAAGTTTTGTTTAGAAGTGTATTTTTGTAAAGGAATAATTTTTAAAATTGAAAATTGTTGCAGCGGGGGGGGGGCGTTGGCATTTTCGCCCCGAGCGGCAAAAAGTATTGGTACGCCTCTGAATCCTACATCTATGTTGTTAATGTAAACTACGAATAGCAATGGGCCTAACACTAAACCCTCTGGGACACCGCTACCTACATCCAACCACCTCGATTCACTACCATTAACTACGACCCTATGCCTCTAGCACGAAGCCATTTTTCTAACCAGTTAGCTACCTGACCGCGTATACCTGCGCTTTGACCTTCGCAATTAATCTCCTATGCGGAACTGTATCGAACGCCTTTTTAAAATCTAAATAAATAACGTCAGCCGCTCTATGCCTATCGTATTCGCGCACTATTTCGTTATAAAATTCTAACAAATTAGTTAAACAAGACCTATGGCGTCGAAACCCATGCTGACTACTATTAATCAAATCTCTACTTTCTAAGTGATCGATGATACGATCCCTAACTACGGATTCCAAAAGTTTACCGACAATTGACCTTAAGCTAATGGGCCTATAATTGCTAGCTACTGCGCGGTCGCCTTTCTTAAAAATAGGCGTGACGTTAGCTAATTTGAAGTCTTCAGGAATAATCCCCGTTTCGAGTGACTGATTAAAAATCTTCGTTAAGGGGCCTACGATAACATCTTTCAAATCTTTCAAATGTCTGAGATAAAATGCGTCAGGGCCTGGAGCCTTGCTAATTTTAGCCTATCGATATAATGCGCAATCTCACCCTCATAAACAGTTATTTCATCCAAAATAGTCTTGCTACTGAATGGAACGATATCGTCCACGTCGGGGACATTATTTACGTCTTCTACGGTAAAAACTGTTGCAAAAAAGTTATTGAAAATACCCGCCATCGCCTGAGCGTCTTAAGCCAAAGCGCCATTAACATCCACTAGTGGGCCTATGTTATCTTTTATCGGCTTACGATTATTAACATGTTCAAAAAACTTTTTTGGATTATGTTTACTATCCGCAGCTATAAGTATCTCTAAATTACGCTTAGCATTCCTAACTGATCTTTTAACCTGACGTCTAAGCTCGATATATCTATTAAAGTTAGCTGCCGTGCCATTGCGCTTATTAAGTCTATACGCACTATTACGCTTGTTTATGAACTCGCCTATTTCCCCAGTCCACCACTTGCGCCTACCATGATTTCTAGCGCGCTTGGGCCTACGAGGAATAAACTCCCTTTCAATATTCCTAAAACTTTCTTTAAACGCCACCCAATGCAAATTTGTGTCATTAACCATAAATAAGTTATCCCAGTCCACTACTCTCATCCTATCCGTAAAACTATCAAAATTAGCTCTACGAAATTCAGGGACTTCTATTACTTTACTATCCTTAGTGTTTTCTATCAATAACTTAAACCTAAGAATTTGATGATCACTACATCCTAAACTCTCGCCTATTTCTAAACTATCGACTATATTTTCGCCGTTCTTCATCACCAAATCTAAAATATTGTCACTGCGCGTTGGTTCGGTAACTATCTGTCGTAAAAAAATTATCCTCCATGAACTCAATCAATCTCAAACCCTCCTCATTACCAGTAAAAGTCTCGTAATTAACATTAGGGCAGTTAAAGTCTCCGACAATTATACTATTCCGATTGTCAAGAAAGTTACCAAGAAGCGAGTAAAATCTACTATCGGTGTCGAAGGGTTGAACGGGAGGTCTATAAACAACAACAAAATTAAAACTAATACTACGCGCCCTAACTTCAATGCATATCGCATTAATTGCTGCCGGAAAATCTATCTTAACCTCTATCGCCCTAAGGGAATTACGAATGTACAGCAAAACGCCGCCACCAAACCTATGTAACCTATCGTTTGTAAAGAGTTTAAAATCCGGTATATCAAGTTCCCTCAACAAGTCCCGAGTCACGGTATTTAACCACATTTCAGTGGTAGCACTATATCGTAGTTGCCGGAATAAATTATCGCCTTAAATTCGTTTAATTTATTTCTAATACTAAGCGCGTTATAATAAAAGAATTATAAGTTATTTTTTACCACGGGCCGGCGTTCTAAACTATTTTTCACGTCGGGCCCGCGTTGCCCGGACCCACAACGTTTAAAGAAGGCTTCGACCTATACAGCTTTCGCACGTTTTCGTCTATTAACCTACCTAGCCTAGCGTTACCTATTTCATTAAAATGCACCCCCATCTTTTATAGAAAGGCTAGGATCACTGAATTCGGACCACAGCTTTACGAAGGGTACATTTTCCTCAGCACAAATCTCTTCTAATTTATTATTAAAAAATATTGTTTTTGACGTAATCCTAAGACCCAACCCGTGCCTAGGGGTAATACCTAGAACTAAAGACCTATCTGACCTCGCCTTCAAGGACCTAATTAACCCCCTATATCTCTCCAAAAGGTCAAGCACTCTCGTATCGGGCCTATACGAGTCGTTGCCTCCTACCATCGTCACCAACATCTCTATATCCTCTTTATCGGGAGGGTTGGTATAATCCCAGAATTCACTATAACTTTGTGCCAAATGAACGTTCCCTTTGCCAGTATTCTGCCAAATTTCCCCCAAAGACTGTTTAGACACAACTTTGCACTAAAGCGCTTGCCAGGATTCTTAACAATTTGGGAACGGTCAAGCTGTATACCTTCATGGGCACGGTAACGCTGAATATAAGCCGTTTTTTCATTTTCGGTATCAACTCCTCCCGGATACCCTTATACTTCTACAGTGTCCTTTAAAAAAGCGTTTATATGTGGCGTGAAAAGGTTGGGTAGCTTCTGAAACCTCCACATCTCATGTACCTTCAATATTTTGTATCCATGGCGAACGGCTAGGTCCAGCTCAGGGCTTGTATATACACCTCTGATCTTACGCTGGTTGGTTGCATGGTTACAATCGCCGTTGTTCTCCTCTGTGCAGTTCACGCACAGGGGAAACATGAGCTTGTGATCCATAACGACGGGTAAGATTGGCATCTATAAATCGCGAGGGCGGAGCACGTCTACGAAAGAGAGTCCAAAGTAGCGCTCACTCAAGTTAGCTGAGAACTCTTCGATGGTTGGCACGGCGGGGCCCACTAGTTTTCCAGGTGCACCTATGGGGTACGTATTGTTCTTCATCACGTAGGGATATAAAGAACAGAATTCGTAGTAATGGAGTTTCACGCCCTCCGTAGGCGGAAACTATAGCTTGAATGGGTTTGTACGTCCGCCAAACAAGCTGTCACTACATTTGAGGGGGTCCAACACCATTGATCGTTTGATGGCCCTTATTTCTTCACGGTACTGGCCATCCGTTTCCATCCATTCATCATACTCATGCTCACACACGATCTTGTGAGTGAACTGGGAGCCTATAAATTAATCACGGTTACAGTTCCATGCGAGGTTTTCAGCGGGGGATCTTCCATGGAGGTACCCTCTGGCGGCACACTCAGGGCGTGGGCATCCTTGCGACCAGCAGCCGTGAAAGGAGTACACAGTCTTCTCACCAGTGGCACGGTTTTCACTTAGACCATCAATCCACGTGTTGCGGACGTGTTTTATATATACCCCGGTCTGTTGCTGTAGGTGTATGAGCCAGTAAAGAGCCTTGTGCCCATAACTGCGGGGATTGTTTCTATGAATGATTCATAAGGTGTCTTTAGGCATGAAGTTATTCTTGAACATCGTAAAACATAATGAGGCGATCGTGGTTGCGACTTACGACGGATCGCATTTGAAACGGGCTATGTACATCCTTCTAAAGGCCTGGAAACATACTCTAAGCACGCGCACATCATTCACGCAATAACGCTCACATTCATCAGCTATGTTATATGGACTAGTTTCATTAAAACTGTTGTAGTAGCGGTCAAAATCTTCACGCTCACTATCACTCATGCTAGAGTAGTTAAAGTAATGTTTGAGTGGAGGCAGTCCTACGTAGTTTAAAGTTTCGTTAGTGAGGAAACTTCAGCGGCTACGCCACTGACCTTGGGTAGCTTTGCTAATTTACAAGGTGTGAACAGCAGGATGTCTTTAAACTGAACATTACCTCTTATCTGCATTTATATTAGTTTTTTGCCCCTTTTCAAGGGGTCGCCTGTAAATATCTCCGATGACTCGTGTTCAAGCAACTCCTTATAAAGGAACTGTGTCAAATTTTGCTCCGTTATGAGCAAAAATATGCACCGTCATTTCTTTGAACTTCTCCGTTAACTCTACAATATAGGATACAAAGGGTTTCACAAGGCTGTCTTGTGCAATCGTTTTAAAAATGGTTGTCCGTTTACGACATTTTTGACTCATCACACTCGACATCCATGCAATCATCACAGATAGTCTGACTTACGAGTAAATGTGGAATAACCTCTTTGGTTTCAGCGTTCGTGTATTTTTTTATATCGTAGTACACGGTTATACAAGGGCTATTTTTAGGCCTAGCATCTTTCTTATAACATACATGCTTCATCCCATCCGCCTTACATTTTTTTTGACATATACAACAATGAATTTCATCGCATTTATGCACAAACTTACCCCAATTATCCTCCATATGAAACATGCCACGTTCACAAATTCTCATTTTCCTGCAAGTGCCAATTAATTTATGGAGTTCAAAGCATTTATTATTGAAAAATGTACGTCTCCACACATTACATTCCCTCTTCTCAGCTTCAGCCACACGACTTTCACATTTGGGGCTTTTACATTGTTCACATACCATGTAGCACTCCTTACAATGTTTCACTGTATCATCCGCAAACTCGAGACATCCCTCACACAAATCATGATGCCTTCCATATTTTCGACTTTTATCATAACTAGCGTAGAGAGTCCTTATATTACGGATGGGGAGATATGATGTTCCTGACAATCCTAAAATAAGTAGAGATATTGTACGATCTCTCACGCAGCTTTTAAAAACATACACAGTCCTACGACGATCATCCATTCCAAACACAACTATAGGTACATTCATTTCCTGCTCGACCCTTCTCAGCTCTTCAGAACCCATATTACACTCAAACTGAAGCTTACAATCTGAAGCCAGTTTACGGGCACGCTGCACAGCCGTAGGTAGCCAGATATTATACACGATTTTATTTAGTACAGTGAACATATGAGCTAAGACTATTGTTATAAAGCAGCAACCACGATCGACGTTTAAATGTTTTCTCTAAATAAATTGAGAATTGAAATTAAGAGTATAAGATGTGGCCCTATGACCCGCAACCCGGAATACTCTGTCAGTATCTACCATGAAATTGTCCATATTGAAGGCTGTACTACTTTCAGAGGCCTGCATTATACGGCCCAAGATATAGACTATGTCTACAGTTGCCAAACGTCTGAACGTTGTTCCTACGCAAAAATCATCTACATCCCTGTCATCTGACCCGAACCTGAAGGACAACTTCGTCCGGTCTTCACGTTTGTCGCGGTTCTGAAGGGCAAACTCCACAATACGTTCAACTACGCGCCACAATCCAACACCGTTGCTATACAGTGATCCAGGGTCAACCCTGACCACGTTCCGATTTCTAGTCAGGGCAGGGGTGGGGGTAGCGGTGCGCACCAACTCGAATGTTATACCTTCCTCCACAGCACGAGAAGCTGCTGGTGTGGAGAAATTACCCGGAATTGAACAGGAATAAGGGAGTATATTTGAGGAAGGTACTATTGTGGGGGTTGTGTCGTAAAACGTAGATGGTTGGGGCTCTATTACTGGGGGTCTAAAAAACGGCGCAATCCTGGCACTCTTTATACCAGACGTGGAGGGTTCTTCATCATGCTTCCGCTTTGAATTGTCGCGTGCTACAGGTATCGCTGGTGAGGGTTCGTCAGCAGGGGTGGAGTCTGTACCTACGGGGTCATCTGTAATATCGATGATGGGGGCGGCTGTACATCGTCGTCATTCACGGTTCTGTGGAAGAAGGAAAACAAGAATATAAGGAGCAGCACTTAAATTTTATATTTTGTAAATGACCCACTTAGGGGTGTGACGTGTGATGGAATCTAGAAAAATTCAGGTTGACAAGCCCCTCCACATGTATTATATCTGGCCGTACAGGATGTGGAAAAATTGTATTTATGCTTAAAATCATTAAAGCTGAGGGGGAGATGTTCTCAAAATTTGTGCGTAAAGTAATATGGTGCTATTCGCCGTATCAATCAGTGTTCAACGAGTACCAAGATGAAATTTTGCTCCACAAAGGTGTATATGACGTTAATTCATTAAAAGGTAATGAGCATACAGTTATTGTAATTGACGATCTCATGTTGGAAATGGATAAAACGTTTGCCGAGATACTTACAATGTTCTCCCACCATCTTAACATAAGCGTATTCTTCATCAAATATCTAGTCTTATTCGCGCAACGTAAAGATGTGTCACAAATTGGGGTATTAACCAATGGAATGTTCTCGAATCAGCGTAAGGAGTTTTTGTAGGTTTATAAAGAAGCAGCAAGTCAGCGTTACGGATATTGCTTTATGACCTTCACCAGCGAAACACGTTTAGGTTGCTTCTAAGAACGGGTATATTCCTAAACGAGTCTGAAACGGTGTATATTCCAGAATGACAAATAGGCTGAAAAAATATCGTGAATTAATAAAAATCTATCAACGATTGCCCCGGGCATTGCAGCAGATGTTTGTTAAAAATATCGACTCCGACTTTTTAAAATGCATCTGTGAAATCTGTCTTAATGTTATAAAATGTATATAATGTGCCAATGAAACCCCCTCAGAAGGCGCGCTTACGTCGTTAGAAGAACATAATACTTGCGCTCGCTCGTAAAAGTCAAACTGCGGGGAAGAAAAAGTAAATTATTGTACAAAGAGGGGGATCATTCCTCCCCATCTTATTTTCAATTTTGGGACCTTTACTGACTAGATTAATATAATGAAAGTGGTAGTGATTCCGCACGAGGTGTATGCTTCACTGCAAAGTTCAAAGATTCTAGACACGCTTCTAGAACGCTGTAAAAGTAGGCTTAAAAGAATTGAAAGCGAATTGTTAGCCCTATTAAACAGTGAAAAGTCACATGATGAGAAAAGGATCTTGTACCAAGAGGCTTTGCAGAAATTTCTTCGTGAGAACGAAGATTATAAGAATCCGACAGAGCTCCCCTTGGTTATTAGCCACAGCGCTAGCAACACTGAGCATGGCGACATAGGACCTGGGCCCGACGTTAGAGATGACCAACCAAAGAATAACGGAACGCAACACATCGAGCATGCATTAGAAAGCAGTCTCCCACATACATTGAGGAATAAAGGCTTAAGTTTTTATAATCTATTGAGAGAGGCCCCCATCATACAGTGGACCGATACAGGCGAGGTCATTGTTGAAGGAACAAGGGCACAGGAATCCAATATCGTCGACATTGTCTATGATCTGGTGAGAAAGTGGGACAGGCACTCACCAACAGGATGGATGCATATTAAAACAAGACTACAACAAATAAATGTCACCATAATATTGATAGGAAATCTGAATAGGTTAAAAGACTTGGAGCAAGTCTCGCATCTGTCACAACTGAGTACGCCATCACCCTCAAGAGTAGCATCTCTGAAAAGGAGAAAGAAGAGACCAAACGGCCAACCTTATCCACGTGTCTCTAAAATACGCAAATGGCTAACATATTAAGAAAACGCTATTATGACATTTCTAACCCCGCCTCCAATGGCGGCGTTAATAGACTGTACAGAGGTGTTTACAATGATGGAGTAGGAAAAATAGATGTTGAGCGGTTTTTGCGGGAGGAGGTTCCTTATACACTTCATAAACCGGTGAGAAAAGGGTTTAAAACGGCCAAGACAACAGACGCTTCGATTGATTCTATTTGGCAAGCGGATTTAACAGACATGCAAAGATATTCAGTTTATAATGACGGCTTCTGCTACATCCTATTCATAATAGATGTATTCTATGGATATCTGTGGCTAATTCCTCTGAAAAGTAAATCGCCTGAAACAGTTGCTAAAGCGACCAAAACGTTGATGTTGAAAGAAAACAGGTTTCTTATTATTTTTGTACGGATATGGGGAAAGAATTTTTAGGCCGTGCTTTTCAGAACATGCTGACAGAGTTTAATATCAGTTACCACACTAGCAGTTCTATCCACAAGGCCTCTTTAGCTGAAAGCGATCAACGTACTATAAAGGAACGCATGCATCGCTATCTTACACATAAAAACACATACAGATATATAAACATTCTGGGGTCATTGGCATCGTCATATAACCGTTCACACCATATTACGATTGGTACAATACCTAACGAAGTTTTAGAAAGAGGTACGCGCACAGAGGTGAGAAGAGATGGAGCACCGCCCCCAGATTCTACACGTTTCAAAGTCAATGATTATTTAAGGCTATCACGTGCGGGAAATAAATTCGCAAAGGGATTTGAGCAAGGATGGACACGTGAGATTTCTAAAGTTAGGGCTATGAGACCTAAAGGCGAGATAATGATGTATTACGTTGAAGATTTGAATGGGGAAGAAATCGCATGAGGCTTTTACTGCGAGGAGTTGCAGAAAGTGACATTTAATTTGGGAAAAAGTGTTTAAAATTGAAAAAAAATTTAGGCAGCAAAGGTTCAGGAAAGAGAAAAATGTACCTGGTGAAATGGCTAGGGTATCCAGAAAACTTCAACACCAATATAAAAGCTGCTGCAATAATGAAGCTTAAATAGTATGCAACATGGTGCCAAACCACTTCTATACCACACTCCAGTCCTCTTCTTCTCTATCTGTACATCCTAACAACACCCTGGCCAACTTTGTAACAGAACTTCATGGGCCCAAGGTTGGTGTTTGTGAATTCCTGCTAGCCACCAAATTTTTAACTCTTGAAAATGAGCAAATCATATTTCTGATCCTTAGAAGAGTCGATGAGTGTGAAAAATTAGGCATAACCTTAGACAATACTATGCGATCAGTCCTGTTCGGTGAGGTTCAGTACTATAGGACAAATTTAACACTAGGAATCGGCCATTATGACACAGCCTCGGACATTGTGAGGGGCTTAAGCAAGAGTCTTGAAAAGTCGTACCTGGCAAACGATTTACTTTATGAAGTCGTAAACATAGACACGCCTGCACGCACGTTGAAGTTAAAATCAACGCTTAGTTGAAATATTAAAGACAAAGAGCTGTTCACAATTGTTGCCGAGGGTCGATATGTTGCAGCCCTCCAAGGAGATACCTTTCACGAGGCACAACATGAGTTGTCTAGCTTAACTTGTCTATCAGTTGAAATTTGAGAAATTGGGTGAAAGCTACCCATCCCCAGACATGTGCTGTATATACACAGCAATATCGTGGAGCATCAATTTGCTGGGGACACCCAGGTGCGCCTGCTGCGCATTGTACACATTTCAAACCATAAAGGGAGGAGTTTGAGCATTACATATGACAAGCCCCATTATGTGAATGTTGCGACTAATCTAATTACCAATATCTCAATATATATAAGAACAATTGAGGGAAAAAATTTCCCATTCGGTGATGGGAGCTTAACAGTGAAACTACAGTTTCGTCGCATTCAGTTATAATGACCCGAAGGCCTTTCACATTCTATCGAGGGGTGAAATAGCGTGGGAGTGGTCTTGGCTCCATTTTTTCAACCATACTACGCACGGCTGTCCCATTGTTGAAGAGGGGTGCTAGATATCTCTGGAGGAAGGCATTACAATCAGGTTTTAACGAGGTAGAAAGCATAATGGGTGGAACTAAACCTAAAGAAGCTCTAAAAAAACATTTTAAACGTACACGAGACGAAATCATCAAAGATGCAAAGAGAAAAATGCGTGGTGGTGGAAAAAAGAAGATGGCTGTACGGAAGAAGGGGTTACCTACACGTGGCGCTAAACTTAAAAGGACACCAAAAAAGAAGTGTTCTAAGCGTATGAAGCCTATAGCTGATAACTTTTTAACTGATATAAGCTGAGGACACTACTCTCAAGAATCGTAGGCTGATTACTACTTGTCGAGAGAGGTGGCACTATTTCTGACTCGTCGTGGCGCGTTTCACCCATCCGTGTAGTTCACAAAGCTGTAAATCAGAACTGTCCCTCTTTGATATGCCCCCTACACACGTTTCTATTGAGCATAGCGACTTTATTACAATTAGCCCATTGAACACAATTAGTTCACCGAGTGCCCCTATAGAATTCGTGATACCCAGATCAGGACCATACTTTTTTGATCCAAGCTGCATGCACATATATGCTAAGCTGCGTATAGTCCATTCAAATGGAGCGGACTGCGATGATAGTTACTTTGCATATCCTGAAACCAACTTTCTACACTCCATATTCAGCCAGTGTGAGGTGTATTTAAATCAGGTTAACATCTCTGCAGGAACGGGGTATTATCACCTACGAGCCTATCTGGAAAATGTCCTCAACTTTTCAGAAGAAGCGAAGGATACCTTTTTAACTGCCGAGGGCTATTATCACACTAAAGATGAAAGTAAAGGGTGATCCAGAGAAATGGGACCCAAAAGAAACCCCTGTAACTCTTAAAGTATAAGTTCTTTTATAAAATCATACACATCATTCGAAAGAGGATAGTTACAAGTTTGTACAGGATTGTATAGGTTTTGACAATACAAGACAAGATAAGATACAAAACAAAATAAAAGTGTTAGTTAAAACTAACCCTTCAAGATGACTGCATGGACTGTGGAACAGCTGCGTTTCATAACTGAGCAATATTATGAGCATGGAAGAAGTGTAGTTTCAGCTCAAAGATCTTTCAAGACAAATTTTCAGATGTCAAAATCACCTTCTAAGAAAGTAATCCGTCGGTGTGTCAGAAATTTTTCCCTAACTGGCAGCATTGGAAAAAGAAAACCAACTGGAAGAGTGCGCAGAGCAAGGATAGACGAGATCATTAACAGAACTCATGAAATTGTACAGGATAATCCAAACATAAGCATCAGACGTGCTTCTCAGCTGTTAGGAGTTGGATATGGAACAACACACCGTATATTCAAGCAAAATTTAATGCCCTTTCCATATAAAATTCAAACAGTTTAACAACTAAACGATGGAGATTTCGCACGAAGACGACAATTCTGTCAATGGATCCAACATAAGGTAAATGACACCACCAATTTTCTAGCAACTTTGATTATGTCAGACGAAGCCCATTTTCACTTGAATGGAACTGTAAACAAACAAAATTGTCGTTTCTGGGCAACAGAAAATCCATTGAATATTACCGAAGTCCCGTTGCGTAGTCAGCGTGTAACTGTTTGGTGTGGTCTTACTGCATCTCAGATCATAGGGCCGTACTTTTTCGAGGATTCCACCGGAAACACGGTCACTGTAAATGGTGATCGCTACGAAAAAATGTTGACCGATTTCCTTATTCCTAAATTAAGAGATCTTTGTCTAGAAAACCACTGGTTCCAACAAGACGGAGCTACCTGCCATACCACGAGGAACTGCATGGCAGTTTTGCGTCAAACGTTTCCAGGCGAGTTAATCTCAAGATTTGGAGACGTTGAATGGCCCGCAAGGTCTCCGGATTTTTCTCCCTTAGATTATTATCTCTGGGGATATTTAAAGAGTAGGGTCTACAGAAATAACCCAACGACCTTGCAAGAATTGAAGGCCGCCATCACAAATGAGATACAGGCCATACCACCGCACACTCTTGCAAAAGTGATGCAGAACTTACAAGCGAGAACACTGGAATGCTTGGCAACTAATGGAGCACAATTGAAAGGAGTCATTTTAAAAAAATAAATATTTCATAATAAACTTGTAACTCTACTCTTTCGAATGATATATAGTTTTTATGAAAGGAATTAAATATTAAGAATATTTGGCTTTTTTTATGGGTCCCATTTATCTGGATCACCCAGTAGTATAAAGGATAAATTTAAAATTTTTGAAAAAAGATATACGAATGCTTAGGGCGTCTTCATACAGACTTTACGTTCCAGGAGAAACTGTTTATGAACGGCATCGACATGAAGCTAAAACTCACCCGCACGAATCCTGAGATCTGCATAAATCTGGGACCTGATCAAGAAGAGGGCGCAAAACCCGTTGTGATTCACATCATGGAAACATATCTGCGTGTTCGGCGAGTGAAATTAAGTTCCCCAAAATATGTAGAAATTGAAAAAAATTCAATACACGCAACAGTAAAATACCCAATTAGCAGAGTACAGATCAAGCTATACACGGTGCCCGCCGGGTTGGCCTCGAAGCAGCTGGAAAACGTGGCCCTGGGATTTCTACCTAAAAAGATATTAATTGGAATGCAGGATCACGCCTCGACGAACGGAAAATATAAAAAGAGCGCCTTTAAATTCGAGAATTTGGGCCTTATAAATATAACTATACGTAAATAGCGTTGCACTCAGCGGGACTATGGTTACGCACTATTCATCAGACGCGGTGTTCTGAACACCGCTCTGCGCGAGAGCTGATAGTAATCTGGCCCATATTGCCGGTACCTGTGACGAGCTTGGGTTTGGCGTAACGTAGAAAGAATTTGTCGAACAATTTAACCTTTACTCATTTGATATTACCCCCGACTTATCTGGTATTGTAAATACACACTTAAGTCCACAACAAAGTGGGAACATCTCAGTCAGATTGGAATTCGCCAACCCTATAGACGCGCCTATTAGTGTACTAGTGTACCGCGAATCACAAGCTCTAATAGAAATTGACCGCTTCTGGAACGTTGTCACAGACTTTTAAAATGGACGCGAATACACTCAAGAGAGTAATGAAAAGCGACCGAATCACACGCTCCAAATCTATCGGTGTTTGCGAAGAATGAAACATTGAAATTGCCAACTACGAGAAATTGGTATAGCCTTATTGTCAACACCGACATTGTTGGTAGTGTGGAAATTCTTTGGTTTGCAATCTATTTTAAAAATAGGGAAAGAATGTACTATTTTGATTCACTCGGCACTCAACCCTGGAGTGACCCTGTGGTTGTACAATTTCTCGAACAGATACATGTCCCTGAAATTGTCTGGAATCCTTACCGTTTCCAAGGATATTAGTAATACTTGTAGCATGTATTGCCTTTCATTTCTCCTGAACATCTCACGTGGGGAGGGATTTATAAATTTTTAAAAATTATTCGATTTGTGCGACACTGAGATGAATGATGAAATGGTATGCAGGCAGATAAAAAAAGGTTCCCATTTGTACGCACTCGTTGTATTGTGTAAAGTTTTACACACATATATATATATATATATATACACACTCGTAATTATAACTGTAAAATGTTTCCATTAATGTTAGTCTTATTTAATGGACGCTAGTTCTGTAAGCCGTATTGTCCTAAAACATGCCTTCTACCATTTAATAAATCGAATGAAAATACAATGTGTTTTGTTCTTAATCACAATAAAAACTTACATTAATTCCTCGATGACCTGGCATTCGTTGGATCGGATGTGCGCCAATACCTCGACCTCTGTATTCAGGTCGCTGAGTTGGCTGCGCGGTAAAGCCCCAAAATCGTTGTCAATGATTTGCATTTCATCATAGCTGTCGCGAAAAGTAGCTATAACACGATCATATACCGCATCGTTCCTTGAACAAGAAATTAACATGATTAGTCCATACTGAATCTTTTCACAGAATGGACAATAATTTAAAAAACAAGTTGAAACTAGCTTAAATCAGTTCAAATCGGATTTGCCTCTTTACTTGCGTTACTTTATACACTTTTACTCTCTTTATATTACCATACATATTAACCGTTAATCACAAAGGCACATCCCCTTATATTCAATACAAATGTCTGGAGTTAGCTGCAATAACATAAGAAAAATAATACGCAAGAAAATGTTAAACCGAATTAGTTAATCCGAAAACCGGGTGATAAATAGAGAGCGAATGTTATGATGTTATTTACGACATAAATTAACGCGGTACAGATCGTAACTGTCAAATTTTAAAACAAAACGTTCCGACTAGCATTAATAAATAGACGCCCATATAAAGAAAAGAGCATCTACATTTCATAATTTTTTTCGATGTACAAAAACTTTTGGCCAAGAAACACTCAAAATAAAAGGATAACATGAGATTACTAAATAAATTATAAACGAGAAAGAGTCCTCCATTAAGATCTTGCGAAACAGCTTTTAACGTCCACTAAATTTGTGTATTATAAGAAATCTTAAAAAATATCACACCTCTACCGAGTCCGGATACAAGTTTCGGATTATAAATTAGGTCAGGTTAGGTTCATTTATGTTAGATTAGGTTATATTATGTCCTGTTAGGTTACGCAAGGTTAGGTTATATTATGCCCGGTTAGGTTGCGCACGGTTAGGTTATCACTTTAACGACGGATGGTACCTTAAGGTCCACCAGAAATAATAATATAAATTGTACTACAATGCCTCGTTTCTATAAATGTTTCTACGTGTTTATATATAGATGTCATTTAGTTGTCGGGAAAGGAACCCAAAATGTGTATCATTTCAGTGACTAGTTACTAAAATATTTAGTTTTCAATAACAATAAAACCTATACGTTCTGGTAACAAGAGTGGCCGCATATGCTGCGGACTCGTCCGTAAAGGGTTAAATTATGCCCGGTTAGGTTATATTACGCCTGGTTAGGGACGCCCATATAAAGAAAAGAGCATCTAAATTTCATAATTTTTTCGATGTAGAAAAACTTTGGTCAAGAAAAACTCAAAATAAAAGGATAAAATGAGATTACTTAATAAATTATAAACGAGAAAGAGTCCATCATTAAGATCTTGCGAATTAACTTTTAACGTCCACTAAATTTGTGTATTATAAGTGTCAAAAAGAGACCAGGTTCTTAATAAATCTAGGATTGGAATTTAAAAGTTACAATTAGTGGTTAAGATGATGAAAATTAGTATAAAATAATTAAATTATATTTATAATGAAAACTAAGTTACTGATTAAATGGGTATAACAAAAGGGTATACAGGGTGTCCCATAAGTCCGGCATCATAGGAGAAATTCTTATTTTTCTATTTCTACAAACCATAATTCATATTTTTCTCTTTCTACAGGCCATAATGTGTGTGAGCAAGGAAGAACGAATCCAGATAATCCTACTCATAGGAAATTGGAGTCAAAGAGAGGCCGCTGCTGAATTTAACAGACTGCATCCAGACCACGAGCCAATAACACGATGATACAGCGACTGCTATCCTGGCTCATTTTAACAGAAGTCCCAATAAGTCTCTTCGGCGATTGTCCGCCGAGACAGGAGTGTCGAAAAGTAGCATCCATCGCATTCTTCAGGCTCACAAATGGCATCCATACAAACTTCAGATCCTACAGAAATTAAGCGAAGATGATCCCGACCGGCGGATGGAATTTTGTGAATGGGCTACGGAACAATATGCTCGGGATGCCAATTTCCCGTCCACCATTCTCTTCAGTGACGAGGCTGTTTTTTATGGAAATGGTGAGGTAAATCAACAGAACACCCGCCACTGGTCTCAAAACAACCCTCACTGGTATACCTCTTCAAAGGAACAAGGTGCATCTCGGGTGATGGTATAGTGTGGCATTTGGAAGGATCGCATCATAGGCCTCCTCTTTTTCGATGAACATGTCACTGGAGGCACCTACCTACGTATGCTCAAGGAAGAAGCATTTCCCAGTGTCTTGAACGAAGAAGGAAATTTCCCAACATGGTTCCAGCAAGACGGCGCTCCTGCACATTACAGCACCCAAGTAAGGGAATACCTGTACCAACTCCCTGGTCATTGGATAGGACGTCGAGAGCCTGTGGAATGGCCAGCTAGAAGCCCGGATCTCACGCCACTAGATTTTTATCTCTGGGGCCACTTGAAAGCGCTGGTATACGCAGAGAAAATTAGGAGTGTTGAACATTTGCGGCAGCGCATTGTTGAGGCATGTAACACCATTGCTCCTGACATCATTCACCGTGTGCTTGCTGACTGGGTATCACGTCTGAATTTGTGTATTGAAAACAATGGTGGACATATTGAGCACGTTCTGTAAATAAAAGCTTTTGTTTTGCCTTTTTTAATTATTTTTCCTATGATGTCGGACTTATGGGACACCCTGTGTATATATATATATATATATATATACAGGGTGTACCACACCCTGTATATATATATGTATATATATATATATATATGTGTGTGTGTGTGTGTGTGTTGGTGTGTGTGTGTGCCCAAAAGTATCACGCCCTCCAACTTTAGAATGAGACATGCGATTGTGTACGCTTCTTGTACTAATTAGTAATTTTTTATAGTTTTCAGAATTGTTTAGAAGAATGTTTTTCCGGAACTGTACATAAATAGGCTTTCCTTTGGTTAACCTTTCGTTAGCTTCCAGCCAAGTTTTTCATTCTGACGAAGGTCAAGCTTGTCACTCCACCTTAGACCTACTCTTTAACGTGGAATCCAGCAGTCCCAGCGTCTTAACCACTAGGACACCCAGGGTCCCCATTTAACTACCAACCATTTGTGTTCAAGAATGAACGATTGCTGCCCACCATTGCCGTCTCGGGTCTCGAACCGGGTGTATATAATCTGTGAACGTGCATATAGTTGTGTGTGTAATAATAGGGGCTTTATGGGCGTATAGTCGGGAGTGTACGTGCGTTTGTGTGCGTTTCTTGGCTGTCCAAACGTTGTATACACTGTGCCAACTGGCTGATAATGCCTGGAGGCACTGGCTTCTACGCCAACTGGCGGATTAGGAACTTATAAGACAGCGGGCGCTCGGCTGAACTCTCAATATGCGCTTGGCATATTGGGGGGGGGGGGTGAGGCCGTCCCAACTTCTCCCCAAAGCGGTCAGGTGGACTCCCCCCCAGCTTGATGGGGGAGTTCCCCTCCCCCTTTGTTTTGGCACCCTAGGGCGCTTGGGGTGGGTCTTGCAAAATGGAGGAGTGGTTGGCACTGGCACTCATTGCAACATTGCACCATCGCGTTGCACTCTAACCTTTTGCGGTCATACTACTTGTACAGTCCCCTGCAATATTTCCGTTCCACCTTCTCCAAAATGTGGTTACAACGCAGTCCCTCTTAAACTCCAGTACCCCACCCTCAATCCCTACCTCTCCTCCTCCCCCTCTCAAGTGTTGTCATAGTAATACTTTTATTTTTTGAAAACTAATGACTGAATAAATACATTGTTCACTGTAGTTTTGATGATAATGCTAGGACGACTATGTATTTTATTAATGCATTACTCCTAAATTTAGAGAATACAATAGTTAGGTTATTTCACAAACGTGGTATACTTTAAAAACTTTCAATCATAGGATTTTGATGTGGCCATATTATAGTTAAAGTTGTAGTATCGATTTTTCCTCCAGGCAATACCATTTCTGTTTAAAGTCCATGCATCATCAACAAATGATTACCCAGAAAAAGGTTCTATCCATGGAGAGATAATGATAACATAGTTAAATTTTTCATTACAAATATAAACATGAATCAAGTAAATTTAAGGATTTTCTTAAGAAAATGCAAAACATAATGTTCAAATTATAAGGAACTAACAATTGTTCAAGTAAGTAGATATATATTTCCTGCATCACAACCATAACATTATTAGACACAATTACTCAATACTTGGTCCATCCTCCATTATTACTAATGACCTGTTATAGCCTATTTGGAACAGATGCCACGTGATTGTGGATAACTTATGGGTTCCTGAGGAAAAGTTCCCACTCTGCCATGGTGTGTTCGAGCAGGTGCCGAGATGTCCGCTCCTGCCCAGGCTTCCAAGCGTTAACCACATTTGTCCACACACTTTCAATGGGGTTTAGGTTACACCCCTTGGTGAGCCATTTCAGCAGTTCGACATCTCGTTGTTCCTGAAACCACCGTCTGATGATCCTGGCAGTATGAACAGGGCAGTTATCCTCTAAAAAGAAATTAGCCAAACTTGAGAGTTCACATTTCATCCATCCTTTTTTGAAGTTCTCTTTAGAGGATGCAAAAATAAATAAATAAAGCTACATCTAAAATTACATTTAAAACTACATTTACTAATGTCCTCCTTTAATCATATTACCTAAAACTATACACTGCTTTACCTTAATTAAGTCATTTTCTTGAAAGCATATTCTGTGTAATGAAAATAATTTAGTTGTTGTTGTTGTTGTTGTTTAGCCGATCAGCCCACCCTGATCGAGCAAGCCGGCGGCACGCAGGTAACCGATCGCCCTCTCCGGAGTGGACCAGAGGTTCAGCGCACTCGTGATGTTGTGTTGTGTTCGTTGTTGTGCTAGAGCGGTACAGTCCGTCATAATGTGTTCAATTGTTTGTGGTGTGTCTTGGCACAGGTGGCAGGTGTCGTCTATGGAGTTGTCTAGTCTGTGTTTATATGTCCGTAAGTTGGGGTGATGTCCACATCGGAATCGTGCTAAGTTAACTCGATCCGATCTGCTCAGGCTGATCTCTGACCTGTTAATGGGCGGCGGCTTCGCACCTAGGACCGCATTCGGACCGAGTCGTGTCAGTGCTTTGTGGGTTAGGTGTGTGTGTGTATGTGTTTTCTGTACTGTGTGATGTCTGTGGGGCGTGGTATGGAATGGAGTATTTGGTTATAATGTCTCTCTGGTGTTACCTTAATGGTGCGAGGTGTTGCTGCATGATTGTACATGTAGTGGCAAGGGTGTTGTGGGTTAGTTGTCGCTGCTGCCATGAATTGTGTTCCCCTCATGTCTAAATGTTCCCTAACTTTTAGTATTTTTGTTTCTGTGTGCAGGTGTTCTATTGGTGTTGTTTGAGTGCATCCTGTAATGATACGAAGTGCGTTGTTTTGTATTGTTTGTAAGGTGTTTATGTGTGTGTTTGAGATAATGGGTGCCCAGCATGGGCTAGCATAGTCCATAACTGAGCGAATATATTGTTTGTAGATGAGTGATGTTGTTTCCTGCTGGTGTCCAAAGTTTGTGCCTGTTAGTACCCTAAGCGTGTTAAGTCTTGACGTACATTTGTTTTTAATGTCCTGAATGTGGTTTGCAAAAGATAATGATGTGTTGTATGTGACACCTAGTATTTTGGTTCTGTGAGTGTGTGGAATGTTGATGTTGTTTAGTGTAAGTTGTGGAATTACCTGGTGTTCTTTTGTGTTGCTTGTAAGCAAGGTGATGGTTGATTTTGTGGGCGCTACTTTGAGTCTATTGTGTGTGAGCCAGTCTTGTATACTGTTTATGTATGTTTGTAGGTTATTTGTAGCGGTGTCGATGTTGTTGTGGGTGGATGTTAGAGTGATATCATCTGCATATGATGATAAGGTAAGCTTGTTATCTATGGGTGTTGGAATGTCATGCATGTATAAGTTGAAGAGTGTTGGTGAGAGAACAGAGCCTTGAGGGACCCCGTTCGGAAAAAGCTTGTTTTTGGATGACTTGCCATTAAATGTGACATGTGAGTATCTTCCTGAGAGATAGTTGCTCAGCCACCTTTTGGTGTTATTGTGCATGTTTGTGTTGAGTATTTTGTTTATGAGAGGGAAGCGTGGGATAGCATCAAATGCTTTACTAATGTCTATTGTTGCTAATAGTGTACGTTGAGCTGGTCTTCTAGAGTTGATGCCATCCATGATGTGCTGCGTGAGGTTAGTGAGTAATGTCGTGGTTGAGTGGTGAGGTCTGAATCCATGTTGAGTAGGCGATAGTGGTATGTGTGGGTTGGTGATTTGTAAGATTAGTCTTTCTGTTACTTTGGAAGGTGTGCATAGTAAAGTAATGGGTCTATAGGAAGCTGGTTCTGTTGGATTTTTGTTTGGTTTGAGTAGTGTAATAATTTTACCTTGTTTCCATATGTCAGGAATAATACAGTGTTGGTATGAATATGTGCTGATATTTGTGAGAGCTAGTATTCCTTGTGGGCCCAAGTGTTTAAGGTGTATGTTAGATATGTTGTCTGGTCCAGTAGCCTTCGAATTTTTAATGTTTTGATGATCTTGGTGGTCTTGTCTGTATTGAAGGGTGTAATGGTCGTGTCGAGTCTGTAGGTTTTCTTGTGTCTGGCTGTTTGTCTGTCTGCGTGTTTCTGGTTGTTGTCTCTGTTTAAGTGACTTATCTTTGCGTAGTGATTAACTAGAATGTTAGCTTGTTGTGTGTATGTTGGGATATTATTTTGGCTGCGACAGATAGCCGCGTGTGAGGTGCGAATGCCGCTGTTAGAGTGGGTAATGCTGTTTATAGTCTTGTATAGCCTGTATGTATCTGTGGAGTGGTTTAGTGTTGTTATGAATTCCCTGAATGTTTCTGTTTGTTTTTCTTTGAGTTTGTTGTTTATTTCTGTGTTGAGCTGTTGTATCTGCTGCTTTATGGCTTCTGTGTGTGGTGTTTGTGTGTTATGTTTGAGGTTGTTACGTTGCCTTATGAGGTGGGCTATTTCTCTAGTGTAATTTGGGTTGTATTTCCTAATGTTGCCCTTGGGTATGTATTTGTTTGCATTATTGATAATCTGATTAAATGTCTTGAGTGTTGTATCGATGTTTATGATGGGTGTGCTGTTTAATGTGGTGAATTGTTCCTCAGTCTGTATTTTGAACTGTTCCCAATCAGCTTTCTTGTAATTTCTGTAAGTGTGCCTAAGGCTGTTGGGGCAGAGTGTAGAATGTGTTGTAATGATGATGGGCAGGTGGTCTGATGACAGTTGTTTTTCTGTTCTCCATTGTGTATGTGTTGCTAGTGAGGGGGAACAGAACGTTATGTCTGGGGAGGAGTTTGAGTATCCTGCTTGATGTGGTATATGTGTATGTTCTTCTGTATTGTTAAGAATGAAGAGGCTGTTTAGTTGTGTGGCTATGTTGGCGCCTCTGGTGTTGTTTTGGTTGTGCAGGTACCAACTAGTGTCTTTGGCGTTGAAGTCTCCTTCTAAGATGACATTAGTGAGAGAGGCAAGATTGTGTAACTGTGGATTGTAATTGGCTGGCACCTGAGGTGAACTATCTGGTGGGATGTAAATGTTGATTAGTGTGGTGTTGTGTTTTGCGCGTGTTTTAATGTTAACTGCCTGTATTTCTATCGTGTTATCTGCTTCGATTGTGTTTGTAATGTTTTGGGTAGCATCAGTGTAGCTAATGCTTTTACGTATGTAAGTGATGAGTCCACCCCCGTTACCCCCAGTACGATCTTGACGGATCGCCGTGAAGTCAGGGATGGTGGGTGTTTTGTGTGTGCGTTTTAGTTTTGTTTCTTGTATAAGTGCTATGTGAATGTTTTGTTTGTGTACGAATTCCCTAAGCTGCATGATTTTGTTTGTGAGGCCATCTACGTTGTACTGTAATATGTTAATATTATACTTCTGTATGTGTCTCATGGTGCTATTGTGTCTATGTCTTTGTGTATGGTGACATGTGTAAGTTGTAGTGGGGCCTGGATTAGTCTTAATGTCGCCAGAGAGTAAGAGTAGTTCGGGGAGCACGCAATTGTTCCCTGTAATTGAAAAAATAGCACGCTGAGAATAGGTCCGGCCCCGGGAGCCGATCGGCACTCTGACCGTGCCACGCAACAGGCCGTCGACTGCCAGTCTGGCCAACCGTAGACAGCCCGCATAAATATAATCCGCTCAGGATGGACCAAAGCATTTGTGATGGGATTTCTATGGACTTCATCCAATATACTCCTATCTTCTTCCGAGGTTGTTTTTCTTGGTTTCCCAGATCTAGGACGGTCTAGGAGATTCCTCGATGCTTCCCACCTCTGCAACCAACGGCGAACTGTAGTTCGAGCGATTTCCATCTCCCTCGCTATGGCCGAAACCAAGAGATCTGCATCTCTCAACTCAATGATCCGCCCTCGATGTGCAAGTTTCTCTTGAAAGGAGGTCATTTCCAGACACCTCACACACGGCTATCTATCGCAGCCAAAATAATATCCCAACATATACACAAGCTAACATTCTAGTTAATCACCACGCAAAGATAAGTCACTTAAACAGAGAAAACAACCAGAAACACGCAGCCAGACAAACAACCAGACACAAGAAATTTTACAAGTTTACAATTTTACTTCTGTCTATTCAATTTTGTGAGCCACACATTTTCTTTATTTTTAATTTTAGGGCGAATAATCCTTTTATTAAGCCTCAAGAATTTTAACATGAATTTCTTTTGAGAACTTTACGAGGTCGCGCCCGGAAATGCAAAGGAGAACTCAGCCGTCGGCTTGTTTTTTATGCCTTCAACGTTGAAGGAGTTTTTCGTGTTCCTGATAATTACATCAATCCCGTCTCTAACTAACGTGAAATTTGTGTCAAGTTATTCGGCAGTATGTAAAAAATATTTCGATATAAGATTTATATACCGCTTTTAGGTCTAATTTGGTTTTTGTACAATATTTCCACCTTTTTTGGCGGGGCATATACTACTTACACGCTGCCAGACATAAGATATAATTATTATATATTACTTCCTATTTATTTTTTATACTATTTTTTTCATAGTTTTAACAATTACTAACCTTTTAGAAAGATGTAATTTACATGTTAATGATTTAACCCTACTGAAATTTTCCTTTTATAAACGTTATGAATTATTTCTAATTCGTCCAATCCTCCGTCTTTGTTTGGACACAAAAGGAGGGCAAGTCGAAATTGAATGGCTATGTTTCGAGACTTTAATTATAATTTTTAATTTATTTCATCCCCTAGTTTTTTGGGGTAACTCGTATGGTATTTGTTATTTGAAATTATCCAGAATTAAACAATTAAACAGACAATTTAATTCCTTGCCTTATTGTCAAGTTACATTGATATTTAATATAAATCTGTTTTAAGTTATTTACCGAAGAAACTGACAAATTTCTTTCACAAATACGAAAAAGAGAAGTGGCCATTTTTTCTGCGTTCATGCGCGTTCTATTTCCATGAGCAATTCTGTTTTTTGGTTAATTTATAACCAGTAATTAATTAACCTTATTACATTCCCCATATATAATACCTACCTCCTTGAGAGACAGAGAGAGAATTGTTCATGCAAACTCCCTTATCTCGAGGCAGTTGGGAACCGTCACGCGATAAGTATCTAGAATTAAATGTTCGTAAAACTAGCAAGTCAGATAAACTCCATCCCCCTCAATCCTTAATCCTAAACAATGCATCGGCTATTACATTCAGTTTACAGGGTATGTGTAAAATAGAGATATCATAAGGTTGGAGCGCTGAAGACCATCTTAATAGTTGTAGCTTTTATTTTTTATTTTTTATATAAATGTTAATGGTTACGGTCATTATATTTTCAAATAACGGTACTCTCTCTCTCAAGTACTCTCTGGATTTGTCCAAAGCGAAGAAGATCGCGTGTGCGTAACTTTTTTTGTTTCTTCAGCTTAGAGGAAGCCTAGCAGAGAGGATGGAGGACACCCTCCGGATTCATCTGCAGGAGTATGGACCCCCTAGCCCCTTTCGCTCGCGTCCACTTGGATCTGGAACGGCCTGGAGAAGTCAGGTGATCAGAAGATCGGAGTACTTTCTAGGAGTCTCTTAATCCTCTCAAATGTCGGTTGGCACCTTTCGTCCCACTTGAGCTTTCGTTTATCGCTCAGTAGATCGGTCACTGGAGATATTACCGTAGCGAAGTTTGGGCTAAACCTCCTGTAGTAGCCGACTATTCCCAAGAACCTTTGAAGAGCTTTCTTGTTGTGAGGTGCAGGGAATTTCTTGATGGCCTCTACCTTTGCCGAGATTGGCGCGACCTGACCTTGTCCTACAACGTATCCAGATTCGTGACACGAGTTTTACTGCTGCCGTAGACTCGTGCTATCTGGAAGTTGTTTGATGGGTCGGGCCTCTTCTTACGCTATCAGAGAGCATGTAGTTGGTACGTCAATGAATAGGGAGTGATACTAATATAACAATTTTGTGAACTGTGATGGTTGGTTTAAGCAAACATTTTTTATTAAAAATTAAAAATGTTAAACTGTCATAATATTTTTCTACAGAACCAATTGCTTTGAAATTTAACATAAAGCATGCATGTTATGGACGCAACATATTCTGCAAGTTTTTAACAAATCATGGAATTATTATTTTATCTATAGGTATTTCAACTTTATGGTTCAGAAATGGCACCCCCTACAAATACACACAATTTTTTTTCTTATTTATGTCCCAAAATATCACACATATTAAAGCTAAATAGCTTTTTCGGAAGTGTTCGGAATAAATTATGATAATAGAAACGCATACAAGATTTTAAAAACTTTGAACTTTGAAAAATGATGCACCAAAATTCGCCAAAAATATCACTTCCGACTATACATATAGCTAAATTTAACTATTTTGTGGTCAAGACGTGCATAAATTAAAAACATTTTTGGCATCTGAGAAATTTTACATTTGGAAATGCAGAATTCCAAAAATCACTACGTTTAATCAATTTTTAAATGGCAAAATAAATAATTATTAAATAAATAAAATGTGTACCACTCCATAAAATAAAAAAACGTTTCTAAACAGTATTTAAAATTTGAAAAATCGACTGACTGACCAGGAAATTAGAAATACGTCAACCGCATTTAAATACGAGATAATAATAATAATCACTCAGGGAGCCACAACTGGCAAAGTGCTCAGGGCAACTAATGCGGCCGACTGGTTTTAACTCTTGTATTATCATTACCAGCACCATCGGGATTCGAACCTCCGACCATAGTGTCTTTATTTCGCCTTTACGAAAACGATGTTGCCCACTCAACTAAGGATGCTGACTTTACGTAAATATGAAATATATGGAATTTAAATAATTTTTAAGGAAACACGTTATCCATAAACTGTACTTACCTTTTGCAAAGATTTTTGCTTTCACTTTAAAAATATGTTCGAAATAACTAAGGACATAAATTCTTAATACGCAGCCCTGAATCTATTAATTATATACAGTAAGCATTTCGGTCGATAGCTGTATACATATTTCATTCAAAAGTCAATTTCAGTTCCTCAAATCCTTCTCGGTGACACCAGAATATAGAACTAAATGACAATCATGGATGAATACCGTATAAAGATTTCCAAACTCTTGAAAGAATTAGAGAGACGGTTATACATCGGAGACATATTTCATTTTTTGAGATGCCTATTCATGTCCACATGCTATAAATCAAAAGATTATATCTCGTAGGTCAGAATTATTTCCAACTCACTTTCGAGAAAGATCATAAATTATGGTTATTATTTCATGGAATGTATGCGAGCGAAGATTTTTTCATTCATTTTGATAAAAAGTATATTATTTTGGAGGCCTAATAATTACATTTTTAATTTGCGAATGAATTACTGAACAAACCCCTTTGTGCTATTGTGAAAGTCAAGGCCGGGTCAATTTTAGATTTTTGAAATTTTAAATGACAGAGTGTGTAGAAGCTGCCCCTACTAGTAAGAAATTAAGGTATATTTTTATTTTTAACACTCACTGGATGTAGGTAAGGGGTGCCGCCCTCAAACTTAAATTTGATCCAAATTAACAAATATCATATTAAAACAAAAGGCACCAAGTAGAATAAACTGACGCCAGTACCAGTCCGATCTCAACCATACTTTTACTGCTTCTTTAGGACTTGACCAGTTTGTACCACATTTCATTGAAATCCATTGGTGTGTTTTTTTATTGTAATATTGTATTCTCTATTGTATTTTATTTCATATAGTATTTCATTTCATATTGCAGTATAGTTTTTATTGTTTTATTTGCTCGTTCTGTCAACTTGTTTCTGCAACTTTTGCCTTTGTTTTGTTCACAGGTGTTTGTTAAATACGAAAGTGAAGCCCTTACAAGGTACTGGTTGTGTATTTTTCTAAGTGATTGCAGTTGCAAATTATGACTTCCCAAAACAAAAGATCAATATATAGCCTATTGTTGGAGCATTTGGCCCAGATTCATAGACATCAGTTGTCAACTAAGCTTGACAACTTAAGACATTTGCTCTTTTTAAAAAAGACCACAAATTCTGTCAAAGACTGTGCTGAACAGCTGACAGACATAGTAATTACCCTTTGGATCAAGTCATCAATACCACATCTTTCCAAGCAGCGAATTAAGGATCTAATTGTAAGCCTACACAAAGAACAGCGAAATCTGATGAAATCGTTTAAGAAGGTGGGAACAGGATCTTATGACAGTAAAGTTGAATCATATAAACAAAAATTGGAAGCTTTGTTCGACATCAGTGCTTGCAAGTGTGTATCAGGGGACATGTGTAAATGTGATGTGGCACAGAAAGTCCCAGATATTGAAAAGCCCTTTCCAAAATATTAAAGAGCAACCAGAAAGATGTACATTCCAAATTTGACAAGCAAGCTACCCAAAAGCTGGTTGCTAGTGAACAAAGAAAGCGTAAAAGAGGAGTATTACAAGAAAATCAGTGAGCAAACAGAGGAGAACAACCCTCAACAAATAGCAGAGAAAGCAGCGTAACCTTCTGATGAAAATCCGAGTTTACCCGAGAACGATGAAATCCAACAGCACACAGGCCTGGAAAAGTACAACGTTATAAAATACAAACGATTAGCTTTAAAGTGCGATCGATAGGGAGTATGTGATCAGTCTGGCGCGGCCATCGCATCTGCTACTCTTGAAGACCAAGGTATCATAACACATGATAATAACTTACAGGTGGTGGTGGTGGATAAATCTAAGCTTCACAGGTCGTAAAAATATACAATTAATAGTCCAGTCAATCTGTGATTGGACCTGGAAGTAATTGTAACAGAAATGGTTTTAACTGTTTTCGCACCCTTACCTCAACATAAATGATATATTAAAAACTTACCACAAACGGGCCAGGCCAATTTCCGTAAATCCAAGATGGCCGCCGCTACCATCGGTAACAATAAAGTGGCACCAAATTTTTACTATTCAATCAATTTCATATTGTAATATATCATTCTGTAGGTTTTAATGGTCAAGGAAACCATTAAAATGGATTAGAATAGTGTCTGATGCTTAGTTTGTCAATTATGGCGGCCATCATGAATTTTCAAGATGGCCGACGTGTGCAAAACCTGCATTTACTTATATCTTCGTTTCTAATATACAGGGTGTCCATAAATGTTTACCCTGAAAACAGTATGCTCTTATGTTTTAATGATGAATCTTACATCCGTTTTCGTTTTACAGGTGATCTCGTACACGCATAGAGTTTCTGTGCTGGTGTGTTTCGTCTACCGCATTCGCCGCTAGGAGCGCTGTAGTAGCTGTTCAGTGGTAGAGTCAACAGACACAATGTGCGTATTTGGGGATCGGAAAACCCACGTGCCGTAAAGGAGCCTATTCGGGGCAGTCCGAAGATCAATGTCTGGTGTGGACTAATGCATGACCAGATAATTGGTCCTTTTTTTTCTTCGCTGAGAACACTGTTTCCGCAACTCTGTACCTGGATATGCTCATCAATTACGCCATCCCCCAGCTGCAGGACAGGCAGCCAACTGTCATCTTCCAACAAGATGGGGCACCCCCTCATTGGGCGCATGTTGTTCGTGAAACTCTCGACGCAACATTTCCAAATCGATGGATTGGCAGGGACAGGCCAATCCCATGGCCCCCAAGATCACCAGACATTACCCCGCTGGATTTCGTTCTCTGGGGTCATGTTAAAGATTTGGTTTATGCAACAGTTGTTCCAGATATTAGGACATTGCGAGAACGCATTACGGATGCAATTGCAACAGTTAACTCACAAATGTTGGAAAATGTGTGGCGTGAGTGTGAATACCGTTTAGACATTTTACGTGCCACTAAGGGTACACATGTGGAAGCTTATTAAGTTCATTAACTATGTATCAAAACTTTGTATGCTTATCTACTTATGATTAAAACTGTGTTTGAATACGAGTGTTTATTTAAAAGTTATAGCATGCTTTAATCAGGGTAATCATTTATGGACACCCTATATGTAGGTTCACAATTTTTGTGTCTAAGCATACATTTTCAGGGTCAGGGAATATAATTATAGCGCTTAGGATATTGTCAGGTGGGCGGTAGGCCCACCATGGCGGCCATCTTGGATTTTCAGAATGGCCGCTATGCGAAATCATACAGTATATGATCCGAGTTTCTTAATACGCCTGAATCCTAAACTTGGCCCATAAAAATGCAATTACTACCAGGTCCAATCAGTTTCTAAAACAAAATTAACACTGTAATTTTGCAATAAAATTAATTAATTCTATGATTTTGTTTCAGGTCAAAATGGATTTTGAACGTTTCGAAACCTGTGCAATATGTAAAGAAGTCATAGATGACCGTAATTCTTATGTGACACTAACAGAAAAAGGTGCCTTGGGTGTTTGCAAGCCTATCAGAGAAAGAGAGGATGACATCTTTGTAACAGCTGGAGACAAACTACACAGATCGTGTAGATATCCATATATTAATAAGAAGAACATTGCATCTTACAATAAAAAGAAAGCATCCACATCTTCTGATGCCACTGCATTTAAACTTAGTTTAAGATCTGATCACGACTTTAATTACAAATTGGATTGTTTGTTCTGCAAAAATCGTATCACCGAAAGAGATAAACAGGACAATAAAGCTTTTCAAGTGATGTGCAAGAATCGTGAGTTTGATATCAGTATTCTGAAAGTTTGTGAACAGCGCAAGGATGGCTGGGCAGTTGATGTAAAAGGGCGTATAGCTTTTGTAAATGATTTACATTCAGAAGATGCGGTGTATCATCAAGCATGTAGTACTAACTTTCGTATTGGAAAAGGTATTCCAAAACTATACGATAGTAACACACAAACGAGTCAAAGTTTAAAAAGGGGTCGGCCTTATGATGAATCTCAAGAGTCTGCCTTTGCTTTTGTGGCAAATTATTTGCGAGAAAATGATGATGAACAAACCACAATCAATGATCTTTTGTCAATAATGCAGGATCATCTGAAAGATTCATCAAGTCATGCATATACTTCCAAATGGCTGAAAAGTCGTTTGATGGAGCATTTTAAAGATGAAATTGTTGTCACGGAGATTAATGGGAAACATAATGTTGTCATATTCAGATCAAAAACCAAGAATATTCTTTATGATTTCTACAAAAGCAAGAAAAAAATCGCATTATTGAAACTGCGGCAAAGCTGCTAAAAAGTGAAATTAAAGAATGCAATAGTTCTTCAACAATGTATCCATCCACCCAAGACATAGAATCTCGTGCCCGTTGCAAAGAATTTCTTCCCAAATCTTTACGATTACTGCTTGAAAAGATGTTTGTTGCCAAAAGCAGTGACCTAAGAATTGCCTCTATTGGGCAGGCAATAATGCAAGCAGTCAGACCAAAAGCAATAATTGCCCCACTTCAGATTGGCTTGGGAGTGCAAATGCATAGACAATTTGAATCAAGGTTTTTGATTGACTCTTTACACAGTCACGGATTTTGCTCTTCCGACTCAGAAGTTCAGAAGTTTGAAAGAAGTGCGGCGTATCATCAGGGTACAGAAATTGAAGGAATTGACAATGAATCTTTCATACAACATGTTGGTGACAATGTTGATCACAATATTAGAACAATCGATGGTCTAAATACATTCCACGGTATGGGTATAATTGTTACAGTTACTCCCAAGGTAGCTTCCACGAAATTAGTGCCAAGAATAGATGTCACATCAAAGGAGATCGTGGACATTTGCAGCATCGAAACTCACATATTTCGCTCGCGCAGAAAATCTTCTTGCGCCTTAACATACAAAGATTTGCATCAGTTTCAACTTCATGCCGATGATCCAACAAGTTGCTTCAACATTTTATGGAATTGTGCCTGGATACTGAAACCTCAACGACCACTGTGGAATGGCTTTATGCAAATGGTGCATAAAGGAGAGCACCCTGGACAGGCTTCCGTTATATTCATGCCGATGATCGATACGCAATCCAGCGACGAATCGTGCATTTTGTCAACCATGCATTTTGTGTCTGATCAAGCAAAGCGCTACAACATGTCACCGGTACTAACATTTGATCAGCCACTGTACTGGAAGGGAACTGAAATCAAACAAAGTGTGGATGATGCAAGCCCTTTGAAAGAAATAGTGGTGCGACTTGGTGCCATGAGTTTCCTTGGATCTATTGGGCATCTCATGACTTTGTCCGGACTGCAGACAATGTTAGAAACTGTCTATGCTGAAAACACGGTGCCCCACATGCTAAGTGGGAAAACAATATCTCGAGCCGTTCGTGGTCATCTACTAGTTGTAGGTGCCCTTCATGCAGTAATGATGTCAGAAATATACGAGTGCCCTATTAAGTTAGACAATGATGAAGAATACACTCAGTCAGAAGATGTTTTCAATTTTGCTGATAACTTCGATTTAATACAGATCTCAGATTTACTTGATAAATCAATCTCAGGAGAAATAAGTTCGGAAGATGTAGAAACGGAGGAGGTCTTCAAAAAGATGATTGAGAAACTGGAGAACTAAAAACATAGCTTAGATTCCTCGAGAATTGCAAAACTGTGGTTCCAATACATAGAAATGGTCGAAATACTATGCACATTCATAAAAGCCGAAAGAACAGGAAACTTCCTTCTTTATTTACTGGCAGAGTATAGCATGCCACCATTTTTCGCAGCGTCTGGACATTTTGCGTATGCTAAGTCAACACGCATCTATCTTTAAAAAATGTTAAATCTAAAAGAGACACATCCAAATGTTTACGCAAAGTTTAGAGAAGGCTATCATGTTGTTCGCAGAAGTAATAGATTTTGGGCTGGACTCTCAACAGATCTACAGATCTACAGAATCTACAGAAGCTAAGGCTAACAAAGACCCTAAGATCCACTCTAAGGCTAGCCCGAGAGAAAGGAAAGAGTAGGGGGTTAAGAGAAGAGAAGAGAATAAGGGGTTAAGTAAGGAGCAACACCTATCATTCGTGGATTAACATTCATTCAGAAAAAGAGAAAAAAAAGGCTCACCATCATCATCCGCCGGCCACTGCCGACAAGTCAGAAAAATAGTCGGAGAGAATAGGAGAGGGGTGAAAGATGAAAAGAAGTAAAATAAGAACGCTTATAAACCATGCAAACACAGTCTTAACTCACAGTCATACCATGCAAGCGAACTACAAACATGCAAGGAAAGAGTTACAAAAATGCAAAGTAAGGAGAGGATAAGGAAAAAAAAAAAAAAAGTAGGTAAAGTTAAACAAAAAGTGGGTTAGTTTACGCTACGAGTTACATCTACGTTCGTGTTAGTCTAATTTTTTTTTTTTTTTTATTGCTGGCATCACACGCTGGCATGTCACAAGCTGGCATTCTTCGTCAACAGACTCATCCTCGAGCACCACCACCAGAACTCCTGTTGTTAACTTTTTTTTAATTTTAAACAACGTTAATATTTTTAAAATGTCTGTCAAGACGGTTCTTATACATATTAACGCTGGTAGAATGAACGACTGACGCGGGAAGATTATTCCATTTATCAATTACTTTAAACGTAAAGAAGTTTTTAGCGATATTAGTAATGAAGCGTCTGCCACGCAACTTAAATCCGTTATTGCGAGTATTACTATTATCGAAAGTGAACAATTTATCAAAATTTACGTTATCGATGTTATTAACGATTTTGAAAACTTCAATAAGCTCCCCCCTTAATCTCCTAGTTTCGAGTGAATACAGGTCTAACTCTTTAATCCTATCTTCATAAGGCTTATTGCGCAATGACGGAATAAGTTTCGTGGCACGACGCTGAACCCTTTCTAACCTATCAATATCCTCACGCAAGTACGGGTACCAAAACTGAACGGCATATTCTAAATGAGGCCTGACTAGGGACTTGTAAAGGGGCAATATAATATCCTTCGATTTAAATTCGAAATTACGCGCTATGAAGCCTAACATCCTATTAGCTTTTCCGCAAGACTCCAGGCACTGGTTCCTAACCTTTAAATCTTTAGATACGCGTACGCCTAAATCTACTTCCTCGTCAACGCTCGCTAACTCCCTATCATCCATCGTGTACGCGTAATTATTGTTGCGAGAACCTATATGCAAAACTGGTTATAGAACAAGTTCTTATGAGGAGTTTGTAAACAACAGGTGGACTAACTCACGGATGAGGAATGACTGAGGTACAAAGATCAGTTTGGCTACTGTCGACACCAGCCTGTGCAGAAATAAACTGTGCGGTACAGGAAGTTACAAATGTAACGTATGAAGGTAGTGAGCAGCATAAAGAAACAAGACAGGCACGACTTGAAAGAGATTTAAAAGATTGATTGAAAATCTTGGCGTACGCTGTGGCAAGAAACCCCTTCGACAACCGAAAGGAACTCATAAGCATTAACACAGGAGAAATTGCTATTTCAACCGTCAATGTAGACAATGCCAAGGTTATTGGAAGCAACATTCTTGCTTCAATGTCCGGAAAAGCAGTTGCAGATTATACGTTCAGGAAGAAAGACGTGGCCATAACAATGAAAGCAAGATCAACTATTAAGATATATGAAGAAGTTATTCCCGTTGATCCTCTCTTGTTATTCCAACGTCCAATAACCACTGTCAGAGGTATGGGATCAGATGTAGACTTGGAGACAGCATTCTCGTATGAGCTGTGCACATTTCCTCCTGAACTTATAGAGACAGACGGTTTGTTAAGTGAAGCAAATAAACCACAGCTAGCAAATTCTATCTGGTCTTCAACTGCGCCTGATGAATCAGATGCTTCACTTCCTAAAGATATTTCATATGTCCTCGATGGAGGATCCTTACTCCACAGAGTACAATGGAAAAAAGGAAGAACATACAACGAGATTTGCAAAACTTATGTAGAATACGTCCTCAAGCATTACGGAGAGGGAACAGTCGTTGTATTTGATGGGTATGACGGGAAGTCTTGTACCAAAGATACAACCCACATTCGCAGAACCAAAGGCAAGCAGGGCATACCTGTACGTTTAACAGGAGAAATTAAGCTAAATATGAAGAAAGACGAGTTTCTTACTAACCTCGACAACAAGCAGAGATTTCTAATAATGTTGGCGACTAAAATGAACTAAGAAAACATGAAAGCAATCCAATCATCTGGTGACGCAGACCTTTTGATTGTACAGACAACAATTGAATCTGCCAGGAGTAAACCAACAGTTATTATTGCAGAAGATACCGATCTACTCATTCTCCTGCTCCATCATGCTGATGTAGATGGACACAGAATATTTTTCACATCAGAGCAAAAAACTCGATCGAAAGCGAAAACCAAACTGTGGGACATCAAGTACGCTAAATCGAAATTAGGATTGAAGATTTGCGAAGCAATCTTGCTTATTCACGCCTTACTTGGGTGTGATACAACGTCCAGATTGTTCTCCATTGGTAAAGATGTGGCCCTGCAAAAGTCTAAGAAAGACGAAAGCTTTCAACGCTTAAGCCAAGTTTTCAACAACTCAACATCAACAAGAGACGAAGTTATTACTGCTGGAGAAAAGTTGTTGCTTATAGTTTATGGCGGAAAAAAAGAAAGCTCGCTTGATAAGCTTCGTGTCACAAGATTCTACCGGAAAGTTGCTGCAAGTATGAAAGTTGTGTCTCCCGAGAGCTTCCCTCCAACATCTGCAGCTGCATCATTCCATTCATTGCGTGTTTACCTCCAAGTGCAAGTTTGGAGAGGACTGGAAGATCTTGATCCAGAAGAATGGGGTTCGACTGTGAAAAGAGGAAAACTGCTACCAGTTTATACCTCGAAAGCTCCAGCACTAGAAAGCTTACTAAAACTTTTCAGATGTAACTGCAAGGTAGAGTGTCAGAACGCGAGATGTACGTGTTTCAAGAATGGACTGAAATGCTCAGCCTTGTGTGGCGAATGCCAAGGCGTTTCTTGTCTGAACTGTCAGCACCCTTTGGACATAGAGAATGCAGAGAACAGTGACGAAAATAATACAGACCCAGATTTTTACTAACTCACCATCACGCATAGGCTATATCAAAATGCCTATCCCTGTGAAATCGTTATGTACTGATTTGAGTTGACATAGCATTAGGCTGACCATACGTACCGTTTGTTTTATATTTCCTGGCCGTCCCGTCGGTTTAATAAAAATGTCAATTTTGTCCCCGTTTATGTACTTACTTTTTCATGAATACAGAATATTACATAACCCCCGTCCCTTTTTTGCCATCCCAATGTCCCGTTTTTGTCTCAAGGAAATATGGTCAGCCTACATAGCATGCTATTTTTTCTATAAACTAAATATCAGATCAATATCTCAGTTTATCCAAGAGTTATGTCCAAAAAACGAAATCAAAACAAGTGAACGTCGTTAATATGAAAATATATATTATCTTCGAAACTACGAAGGATAGACTAGTGGTGTTGGGGTTCATTTGAAAGACCTAATCAAAGCCTCTATGATTATGATGTCCAATGGTCAATTTTACTTGAGTACTTGAGCAATGGTCAATAACGCCTACAATCGCGTTCAATACGCAGCGCGATGTCCCGTTTTTTGTCTTTTAGCATGAGATGGGAGCGCCCCCTATGGACTGAGTAATTTTTTATCAACTAAAAATATTTGCTAACCATCTAGGAAGGATTACTGAAAATTTGAAGAAAAAATATGAATGTTAAAGGTTAGCTGTGGACGAAAAATACAAGATGGTGTCATTTTGACCTACCAACCTGGGGGTGTGAGGGGTTAATGCAAATTCCATTTTTCTGAAAAATTGCCTCACCCAATGGTGGTAAGTTTTTAATGTTATTTTTGAATATTTAGGGATGTCAAAAACGATGAAACCATTTCTGTTACAATTACTTCCAGGTTGACCAAAAATATAGCCTAGATTGACTGGACTGTAAAGTCCTCTATGCAAGATAAAAGACCAAAAGTTATTTACTTTGATCGAAGGCGGATTAAGACACCTCGGGTCCCCGGTGCAATGAAGAATATGGGGGCCCTTATCTGTAGCTTTTTATTAACAATACATGTACATGTAGCGTACATAGTACATTTACACGAATTATATGTACGTTGCTCAGGCTAATTGAGTAAAACTTAAAAGAACCTTAACACAGTGTATTTTGCTGCTTGCCAAAACCAAACTATTAAACAAACTTTACTTTAGGGCCTATAAAACATAAAATTAAACAGGGAATTTGTCAGTTTGTGTACTCTGTCATATTTAATCAAAGAAGTTTGCGAAATCTCGAATTATATCATCGAAACTCAGTTGACTGGGGAGTAGGGTGCATCAAAAATGGCAACTTTCAAAAATTGATTTGGCCCTACATCATTATGGTTACACTCCCTAAAACAAATTCACATGCAAAATTTCCGGTCAATTGATTAATATCTACTGGGTCCACCTAGCTCCTAAACTTTTACAAAAATGACAATTTTTGGGATAAATTGCCTTAAATTATTTTTTTCACATATACCTTTATTTTATTGAATTGAATGATCCTTAAGGTACTATAGGCCTAGTATGTTTAGTTTGCTTGTGTTTAAGCCATAGCTACTATTAATAAACATCATTTGCCATCATGAAGTACCTACAGCTATTTTTTCTTATTTTCAGGCATGTAGACTACTTTAATATTAATCTATGTTTCTATTACAGGTCAATTTTTTATATATGTTGGTGATAATAGTTGATATATGATATAATGGATAATAGTGGTAAAGCCAGTGAAGCCACTTCTAGTGGTAAAACTTGTTCAAGTGGTGCAGATAAAGTTGATGTAAAAACACGAAAAAAAACCTGTATATTTGGATTAGGTCCTGGCATCACAAATAATGATGCAAAGATTGTAGGATGTCGCTTGCCAACAAGTGAACAAGTTCTTAGATGTTTCCTATTTCACCAGCAACAGGGTCTAAAAGAGAGAAGAACTAAGCGAGATATAGCTAAAATTGTTTTAACAGAAATTCAACCATTCTACAATAAAGCCAACATACCAATGATTACTGAGAAAAAAGCATGTGAGAAAATAATTTCGTTGTCAGAAAAGAATGCGAAACTGAGAGAATTCCATTGAAAAGAAGAGAGCTACAAAGTACAAAGACAAGACTAGAAGATATGGAAATGCAACTTAAAATGACTTTTCCACTGTGGATTAAAAATGCCAAAAATTATGAGTAATCCAGAAGATATACAATTTCTTCAATCTATGCAAGGGGATAGAATTGCTTCTTTTGGAGCTCATGATCAAACTTTAGCATCCAAAATGAAGCGCATTAATTTTCGAAAATGTGAAGAAAATGCGAGAAAAGAAAAGGAATTGAGAGACACTGAAGCTTCTTGCAGTTATGTTGAATTAGAAAGCAGTAGCACAAGCGATACAACTACCATTGAGAGTGAGTCAGAAGCTAATGATGGAGCTGAGAAAGATGGAAAATCCACACAGTCAACAGTCTGTTTAGGTACTCAAGCTATCATTCCTCATGACATTCTGAAAGACCGAAACTTGTTTCTTTGGCATCAAGAATGAAAATGACTCCGGCACAACAGGCTGCATTCACAAAAGCTTTTGTTGAAGAATGTGGTGGTAACACTAAGGCAGTGGCAACTTCATATGCTACAGCTGATAGAGCAAGACGCGAAGTAGCCCAAAAAATTTCAAGTTCCATTCAAAAATCCTGGAATCCTCCTAAATTGGCCTCTCTTCATTGGGATTCGAAAATAATTTCTACTCTGCAGGATAAATATGTTACAGAAGAACGATTAGCCGTATCAGTTGGAAATTCAATGGATCTCAAACTACTTGGTATTCCACCATATCATCCTAGTGCTGGTGGCAGTGGCCAATCTGGGAAAAACTTGACTGAAGAAGTTATGAAGCTACTGAAATTGTGGAACTGCTCCGATTCAATAGTGAACTTGGTTTTCGACACTACAGCAACCAACACGGGGTATGTGAGCGCTGCATGCATAACTATCCAACAAGAGATTGGACGGCCTTTATTATGGTCTGCATTCAGGCATCATGTTGGTGAAGTTATTATGAGTCATGTGTTTCAGGACATGAAAGTACAAACTTCGAGTGGACCAGAAATTAATGTCTTTAACAGATTTCGAGAAAAGTTTCAGTGGATTTCCAAGGATGAAAAATTGAAAAAAATTGACTTCAATCAGTACTCCAAAGCTGTCCAGGAGATTCTTCAGGAATGGACTGATTATGCAATTCAAATAAGTAATATAGAAAAGCAACATACGCGATATGACTACAAACAATTTTCTGACTTAGTTGTGTTATACTTAAATGCAGGACCTAGTGATAAGGATATAACTCTTCAGCGACCTGGTGCTATACGTAGAGCCAGATGGATGAGTAAAGCAATATGCTCTAAAAATTGCAATACTAGAAGATAATATCTCGAAACTACCTTCAGTAACAATCACAAACAAGCAACAAATTCTGAAACTAAGAGACTTTGCAACCTTCATTTCACTGATTTACTACCCATGGTGGATGACCTGCTCTTCAGTTTTTGATGCACCATGGCACGATTTGCAGCTTTACAAAAAGCTTCTTAGATACGAGGAAGTAAACAAGCAAATAGCAAAAAGTGCTCTAACATCTTTGAAACGTCATCTCTGGTACCTCTCATCAGAGATGATTCCTCTTGTATTATTCAGCGATTTGGTTCCAAAAAATGAACTTCGTGCTATAACAAACCATCTACTTTCCTATAAACCACACAAGATTGAGACAGTGGTTCCAGAAGGTAGACATGGATCTAGTTTTGGAAAGCCTAATTTCCCTACCAATCTACGATCGGAAACCACACTAGCTGACTTGGTTGACAAAAACTCATGGTTCATATTCTCTTCACTACAGTTAGACTATGATTTTTTAATGGTTGAGATTGTTGAATGGAAAACAACAGCATCATTTATATCTTCCAAAGAAAAACTTTTGGCTATAAATGTCATAAATGATGGCTCTGAGAGGGCAGTAAAACTATGCAGTGACTTTTATGAGGCTGCAAGGACTGAAGAACATCTTCAAAATGTTCTCCAAGTTGTAGAAGCTGACAGAGAAGCCACTCCTAATCTGAGAAAGAGACAAGCTTCTTTATCATCTGTTTTAGAAGAAAAAAGGACAAAGAAGAAGAATTAAGATATCAATAATCAATAAATCAATTTATACAAGTATTTTATCATAAAATACCATTTTTAATAGGTGGTGGTGGTCGGTGGGATGCTTGGCAAGTTGGGTCCTCGTCCCGCATCCTGGTAACTCACTTCATGATTCTCAGAATAATACAAAAAAAAGTCTAAAAAGACAGATAATTTCATGAATTGAGGCTAAAACTTGCCTAAAACTAACTATATTTACAATTTTTTTTCAAACAAAATCTACAACGCTTACACATAAGATTTTCTAGTCAAACCATAAAATTCCACAATTGTCAAATTTTCATCTTCGAGGTGGACCCACTAAATATTGTCAGAACAGCTTGAAACGTGGACACTGAAGGTTTGTTGGGGATTGTAACCATAATATCATAGGGCCGAATCAATATCCGAAGTTCGAAATTTCACCCCTTATAGGCTGATGCACCCTACTGGGGAGACCGTCAAGCATGGGAGCCTGAGGCTTCAGCCTCAATAGCCTCAATGATAATCCGCCACTGACTTTGATGGCAGAAGAGCTAAAAACAAACAACAGGAGAAGAGAGACGATGGTAATATGCATCTGATAACTAAACTAGAAGAACACATTTCTTTCGTTGAGGAACCCAAGTCGAAATACCTTCGCCACGTCTCACCGCCTAACAGTAAGTCGAAGGAGGTTTGCAAAGCTACAGTATTATGCGGTATCTAGCTAAAAAAAAGATTACAATAAATTATCTTAATGCCATAGGATGTGATGGTATGGTTGGTAACACTGGATCAAAGAGTGAAACAATCAGACTAATGGAGGAAAGCTATCGCACCCACTACAGCGGCTTATATGCTTGGTTCACTTCAATGAACTTTCACTTCGCCACCTCCTTTTCAATCTTGACACGGCTGCTGTTGGACCCAAAGTTTTTTCTGGAATTATTGGAAGAGAACTGTCAAATGTTGTAAGACCAGTTGTGGAGTTTAGAAGCATAGAAGTGGAAGACGAAGACATTAACTATGGCAAGTCGAGTTTTGCGGCACTACGTTTCTAAGGACAGACCATCAAAAAAGCTAATTGTGTTAGTGCCTATGTAGTTTCATATTAAAAGCAGGCTTCTGTGCATTTATGGAGCAAAACATGTGTTTAAATACATTCAGAAAAGCTCCTTCGTAGAAGAGAAATACTTCAAATTAATTAAAGACACCATTTCCAGGAACGCATTCTTCTCATATCATGAAAATATGCTAGTTTCAATGCCATACAATGATCGAGAAGACTACCGTATTCGCGCTACAGATATTATTACTGCTCAAATGAGAAACAGATATGGAAGAAGTGCGAAACTTTCAGGTCCCACCACTTAATTTTGACGCGAAGTCCTATGTGGACTTCATTAACTTGAATGAAGTATGCTCCAAGGATCCTCCTCCCATTCTGAGGACTGTTACTGCTGAAGAGGTGATTGGAATCAGTAAGGATCCATCAGGATAGCTTCATCTCGTGCAGTGTCCTTGCCATACACAAGCTGTGGAGAGAGCAGTAAAACTCGTAACAGAAGCTCTATCAGCAGTCATTGGTGAATTTGCACGGGACGGATTTATTCGAACTAGAATTGAATCTCAAACACTCGTGCCTACATATGAGAGTATGAAAGAGTACAAGACTCAGTAGGCACTGGATTCAATGCGCATTCAATAAATTCAATGAGCTAACCTATAAAGGTAGAGTGGTTGGGTGGGTTCCACGTGGTGGGTTCTAGGTAGCGGGTGACTCAAAGTCACTCAGCTAGCGAATAAGTAACTTATGAGAACTGGAATAAGTAACTTATGAGCATATTTAAATGTTGCAAAAATGGAAACTGATGTTAAACATTTTATGTAGTAATGGAATACTCCTGAAGTGACAGAAAAAAATCAGAATCCTGTCAAATATTCCTAAATAGGTGATTTTGAAAAATCTTTCTCTTTGAAGGCGGCATCCCTTATTTACATCCAAGGACAAAAACGTAAATATATCCTTATTCTTTACTACTATGAGCAACGTTTGCATACTCAGACATTTTGAATTTCCAAAAAATTCGAAATTAGCCCCACCATATAGGCCCCTATATATATATATATATATATATATATATAGAGAGAGAGAGAGAGAGAGTCAAGAGTTGATTATCTGCACATCCTGGTTCCTGATCTTGCGTGGATAATTGACTACCCCTAAAACACTGTTTATTCCTAGCTAAGGTTTGTTTATGTTTTGATCGTGCAATGTTGCCGGAACCGTTCGTGCTTTCTCGCCAGTTTGGCTTGTTAGGCTTGTGCAGATGGCGCTCAATTTAAAATAAGAACATTTTACTGGGCCAAAAAAAGTGCGGTTAATTGACGTGCGGATAATCGAATCTTAACTGCGTATATCTATATATGTTAAACCAAGTTATTAGTATTCTGATCTAAGTTTTCCAGTTAAACCGATAGTGAAATCAGCCAATTATTACATTACTTGGGCTGAATTAAATTAGTTTAGGTGAGCTTATCTGTTAAGAATCAATCTATGCCGACTATTAATCTCACAGATTGTAAGTTTGGCGGTGTTGCAATGTATTCATACTGTACCCTTTATACCCATTGGATTTGTTCGGTGATAGGTGAGATACGATTACATCTGCTATAGTTGAAGATTTAATGGAATAAATTAGGCTTAGTTAGGTTAGCACAGAGTTGTACATAAACTTTTACGAGGAGGTACAAACGCAAATAAACAAAAACAAAAATAGTACACCATTTGAAAGCTTTATTCAAACTGAATAAAAACTTATCAATAGCTCGTATGCTTGCCATTACCCTGACGCACAGCTCTCAGACGTTCAAGGTATGATTTCAGGTAACATTCAAACAAATCTCTGTCATGTTCAAGTTCTTGGAAGATAGTTTGACTATGTTGAAGGAGGACCTCTTGCTAATATTGTTTGGTACCAAGTTCCTGCAGCATCAAATATGCCACTTTGTCCTTGAAAAACAAAATTTATGCGTTACACACGCATGCCTTTACAGTTTTAATAGTATAGATAACCATATCACAGTGTATATATATATATATATATATATACAGGGTGTCCCGTAAGTCTGGACCCATAGGGAAAACTAATAAAATTACAAAATAGTCCAAAAATTTATTTATAATATATTTTTTATTATTTTTATTATTATTTTTATTATTTTTTTATTATGATCTTACTCCGCTGGAGTTTTATTTGTGGGGCCACTTGAAAGCCAAAGTGTACGAGGTCAAACTTCAGAACATTTTCCACCTTAAAGCACGCATTGTGGAGGCGTGTCAAGAAATTTCTGCGACTGTGATTCAGAAAGTGCTGTCGCAGTGGAGATTGCGTCTTCAACTATGTGTGCGACACAACGGCGGACACTTTGAACAGATTATGTAATAAATTTTTGGACTATTTTGTAATTTTATTATTTTTCCCTATGGGTCCAGACTTACGGGACACCCTGTATATATATATATATATATATATAAGGTTTCTCAACCGGGATCATGGGCGAAAAATGATAACATTAAGTCCGGGGACAAGCGCAGCAAATCCCGGGATTTCCCAGGTTTTACAAAGTATTATAAAGATGCTATTTCAAATAGTTTTACTGTATCAAGAAAATACAAACATAAAGACTCTGATGACAAATTTATAGTAGCACGAATCACGTTGCATTGTACAACTCGAATAGTGCCTATAATATGCCCTGTATGATGTGCATGTGTAATATTACTGGTACGTGTATTTTTGATGATTGACTCTGACTGAAAGCCATTTATTTTATTTCACCGAATCGAACATTTTGTGTTTTAGTGGATTTAATTTCGGTTATTATTTTCAATTCAGTGGCACACCTTTTGCTGTTCATATTTTTTTTACGAAAAATTAGTTAGAAGTATATAAAGGGTGTTGTGTTCGTATGAATTACACTATCATATAATTTATTTTTGTTGAAGTGCAAAGCTGCAAATTAGCATTATAGGCATAGCCGCCTAGGCTACATGCCGTATTTATGTTTCTGCAACGTTTGAAATTCAGCCAAGGCTCTATCCTTTATTATATTTATCATTATTGTGTTTAAATATGTATATGTTTAATATTAACTAACTAATCTAGATTTATCTAATGCTTAAACATTTTAAGACTTTATTATCATTTTTTTTATAAACCGAGAAATCCTGGGATCCCGGGACGATGGCAGATTTTGTCCCGGAAAACCGGGATAGTGAAAACCCCTGAAAACGAGAAACCATAATATATATATATATATATATATATATTGATAGGAAACATTCCTACTTATTTTTCTATTTCAGATGTTTCGACAAATTATTTCTGTCATCATCAGTGATTCTCAAATTCAAATTCAAACTTTATTCAAGAAAAAATACAAGTGAGAGAGTGTTACAATGTTTAAATATTTTTTATGACATGAATATATTCGCAATACTCTCATCTGAATATGCTCTTGAAAAAATGAAGGCTAGTAGTATACCCGAAAAAATGTCGAGTGCAAATCAATTACATGCAACATGACCAATAATTGCAACATTGCAACACGCCGTTGTAACATTGCATGCAACAAGGGTGGTGGGTTTAGACCCTCCAAATGGGGGAAGGGGGTTATGCAGCAATGGGTTGGGGGTTAGACCCTCCAATGGGAGAGAGGGGCCTATGCATGGAGGAGGAGGAGGAGATTATGTTTTCTCCGGCATGTCTCGAAGAACTTTGAATTCTTTCTTAGCTTTCCTGGTCGACTTTAGGAGCACAGCCATTTGGCTTAGAAACCAGCCACTCGTATGGCGTTATCGGCTCACAGCTAATTTGTTTAGAGGGTAAGCAGCCAGAGAATACAGCCAGTCGCTTTAGATACACACACACAATCACATCATTTACACATACATACAAGTAAAATCTTTAAAACATAACCATTAGGCTTAGAAGGCAACCACCCGTATGGCGTAAGTGGGCGAAACACAATCATGGTGTGTACATAGATACAGTTATTTCCATGAGGTCACGAGAATGAAGCATCCTGTATCATTTATATATATATATATATATATATATATATACTGTATATATGATACAAACAGACCGTGCATGGAAGAAGAGACTCTTCTGGGAAAATTAAATCCACTACAATCCGAATAAGTAATGGTAAATGAGAAACATTATAGTTTTTCTTTTTTCATGAAGTTAGCTCGACCTGGGCAACGGGTCACTCACAAAGAGCCCCAGAAATATAGCTTCCCTCACCAGCTATCTGCAAAGCAGATAGGATCTATCTTTGGGACAGGATCTAGGGTTTAAAGCAGGGGTCACCAACCTTTTTTATGTTCACCGCCCACTTCTACGATTTTTTGAAAATTAAAAAAGCTTATCGCCCACCTTAGATCAAAAAGAATAAATCAACAAAATCGATAAAATAAATAATTAAATAAATTTTTAATTACCTTTAATGTGAGCCCATTAGTGGGCGCTACCGTCCAGGTTGGTGATGACCCCTGGTTTAAAGCATCCCAGCCCAAAGATATTCAGAACCTCAAATTGGCAAAAGCTTCGTTGCATTCACGTCCGATTGAATGTATCAAAGAAAAAGGAGTAATTATTGGATTTTTAACCGAAAACCAAAACTTAAACCTTAACTGGCAAAATTGAGCGTCCTCTTTTCAAGGCACATAACATGTCCATTTCGTGATGGGATTGGACTTAGAATTGATTACCATCTACACGTGTTAATTTCTAAAGCCTTTCCATATCTATTTTTTTCCAGGCGTAAGTCTGCACCACATTTTCTCGGCCTGATAATGGCATTTCAAGTACACAATTGTTCAGTTGCCCACATATGTAATGTTCCTCGCCTCATAGGCGACTCCGGACATGTGGCAACGCCGCAGCGATAGTGAAGGTACCCCAACTGGGGGAAGATGGGTTGGAGGGTAGACAACCGAGTCCAACAACATATAACACTGACATACAGGCAAGGCGCCGTTCAAAAATTACGTAACGTTATTTTTGCTGAAAACTGAACCCTTCCTGAGGGTATTGTTGTAGACGCAAACGTGTTCTTGTCAGAGAAGAAAACTCTGCCTGGCCTGACGATGTCGTTCCTCGATCCTCTCTTTTTTGGCAGGAGTACGGTGGTGATATCCTGCTTCATGGAACCGTCTCCTTACGGTGTTCACTGACACGCCCATATGTAGTGTCTCCCGGATGGTGAATGCATTGTTCATAGGCTCGTTCTTCACTTCATTGGTTATTCTCCGGTCTTCTTCTCGGGTGGTATTTCGTGCTCCACATTTAGGACGAACTACCAGATTCCCAGTCTCCTACCACCTCTGCACCCAGCGTCGAACAGTAGGCTTCGAAATTCCGAGTTCCATAGGTATGTCAGTTACAGAGAGGCCTGCTTCTCCCATACCAATTATCCGGCCTTGCTGTGCAATTTTATCTTGAGCTGGATTCATTTTCAGAGTCGGTGTTCGCCATACGGTGTAGAAATATGGTACGAACATAGATCATGCCATTAACCATGTCAACACCTCGGTTTGGCCCATCAACGTCATTTCACAAACATAAGTATAATAGTGTATGAGTTTATAAGTATAAATACTGTAAACAAGGTTAATTTCGCGGCAGCAAGTTCAACAGTTGCTAGTTATAATCTTACAGATTAAAGTGAAGTCATGAATGACGACATTTATTCTGGACTGTGATTGGTCGAGGTTGAGGTCGTATATCAAGGCACGTTTTACCTCTTGGTATGCGGATAAAGTTTCAGCAGCACTCAACGTAAACGAATCTCTCGGTAAGATAGATTTGAAGCTCTCCACACTGAAACCTATTCATGCTAAATGGATTGTCTCTGTATGGGATAACCTACATAAAATGAGGGACACCATTCGGAAGGGTTGGGAAATTAGTGGCATTCATGACGTTCTTATTATACAGTAATAATACTATAATTTAAAATGTTTTTACTGCTTTTACTTTACAATGTTTTATTACAATATACTGAATTTACCTTTCAAATAAAGTATTTTAATGATCCAAGTTTTATTTTCTTACTATCTTCCAAAGATTACTTTAAATTGTCAAATTTTCGCCTGCTGGATATTTTCGCGTAAATTATAGCCTACGCCAAGAACGCGAAAATTTCGCATTGACTAGTATATAAAAAGTTTATTGTAGTAGCTGTTCATGTAGATTTGTAGTAATCATAATGGAACCTTATTACTGTATAAGACTACTAAACTAAATTACATGGAGTTCAACGCTGTTCACGATCATATTAATTGTTTATCTTTATGAATACAGACATTACATTATAATTACCTGTATGTCAATGACTGCACATTCAATTATCCTTTAGTTATATATGTTTGTGTTATATGTTGTTGGACTCGGTTGTACCCCCCTCCACCCCACATTCCCCCAGTTGGGGTACCTTGAATAACACTGCGGCGTTGCCACATGTATGTAGTCGCCTGTGAAGCGAGGAACAATACATATGCGGGCAACTGTACCAAGTGCAGCTGATAGTAATTTAGGAATCGTTCGACCCGCCGTTTCTACCAGAGCGTTCACTTAGAGTTATTCAAATAAAAAAATCCCTTATACGCAACATTTAATATAAAAATGCTCTCTCTCTCTATATATATATATATATTCGTTAATTGAGCCACGCACTCACCCAAGCTGATAACCCCTGCTCGAAGTTATAGACACAAAAGGCCATTTTCGAACGACTTAAATACCACCTAAGTAGTATAGTGTCAAAATCCATGAGTGCAATGATGCAAGAGTGCCACCCCACCCCCCTTTGTTGCAAGAGTGCCACCCCCACCCCTCTTTGTTGCCAGCCACGAAATGGGACTGCAAGGGGTATGCAACCTGGAGTTCTCCCCCAAGCTGAACCCCCCAAAGGAAAGTGCCAACCTTTGTTGCCAACCCCAAAATGGGATTGCAAGGGGCATGCAACTTGGCGGCGGAGTTCTTCCCCAAGCTATTGCCCCCAAAGGGGTATACCTAACCTAAGATGCCTCTATGGGAGGGAAGGGATTTCCTCACCAACCAAAGGGCCAGAAAGAGAATGGACCATAGATCCTTGCTCGGCTGGGAGCCGAGCTTGTATGACTCTGTCGTCTGCCTCCCGCTCTTTTATAGACCTCTAATCGGCCAGTTGGCTGAGTTGCCAGATAGCACCATGTATTTAATTTATTACTCAGCCAGAGCCAGTTGGCTTAACAGTCAGTTGGCTTAGAAGGCTGAGAAATACATTGTTTATTATTCCTCCGTCATGTCTTAGAAAGCTGACAGCAATAATTAATTTAATTAAAGCATATATTCTTCTGTCATCTGTCTTACAGGGTTGAGCTGCCAGATAGAAATAATTATTTAATTAAAGCATTTATTAATCAGCCAGAGCCAGTTGGCTTAACAGTCAGTTGGATTAGAAGGCTGAGGATTACATTGTTTATTATTCCATACAATGGGGATATATGTATACGGCTAAATAATATATATATATTATATATATATATATATATATATATATATTTGACTTTTAACCATTCGAACAAAGCATAACAATGGTTTTCCGAAAAGCTGAATTGAATTGATTTGTTAATATTTTTAGAAAGACATTAAGCCTTCACGTTCCTTTCCTATTGTGTAAAGTGACCATATGACCTAAATATGACCGTAAGGAGTGCCCACATTTTGCAGAAAATAAAATGTATTATCAGAAAAAGGACCTTCAGGACAATAGAAATATGCGGGTGTCTCTGAGAGCAAATCTAAATAAAAAACTTTTCGAAATTCCGGCATACTTGAATGAACTGGTTTTACCAACAAACGGGTCTGATGCCCCACCCAGACTTGATGGATTTCTGCCAATCACCGCGCAGTATACCTGAATGAACTCGTTCTGAAGATGCCTATAGCTAAACCCCGCCTACCTTTCGTGGCTCATACCATTCATTGCTCGTGAAAAGGGAGCGTTGCTCTCGGATTGGTCGAAAAAGCATTACCCGTAAACCAATAGGCAGTTAAATCACGTTTGTGGGTTGGTCACTTAGCCCCCTATAAATGGGGTGTTTCGTTATTCAGAAACAGTTTCTCGCCCAGTTCATAACAGCGTACATACAAGCCATGTCTGAAATCTATAACTCCCCTGCCCTCATTGAAGAAAGCGATATTTACGGGCAAATAACGCTTTTTCTATTCAACACCTTAGGTCAGAATGAATTATTCTCATCTCAGAATGTCGCGGAAATTTGCGAGACAGTGGGGCAGCCCCTCATTCAAGAAACCGCTGAAATGTAAGTAATTTGTAATGTCATATTAAGTGCTTTGAAAATTAATGTCTGTGTCCCATATATATCAGGTCATCCCATAAGTAATGTCGTTTTTTACGATAGATTAAGTTTAAACTAGTCCTACTCGGTTTAAGCATAAATTTTCCGAAAGTTATATCTAAGAGGAGATCTATCGTGTTTCGCTACATACTTTACAGACCTTGATCAGTGAAGACGTGTGTTTTGCTTTATGTGAACCCCTCATAAACATGGCGGTATCAGAAGAGCATATCAGGCATATAATGCTTTACGAGTTCAAAAAAGGGAATAGTGCTACTGAAGCAACGCGAAACATTCAGGAAGTTTATGACAACGATATTCTGCATGTGAGGAAATGTCAAAGATGGTTTCAAAAGTTTAGGAATGGTGACGCTCTGGACGCCCTGCTGAGTTTGAGGATGACCTGCTGTTTGCCGCACTTGAAGAAGACTGTTCAACAACTGTCGAAGAATTGGCCCAGAAACTCAATTCATCCCAGTCCACCATCCATCGACATTTGCAACAACTCGGGAAGTGCCTAAGTTAGGAAAATGGGTGCCACATGAATTGTCGGTCGACAATCTGAGGGTGCAGGTAAATATTAGCACAGCTCTTCATTCCCGTGAACTTCAAGATCCGTTTTTGCACCATTTAGTGACTGGTGATGAAAAATGGATACTGTACCAGAATGTTAAGTGCCGTCGACAGTGGGTTTGTACCGGAGAACCAGCGACACCACAGCCAAAACCAAATCTTCACCCTCGGAAGGTGTTGCTTAGTGTTTGGTGGGATAAAGGTGGTGTAATACAATTTGAAACCTTACCACACAACCAAACAATCACCGCTCAATCTACTGTCAACAACTGGATCGATTGAACATTGCACTAAAAGAAAAGAGACCTTATTTGGTTAATCGGAAAGGAATCGTGTTCCACCACGACAACGCACTTCCTCATACCGCTCGGATCACTTCTGCAAAAATTGAGGAGCTTGGGTGGGAAAAACTTCCACATCCTCCATATTCTCCAGACCTTGCGCGTTCCGATTATCATCTCTTCAGGAGTCTGCAAAACTATCTCGACGAGAAACAGTATACTTCTTCAGATGACCTGCACACCAGTCTTTGTGCGTTTTTGCCTCAAAACTGCCTGAATTTTATAAACATGGCATTGAAAAGCTTGTAGGACGTTGGCAGAGTGTCATTGATTCCGATGGAAAATATATACTAGATTAAAAAGTTTCAGTTGAGTTTTTTTTTTGTCCTTCAAATTCCTATCTAAAAAACGACATTACTTATGGGATGACCTGATATATATATATTATATATATATATATATATATATATATATATATATATATATATATAACAGCTCTCGGCAGTTTTTATTTTTTAAACCAAAGTTCATTGTACGTGCTTCTCGTCAAATTAAAGATGAAATTTTCTCACACAACTACCGCGAAATATTTTCAATTATAATCTAACTCCCTCATCACCACTATAACGGTTTTCAATTTAGAGAAATTTAAAATCTTAGCGCTTAGCGCTGTTCATTGTAATGTTTACGCTTTCAGAATATCCTTAACCTAACCTAGCAATGTTTTAATTTATAAACCGCAGTGATAATGCGAAGTAGTGTCATAATAAGTGTTTTGAAAAATCGTGTTTAATTAATGTCTGTGTCCCATATATATATATATATATATATATATATATATATATATATATATATATATATATACGTAACAACTCATGGCAGTTTTTAATTTTTAAACCAAAGTTCATTGTACGTGCTTCTCGACAAATTAAAAATGAACATTACCCGTTTCCCCATAGTAAATTAGAGACGCTCACATATATATATATATATATATATATATATATATATATATATATATATGGTCGCCATCACTTTCAACTGCCTCAATTTCACGACAATTATTTTAATTACAGGACCGCCACGGAGTTAGACCGTGTTATAAATACTTTCGACGAAAGGAGAGCAAGTGCTTCCCCGAACAGTCCACCCAGCGGTGCAGAGGTTACAGTATTGAATCACAGTCAGCCAAGCGAGCCCGAATTTGCAGACGAGCTAATGTGAGTGTTTTCACCCCGTATAGTATTTTTAAAGTAAGTAGACTTTTCTACAAGGTAAATTATGCTCATTGATTTAACCGGCTCTTTTCTCGTTTATAATATAACCTGCCAGTCACTCACTATTAATTAAATTTATAAGAGCCACTACAAACACGTTTTGAAAGTAGTTTAAGCCTTATTCACGACCTATATATATACATATATCGTTTCAATCGGAATTATCTTATAAAGAACCCATAATTGCAAAACATTTTCAATTATTCTCTACATCCTTCATCGTATATGGTATGTTTATATTTCTTGTAGAGCTAGGTTTTTAGAAATATTAAACTTTTAAGAAGAGTATTCGTTTTTAAAAATAATTTTCTCTATTTTTACAGGAGTGATACGGAGTTAGAGGAAATTATAAACACTTTTGGAGAAAGGGTGGCAAATGAAGTGGTACCCACACCACGCTGCGAATCAGATGTCGTGGTATTGGCACAAAACCGCTCAACCGAATGCGCTGTCGTCGCAGAGATTATGTAAGTATTTTTAGTATATTAACAAAACTTAACATATTTTCATTTATTAAGCATGTACAAAAAGGGGCAGCGCCCAATTCTTAATTGTTGCAAATGTATATACAGATTTACACAATATAGAGCTTACAAATTACAGGGAGTTGCAACATGTCGAAATTTTTTTTTATCTGTCTGCATACATATTTATCGTTCATATTTGCGTCACACAAATCGAATAATTAAAAAAAATTCAGAAATCCCTTCCCGCGCGACATATGCATGAGAAACAAAATACAATATAACCCACATGTTTCGGTATAAAAGCTTTGAAGTTGATATGGGGCCCAAATTATCTCAGGCACATGTAATTGCGCGATAAAATTTACGATTGGTGAGTCATGCCATGGGGGGAATCCGAGTGAATCGAAATAATACATTCTTTCCTTAATTTTAAAATAAATCGCAAACCAGTGAATTCCCTCGCCACCCACAATGTCGGTGTTAACGATTGCCCCGTGCCAGTTTCTCGTGCTGGGCGGCTTCATTATTTCATTCTTTGCAAAAACCCCGATAAATTTGGAACGCGCGAAAAAGTCACTTTTCATCGCTCTCTGGAGTGTATTTGCATCCATTTTAAAAATCTGTGTTTATGTTACGGAAACGGTCCAGTTCTATTATGGCCTGTGTTTCTAGATACACGAGTACACTTAAATGCGTGTCTATAGCTTTAGCGAACTCCAATCTCACTGACACGGTCCCAGTCTGCTGGGCGTTTAAATGCATATTTACGCCCGCGGTTAAGTCAGGCGTAAGATCGAATGAGTAAATATTAAACTGTTCCACAAATTCTTTCTGCGTTATTCCAGAACCGAGCTCATCACATGCTCCTGTGTTATGGGCCAAACTGCTATAAGCTCTCGCACAGAACTTGAACACAGCATCTAACGAGTAGTCCATATTCAAAGTCCCACCCAGTGCGACGCCATTGACATATAAAGTAATATTTTTAAGCCCAAAATTTTCAAACTTCAAGGCACTCTTTTTATAATTCCCATTTGTCGAGACATGGTCTTGCAGCCCTATTAAATCCTTTTAGGTAGAACCAAGACGATGTTTTCTAGCTGCTTCGATGCCAATCCTGTGGGAATCGTGTACAGTTTGATCTGTACCCTGTTAATTGGGTATTTCACTGTGGTGTGTACCAGTTCTTTCTCAATTTCTATATGTTTCGCGGAACTTAGTTTCACTCGGCGTATACGCAAATATGCCTCCATGATATGGATCACAACAGGTTTCGCGCCTTCTTCGGTCAGCGCCCAGATTTATACAGATCTCAGGGCTCGTGCGGGTAAGCTTCAATTTCATATCTACCCGTTCATAAGCAACTTCTCCTGGAATGTAAAGTCCGTGTGCAGGCGTCCAAAACATTCATATATCTTTTTTTTAGAATTTTTAAATTTATCCTTTATACTACCCTCATCTTTAGTGTGGTAATACCCCTCGGCAGATAAAAAGGTATCCTTCGCTTCTTTTGAAAAGTTGAGGACATTTTCCAGATATGCTCGTAGGTGGTAGTACCCCGTGCCTGAGATGTTAGTCTGATTTAAATATACGCCACACTGCGGAATATTGTGTGCAGAAAGTTTGTTTCGGGATATGCAACATAATTATCATCGCAGTCCGTTCCATCAGAATGAGCTATGCGTAGTTTAGTATACATGTCCATACAGCCCGATCAAAAAAGTAAGGGCCTGAACTGGGTATCACGAATTCTATAGGGCACTGGGAGAACTAATTGTGTTTAAAGGGTTAATTGTAATAAAGTCACTGTGCTCAATAGAAACTTGAGTTGGAGGCAGCTCAAAGAGGGATAGCTCCGATTTACAGCACTGTGAACTGCAAGGATGAATGAAACGTGCCATGGTGAGTTAGAAACAGTGCCACCTCCCCCGACGAGTATCAGTCAATCTATGATTCGTGAGAGTAGCGTCCGCAGTTTATATCAGTTAAAAAAAATGATCGGTCATAGTTTCATACGCTTAGAACACTTCTTTTTTGGCGCCCTTTTACGTTTAATACCACGGGACCCCTTCTTCTTCCTAACAGTTCTCTTCTTTACACCACGTGTTGGTACCCCCTTCTTCCTATCAATTCTCTTCTTTCCTCCGCCACGCATTTTTCTCTTAGCATCTTTGATGATTTCATCCCGTGTACGTTTTAAATGTTTTTTTAGAGCTTCTTTAGGTTTAGTTCCCGCGAGCATTTCCTCTGCTGCGTTAAAACCTGTTTGTAACGCCTTCCTCCCAAGGTACCTAGCCCCCCTCTTCAGTAGTGGTACAGCTGTGCGCAGTATGGATGAAAAAATGGACCCAAGTCCACTACCACGCTGGTATCTCACCCCTCGGTATACCGTGAATGGTTTCTGGACATTATAACTCAGTGCGTCGAAAGTGTAGCTTCACTGTTAAGCTCCCGTCACCGAATGGGAAATTTTTACCCTCAATCGTTCTTATATATATTGAGATATTAGTTATTAGATTAGTTGAGACAATCACATAATGGGGTCTGTCATATGTAATACTCAAGCTCCTCCTCTATGGTTGGGAATGTGCGCTACGCGCAGCAGTCGTGCCTGGGTATCCCCAACAAACTGGTGTTCCGCTATATTGCTGTAAATATAGCACATGTCTGGAGGCTGAGAGCTTACATCCAATTTCTCCATCTTCAGCTGATACACTAAGTTGGACAAGTCATCCGGTGCCTCGTGAAAGGTGTCTCTTTGGAAGGCTGCTCGATAACGCCCCTCGGTTATAATTTTGAACACTCTTCCGTCTTTAAGATTTCTGTTAGCCTTTGATTTTAGCATTAGAGTATGTGCAGTGCCTCCTCTGTTTACGATTTCGTATATTAAATCATTCGTAAGGTGTGAGTTTTTTAAACATATGTTTAAGTCTCTCACAACATCCTCAACCGAACCATAGCGGCCCCGGTCTAGTGTCAGTTGTACTGAAAAACTGTGCGACCTTAGTCCGGGCGATACGTATAGTTTCATCCCGAGTTACCCCGGCTTTTGCACACTCATCACAGTTTCTAAGAATTGTAAAAACGGCATCTTTATAATCAATATTTAAAAAGACGGTATCCAGCTGAATTTCACATATCCCCACCTCATACGAATCACGGCCCAATTCAATGGGACCATGGAGTTCTGTTACAAAATTGGCTAGTGTGTTGTTAGGGTGTACAGACAGGGACGATGAGGACGGGAGCGTGACGTAGAAATGGTTGGGGGCCATGCTGCATACTAATTAAGCTTCATGACTGCATCAGCTTTTATATAGGTATTGAAGCTTTCTGGGTAACCTAGCCACTTCACCAGGTACATTTTTCTCTTTCCTGTACCTTTGGTTGCTAAAATTTTCTCAATTTTAAACACATTTTTTCCTAAATTAAATGCCACTTTCTGAAGTTCCTCGCGGTAAAAAAAACCGAGATTTCTTCCCCATTCAAATCTTCAACGTAATACATCATTATCTCGCCTTTAGGCCTCATAGCCCTAACTTTAAAAATCTCGCGTGTCCATCCTTGCTCAAAACCCTTCGCGAATTTATTTCCCGAACGTGACAACCTTACATAATCATTGATTTTGAAACGCACAGATTGTGGTGGTGGTGGTGGTCCATCACTTCTCGGACGCTGCCTCTTTCTAAAACATCGTTAGGCGTTGTACCGATCGTACGGTGGTGTGAGCGGTTGTAGGATGAAGCCAGTGAATCGAGAACGTTTATATATCTGAGCGTGCTTTTATGTGTAAAATAACGGTGCATGCGTTCCTTTATGGTACGTTGAACTCTTTCAGCTAAAGATGCTTTATGTATAGAGTTGGAAGTGTAATAGCTGATATTAAACTCTGACAACATGTTCTGAAAAGCTCGCCCTATAAATTCTTTCCCCATGTCCGTACAAAAATAGCCTGGAATCCTGTTTTCTTTCAACATCAGTGTTTTGGTCGCTTTAGCGACTGTTTCAGGCGATTTATTTTTCAGGGGAACTAGCCACAGGTATCTAGAGAATACATCTATTATGAATAGGATGTAGCGGTAACCATCGTTGTACACCGAATATCTTTGCATGTCTGTTAAATCTGCCTGCCAAATAGAGTCAATCGAAGCGGCTGTTGTCTTTGCTGTTTTAAACCTTTTTCTCACCGGTTTATGAAGTGTGTAAGCATCCTGGGCACGCAAAAATCTCTCAACATCCTTTTTCCTTACACCATAAGTACCTCTGTACAGTCTATTAACGCCACCATAGGATGCAGGGCTAGAAATGTCATAATAGTGCTTACTTAATACGTTAGCCATTTGCGTATTTTAGAGGCACGTGGATAAGGTTGGCCTTCTACTCTCTTCTTTCTTCTCTTCAGAGACACTGCAGCTGTTGTGGGTGAAGGTGTACTCAGTTGTGACACGTGCGATGCATGCTCCAAGTCTTTTAACCTATTCAGATTACCTATCAATGTTTTGGGGACATTTATTTGCTGTAGTCTTGCCTTAATATGCCTCCATCCTGTTGGTGATGGCCTGTCCCACTTTCTCACCAGATCATGAACAATATCAACGATATTGGACCCTTGCACCCTTGATCCATCAACAATGACCTCGCCTGTGTCTGCCCACTGTATGACGGGGTCCTCACTCAATAGATTATAAAGACTTAACCCTTTATTCCTCAATGTATGGGGGAGGCTGTTTTTTAGCACATGTTCGATGTGCTGTGTTCCGCTACTCTTTGGTTGCTCAGGCCCTGTACCACTATGCTCAGCGCTACTCGAGCTGTGCCTCACGGGGAGCTCTGTAGGATGTTTATCTTCGTACTCATGAAGAAATTTCTGCAAAGCCTCTTGATACAAAACCCTTTTCTCATCAGGCGTCTTTTCACTGTTTAATAGGGATAGTAGCTCACTCTCCATTCTTTTAAGCCTACTTTTACGGGGCTCTAGAGCAGCGTCTGGGGTCCTTTGTAATGAAGCATACAGCTCGTGCGGGATCACAACCACCTTCTTCATTATATTAATCTAGTCAGTAAAGGACCCAAAATTGAAAATAAGATGGGTAGGAACGAACCGCCTCTTTGTACAATAATACGCTTTTTCTTACCCACAGTCTGACTTTTATGGGCGAGCGTCGTATTATGTTCTTGTAACGACGTAAGCGAGCCTTCTGACAGGATTTCATTGGAACATTACATTTTATAACATTGAGGCAGATTTCGCAGATGCATTTTAAAAAGTCAGAGTCGATATTTTTAACAAGCATCTGCTGCAACGACCGAGGCAGTCGTTGATAGATTTTTATTAATTCACGGTATTTCTTTAGCCTATTCATCATTCTGGAATGTACACGGTTTCAGGCTCGTTTGGAAATATATTCGTTCTTAGAAGCACCCTAAACGTGTTTCGCGGGTGAAGGTCACAAAGCAAATATCCATAACGTTGCTTTGTGACCTCTTTATAAACCTCCAAAAACTCCTTACGCTGACTCGGGAACATTTGACTGGCTAATACCCCAATTTGTGACACATCTCTACGTTGAGCGAATAAGACTAGATATTGCGTATTTAACGATACATCGCGCATGTATCTATTTTTGAAAAATAGATTCTGATTGATGAAGAACACGCTTATGTTAAGGTGGTGGGAGAATACTGTAAATGTCTCGGCAAACGTTTTATCCATCTCCAACATGAGGTCATCAATTACGATGACTGTATGTTCATTTCCCTTTAGTGAATTAACGTCATAGACCCCCTTATGGAACAAAACATCGTCCTGGTACTCGTTGAACACTGATTGGTATGTCGAATAGCACCATATAACTTTATGCACAAATTTTGAGAACATTTCACCCTTTTCTTTAATAATTTTAAGCATAAACACCGTTTTACCACATCCTGTAGGTCCAGATATAATACATGTGGATGGGCTCGTGAATCTGAATTTTTCTACAGCATCCATTTCTAACACGTCACACCCCTAAGTGACTCATTTACAGAATATCACAAATAACGAGTTCTGCTCCTTATATTTTGTTTTCTTCTTCCACAGAACCGTGAATGACGACGATGTACAGCCCCCCATCGACATCACGGAATCCATTCCGTGCATCTACAGGGCCCATACCCTCAACGGCGGCACGCTCACGCTCAAAGCGGCGACACGCTGAAGAGTCCTCCACGTCAGGTATAAAGCGCGTGAAATACGCGCCGGTTGTTGGACAATCCGCGATACAACCCCAGCCCTCAACGTCTTACGCTACCAACCCTACAGCAGTTCTTCAGCCCCTTGTACATCTTCCACAGCCCCCACCCGTTCTGTAGAGTCTTCTGTAATAGACCCCCAGCCCTCAACGTCTTACGCGGCCAACCCCACATCATCCAATATAGGCGCTCGTCTATCCTCCTCAGCAGTGACTCGTTCTGTTGAGGATGATATAACATTTGAGGGTACCCGGTCGATTCGCCGACGGACGTTTTGCCGACAGACATTTTGCCGACGGACGTTTCGCCGAACGGACGATTCGCCGAATGGACTGTCTTTAATATTTCTGACAAAATACACACGTTTCAACAAAAACAAAATTATTTAGTGAACATGTCAAATTTAGAGATTAAAATCGGTACAGAACTAAATACATTATTAAGTGTGTTTTAAAATCGTTACAGAACAAAATATTTATTTTCTGAGCATTAAAACCATTAAAGACTAAAATTTTTAAAAACGAATTTTATAGATTGTGAGCAATTGCTCTTAAGTAAGCCGAACCTTCGTAGTTAATATAATTGTCTACCAGCTTACTCAACCTTTCATTGGCCGCTTCATACTTCTTCTTGACATCCCTTGGCATAATTCCTGCTAAAGCCTGTTCGATGGTTATATCCCATTCATTTTGTTCTCTACGAAGCCTTCCAGTTATGCGGCACAAGTTTGGATGGGTGATGGCTACTCTTAGTTGGAACCCGCGATACCATCCTTCTAATGAATTATTATTGCTGGGTAAACCAGCTGTTGTGCGTTCCGTTACATTCCACATCGTAATGTCGAACTGTGGCCGCCTTCGCCTTCCCCTTTGCACAACCCCTAACCATGTAGCCTCAAAATAGGCGAGAAATTCACTAAGAATTTCATCAGTTTCATCTTCAATTGAAGCCATTAGGTCGTTGAACTTGCCAATAACGTCGTTGGTAGGAACAAATGCCAAAGCTTGAAGGCTTTTAATCATAAAAGAGTTCTTGGGTTCATTATGCCAATTCTGCAGTCCGCAGGACTGGATTTGTCTCCAAAGACACTGTCCGAAGTGGAAAAAGCATCCAAAGATATGGGCATCAGGAAAGTTTTGCTTAATGCTGTTGATTGCGGCTCGCTCAAAGTCAACAGTGACTGACATTGGTTGCAACTGGCCTGCCGCCTTAAGTTGTGAAAAAATTGTGTCATATGTACCTTGATTTTTTTGTTTAGTGATGCAATATACCAAAGGGACAGTGTGATTTTTTCCGAGCAAGACATTGATCGAGTAAAGTTGATGACCCAATGGTACGTTATCAAATGTACCATCACAAAACCAATGTTGACTCCTTGCCAGTAAATCAAGATTTTTGTCCGTTGCCATAATAATAATGCCTTCGTTTTCATACAAGATAAACCGTTCTCCCCTGAATGACACCCTAAGTTCATCTGTTAGCGTTGCCATCAGGAACTTCCCTTTGTCTCCTTATCATTCTGACGAGACTTTCCTTTTTGGGAAGAGCACCAGCTGCCTCTAAGGGAACGTCAGATGTTCTTGTTTGCATGATAGTACGAGTGACCTCTTCCGTGTCAGTAGCCCTCTCTTTCATGCGTTGCAGCGTCTTAAGCACAACGGCGCGGTTTGCATCAGGGGGATGAGAATGGGCAACTGGTTCTTCTTGAAGAACATCATTCAAGGTCGTAAGACGTCCTCCACATTTGCCGCTTTGTTCACATCTTCAATTCGTCACTTCACCCCTTTGCCTGTCAATGACGTAGGCATATCCACCGTAAAGCAATTTCCTTACGCCACGTTTTGTCAAAGTGAATTCCATGGTCTAAAACGAAAGTTTTAAATTATACAATATACACCGAGAAAGATATAGATATATATATATATATATATATATATATATATATATATATATATATTAATATATATATATATTAGTGATGTAGCGGATGTCATTTTTTTCACATCCGCGGATGCGGATGAGGATGTTTGATTTCAACATCCGCGGATGCGGATGTCTACATTTTCGTTATTTTTTAGGATATATTCGAGATTTGTTGTGTTTAACGTATATAATAAGTTATTATATAGAGAGAGCTGTAGCTATAATGTAGTATAATTGATTAATTGTACAATAATTGCTGTACTTTTCTCTGAACATATAAAATAATATCAAGCATCTAACTAATATAGAAATCAATTAGTGAATTCGTCTGCAAATAAATTCGTTATATTTTGTTGAGTTTCAGCCACAATTAGAAACCATAATTGTGTTACCAGGATGCGAGACGTGAACCCAACTCAAATGCACCCCACCGACCTCTTTCCCCAACCTCCACCCTTATAGAAAGAGATCTTTAATTAGCTTGATAACTATTTATATTAAGTTTAAAGTTTTATTAGGCATATTTATAAATGAGTAATTAAAATAAAGTAAACTAAGATGTTCATCGTTTAATGTTCAAACTTAATTATAGGAAGGTTATGTTTAAGGAACATTAACTTTTCTGCCTTTTCTCTGCAGTCTGTTTCTCTTTTCATCATATATTAATCCAGCACTGCTAAATATCTCTCTCGCTTGGTACGTTTTGTTGGAGGACAGGCTAAATGTTTCCTTGCAAGTTTACTCAAGTATGGATAGATATTCTGCGTATTTTTCCACCAACGAATAGGATTGTCACATGCAGCCAGGCGTTTTTCTTGGTGATAGCTCTCGATCATTTTTACTACATCTTTTGACATCGCGTAGGTCTCGTCATTGCTGCTTGACTCAAGAAACTGAGAGACAGATTCTGTGATAGATTTGCTTGTTGAAGGTGTTGGTTCTGTCACTGAAACTTTTATCTTTTGTGGGTGGCGAAGCGACAGATTCAAGAGATTGAAGCTCTTCAACTGCTTTGCCAAGTGATGATTTAACTCGTTCTAATGTACTGGTGAAAATAACTTAGCTTTGTAACGTGGATCTAAGTAGGTTGCAAGAGAGTAACTTCATACAAGAACAGCCTCTCGTCTTGTCGCTTGCATCACTTTTGCGCACAATGAACTAGTTATATTAATATAGTAAAATTTGATAATTTCCGCTTATTAATGACGTTTTATCTCAACGGTCCACATCCGCACGACATCCGCAGTCCAAAGTGCGGATGCGAGAAAATGTGTGGATGTTCCGCGGATGCGGATGCGACCTACATCACTAATATATAAACATTTTATATAGTATTATCGATATAAATTTATTTAAAAAAGGTATCTATGTTTTTACGTCAAGCGTCGATAACTGTCATTTTAACATAATTTAATATTTTAAGAAAATAATTCAATAACATTTAATAATAACCTTTAGTAACATAACATAAAAGTTTAATAGCAATACAAATTACAACAATTACAATGACTTACCTGAACTGAATGATGAGTAAATCCAAACATAAGAGATCTGGGCATAAGCGAACAAAGAAAGTTACAGCTGCACGAGTGGTTGGTTGGTAAAAACAAAACTATTACGTTACTTGGTTGATAAACTTATTGTGAGAATAGTGTAAACAATTTGACATGTTCACTTAAATAATTTTTTTTTGTTGAAACATGTGTCAGCGAATCGTCCGTCCGGCGAAACGTCCGTCGGCAAAATGTCTGTCGGCAAAACGTCCGTCGGTGAATCGACCGGCCACGCATTTGAGTTAGTGCGCACCGCAGCCCCCACCCCAGCCTTGACTAGAAATCGGTATAGAGTCAGGGTCGACCCTAGAGCCGTGTATAGTAACGGAATTGAGCGCGGGCTACGTCGCGTTGTAGAGCGCATTGTAGAGTTTGCCCTTCAGAACCATGACGAGCGTGAAGTCAGGACGAGTCTGTCCTTCGGATTCGGCTCAGATGAAGGTGATGTAGATGATTTTTGGGTGGTAGTGCCGTTTAGACGTTTGGCTGCTGAAGATGTAGAATATATATTAGGGCGTATAAAGCAGGCCTCCCAAAGTAGTATAGCATTCAATATGGACAACTTCACGGTAAATATTGACCGTGTATTCCGTGTTGCGGGTCATAGTGCCACACCCTACACTCTTAACTTCAATTCTCAGGCTATTTTTAGACGGCACATAAACGTCGATCTTGGTTGCGGCTTTATAGCAGTAGTCCTAGCATGTATGTTTACTGTACAAAATACGAAAACCGAGCAAATTTCGTTGCCTACGATCGTGGAGCGTGCCCGTAAACTAGCTGTAGACTGTGAGCTTGAATTTGACTGTAATATGGGTCCTGAAGGGCTGAGAAGGGTTGAACAGGAAATGAATGCTCGTATAGTTGTATTTAGCCTGGATGATCGTCGTAGGACTGTGTATGTTTTTAAAACCAGTGTGAGAGATCGTACAAAACCCCTACTTATTTTTGGTCTGTCAGGTACGCGAGTTATGATAAAAGTCGAAACTATGGGCGACATCATGATTTGTGTAAGGGGTGCCTCGAGTTTGCGGATGATATAGTGAAACATTGTAAAGATTGTCACATGGTGTGTGAACAGTGTAAAAGCCCCAAATGTGAAAGCCGTGTAGTTGAAGCTGAGAAGAGGGATTGTAATGTGTGTAGACGCACATTTTTCAATAATAGCTGCTTTGATCTCCATAAATCAATTGGTAGGTGCAGGAAAATGAGAATCTGTGAATGTGGCATGTTTCACACTTTGAATGGTAGCGGAAATTTCAAGCACAAGTGTGACGAAATTCACTGTCCTCCATGCCAGGAGGAATATAAGGCGGATGGTGTAAAGCATGTATTTTATATGAGAGACGCCAAGCCTAAGAACAAACCCTGTATAACGGTATAATACGATATAGAAACATACACGAATGCTGAAACCAAAGAGGTAATTCCACATTTACTTATGAGTCAAACTATCTGCGATGAGTGTATGGAGATCGAATGTGACGAGTGCCACAAATGTGGTAAACGGACAAACGTTTCGAAAACGATTGTTCACGAGAGCCCTGTGAAACTATTTGTGTCCTATATTGTGAAGTTGGCCGACAAGTTAAAAAAAATGACTGTGTATATTCTCGCCCATAACGGGGCAAAGTTTGACGCACAGTTCCTTTATAAGGGACTGCTTGAGCACGAGTCATCTGAGATATTTACAGGTGATCCCTTGAAAAGAGGAAACAAACTTATACAGGTGCAGATAAGAGGTAATGTACAATTTAAAGACACTTTATTATTCACGCCTTGTAAATTAGCAAAGCTACCCAAGGTGATTGGGGTAGCAGCGTTCTCAGTTGACCTCTGTATACCCTTGAGCTCGGACGTGTATTCTCTCCCGCGTAGAAGAAATTGGCCATCTTTAATATCGCATGTTCAACATTTATGAAGTGATATTCAGCAGTGATGTAGTCGAGACCGCCAAGTCCGAGACTGAGACCGAGACCGAGACCTGATCCTGTGAGACCAAGATCGAGACCGAGATCAAAGGTTCGAGATCGAGATCTACCTTCCGAGATCGAGACCCTTAAAATTCGAGACCGAGATCGAGATCGAGACCAAGCTCATGCCCTTTCAATGATTAGGAAACAAAATAAATTCAGCTTAAGAGGAGGTGTGGCGTGATAAAAGTTCCGCCGTGACATCATTGATGACGTCATTTTTTAACATTTACAATTGTGTGAAGCATTTTATTTTTTCAAATACATATGGGATGGGAGGATAATCGTTTTTATCACGCCACAGAGGTTGACACGCCGTTTGGCAACACTAAGTGGCCTTATAATATATACTTATATATATATAATATATATATAATTCTCTATTTAGTGTTTCCATTTTCAATAAAATTAATCTGACGGGGGCTGGGGGGAGGGGGCAAATTTTTTTTGTAGCGCTAACCTAAAAAAATCCAGACCCCCCCCGCAAGACAAACGTGGCAACTTAAAACAGGGTGACTGATTAGTGAATACCTAGAGTCCCTTACTTTTACAAACTTTCATAAACATTCTGAATTGTGTCTGTTCAACCAAGCCACCATCATGAGTATGTCAATAACATGAATTTTTCATTACGGTCTCGAGAGGTCTCGAAAGGTCTCGGGGAGAAAAACCGAGACCGCGTCTGTCGAGACCGAGATCGAGACCGAGATCTAAATAGCGGAGACCGATCTCGAGACCTACATCACTGGTATTCAGTAAAGGGCGTAGATGTAGTGGATACTGAAAAACTCCCTATCCCACCCTCCTTTGACTCTTTTAAGGATGCATTGAATCGTGCGAAGGGTCAGGCTATTCAAATACTCTACGGATATTCTGGTGAGGGGGTTGTAGGATTTCGCAGTACAGACGATGTACTGAAGTATGTTGTAGAACTAAGCTTTATAAAGGCATACGTGCACCGCGTGGTAGAAGAAGCGGCACGCTCAGAATCTAAACAACAGTTATGGGTAGTGAGCCTTGTGGATGAGTGGTGTGATAAGCGGCATTATATCATGCTACACCATGTCGATTACACATACCCTACGACTGAAAATGTGAATCTCGTTATCATGGACAATCTTAAGTATTTTTACCACTAAATTAATATATATCATGATGAGGTTTGTAGTGATGTTGTGGCTAAAGGGTTATGTGAGTTTTTAACAGATTTTAGAGATGAGTATCGCCTGTTAAATAAAAAGCCTAAATATGAACATATGTTTCTCTCTAACAGCGCCCCGCAGTGTGAAGATTTTTAGGAGAGATAAAACATTATAAAATGTGCCTAGTTCATGAAATTTACCCTGAGGGAAACTGTCTTGTGCGTATTCGGGGGAGTGGTAGTGATAAAACGTTAAAACCGAAATTAGTTCTTGTACCGGAAAATTTCTCAAAACGCCTTCCCAGTATAATGGGGTACAACAATTCATGTTGGGCCAGCTCCGCACAGGTTTCATTAGATTATGGTGCGACTCGCACCTCACGGATCATACGGGTTCGAACAAACCCATTCACTTATCATCAGGGTGAGTCAACCGCCTATCGAACCGTTCCTGCCTACCTGCGTGCCTCACACGGCTCATAGTCTTCTCAGAGCTTGCGCTGAGTGGATGTGCCATAGTCATCTCGAGCTGTGTGAATACGATGGAACTCCCTTTGAGAAGCATTCTCAACGCCTCGTACGACGTCTCCGTGACGAAGTCGTTGCGTGTGTTCAGGCGGGAAACCGGCACCATTAACTGTGTGCTTGAAACGAACAGTAGACCTGCGAGCAAGCGCATCGTTATTTATTTAAATCTTGAGGAGATGCATAAAATCTTCGCGGTAGTTGAGAGGTGGGCTGAGGACCGCTATAAAATACCAGCTGACGTAGGTATGATAAGAGAGGTGATTAGTGAAGCCTCCTCATATACCATTGTTTGTACATTGAGTATAAATAACAATCAAACATGCGTTGATATACGACTGTTGTGGAAGAACACAGCTGATAATGGCGTTCTTGTTCCTACACGAAACCGTTTCATCCTCGACAAAATGTTTGAGATCGTTGGATTCCGTAAGCTGAAGCCTATATTAGACACACGTATCTCAGACATGATTTACTTTGACACAATACTTGAATACGCTTACACCGCTCTGCTCGACGGATTTGTTGAAAGTAGGAATGTGCAGGGAGAGAACGGGCTAGCTCTGGATGCGTATTTAAAAGGCTTAGACTCTTCGAAATATCCCGAGCTTTGGTACAAAACGCTTGAGAGGTACAGAGCTAAGCTCGCCTACACTGTTCATCCTCAAGAACTGTACCTCTATATAGTAGATAGCTGCCGTTACGACTTGGAAGATTATTTCAATTGCTGCTATGCCGGGTGAAGAAGAGTTCACGATTGAAAAGTTCGGTACGTTAAGAAAAAACCCTCGATTGGAAAGGCATGATTATAAGCTTGTATTTAATAACATATTTAACGATGACGTTTTTGCGCGTGCTTTTGATTGCGTTCTAGTGGCGCTTAAAGTCAACTTACCTGCCGAGTGTAAAGTGGGTACAAAAATAGTGTTGAATGATATGAAAGTCTTTTACATCGAATATAAACCGCCGTATCAGTTAAGCGGCGAGTTGATGCTTGAGCGGTTTTCCCACATCGTGCAGAGTAATGCCGATGTTGATGTAGCATCAATCAGCATTGAATTTACCGTTTTGTACCGTAGAACGTAAAGACAATATATATTTTTTTTTCTCTAATATTTTGCTAATACTACGTTTTGTACGATTATATAAAATTAATATAAATACATATATATTTCTAATATTGGTTAATACTGTTTTGTACAATTATATATAATTAATATAACTATATTTTTCCTGTATTAATATTTGATAATATAACTTTTGATAATATAACTATATTTTCTAATATTTGATTAATACTGTGCTTTGTATGATTATATATTTTCCATGTTTTGTACGACTATATATATAATTAATATAAATATATATTTTTCTAATATTTAGTTAATACTATGATTTGCATGATTATATATTCCCCGTTCTATTATTTGATCATATATATATATATATATATCCTATTGTATATCCATTAATTAATAAACAGAACGTTGTAATGGTGTTTTATTTATTCCTTGAACACGTTTATATCATTTTCTAAAACAGACTAATTGAATAGATAAGTAACGAGGCTGACAGCTCAGCCAACTGTAACATAAGCTTATTTAAAATAAATAACGAATCTGGCAACTCAGCAGCCAGCTGATTGAATAATAATTATATATATGGCGTTGTCTGGCAACTCAGCAGCCGACTGACTGAATAATATATAGAAGAAATAAATATTTAATGCTATCTGGCAACTATGCCAACTGGCTGAATAGGGGCACTATAAGAGGCCGGGTGCTGGACGACGGAGTCATATGCGTCCGACAGCGGTCGGATGAAGGTTCTCCTCTTCCTCTCTTGCAATCTTTTTCTGCTCCTTTGGGGGGGGTGAGGTAACCCCTTCCTCCCCAAAGAGGCTCCCCTAGGTTAGGCATGCCCCTTTGGGGGGTTCAGCTTGGGGGAGAACTCCGCCTCCAAGTTGCATACCCCTTGCAATCCCATTTTGGGGTTGGCAAAAAAGGTTGGCACTCTCCTTTGGGGGGTTCAGCTTGGGGGGAGAACTCCAGGTTGCATACCCCTTGCAGTCCCATTTCGGGGCTGGCAACAAAGGGGGTGCCTTGGTAACGAGGGGGGCGGTGCTTAGCAGCAAAGGGGGGCGGGCGGCACTCTTGCAACATTATGCAACATTACATTCATGGATTTTGACACTATACTACTCACCTACACAGACAAGACACGGCTTCAAGACAAATTTATTATCGTATTCCTAAATATCCACAAAACTTTATGCTTTATTACAAACCTATTCCCCGATCTGTTTTCTTTTTGAATGGAGAGTAAAAAATTTTTTGATCATTAGAGAAATGCCCGTACATACGATTGCAACGACAGACAGTCGCGTCTTTACAAATAACACTGTGCAACACCTTTTTCTTATCTTGATTTTTCGATCTTTTCTATATGTTTCGGCCACGCTAATTACAAATTTGGCATCTTATTTGCTCGGAAAACTATAGTTTTTATAATAAATTTAGAAATCTTACTTTTTCACCATTTTTAAGGCATTTTTCTGAGATAGCAAAAGTAATTTCAAGTGCAAAATTCAATATGTCCTCAAAACTGGGGTTTATTAGTAATGTTTTTATTGGTTAAGGCCCATTATTAAATATTTGTACACATTTGGTTTCTTATTTCTGTTTATAAAATGTTTTTTGTATTTTTCAGATATTTGAATTAGAATTATATGGTGATGGCTACCAATAGGCCCTGCAGACACTGCAGAGTCATTTTGTTATGTTTGCGGCCATTACATCAGTTCAAAGCAAGTAAAGCACAATACTAGCACAAGAACGAAGTTTGTGCAGCATATCACGCTTACTTTGACATGCCCATGGGCGATCAAAATAAATTATGGGCACCTCACCTTTGCTGTGGAAGCTGCCGTTCCACATTAGAAGGATGGTTGCGAGGTACCAGAAAAGGCATGCCATTTGCTATTCCTCGCATTTGGAGGGAGCAAACCAGACACCACGATGATTGCTACTTCTGTATGGTAGACATTTCTCTTTACAAAAGAGGTAAAAGTCGAAAAAATGTCCTATATCCAAATATACCATCTTCTATTGCCCCACTCCGCCATAATGAAGACTTACCCGTTCCATGCCTACCTTCCATGGAGGAAAGAGAAGAAACGCCTTTAATATCCTCCGATGAAGATGAAGATGCTGACTTCGAGGGAAGCTCCAATACATTACCCCATTACCCCAACCAGAAATCTCTCTCTCTCTCCATAATGGAAACATGTTTCAATCTATCCGTGTGGCTTATTCGGTTGAATTGAAGGAAGAATATGAAAATGTAAAGCAGTTCCTAGACAAAATAAACTACAGTGAACATAGATGGGATGTATGTGGAGACTTCAAAATGCTAGGATTCCTGCTTGGACTACAGGGCGGTTACACTAAATATTCGTGTTTCCTCTGCCTTTGGGACAGCAGAGAAGATGGTGAGCACTTTGTCAGAAAGGAATGGCCAGTGAGAAATGAGCTTAATCCAGGCAAGCACAATGTTCTTAACGAAGCCCTTGTTCCAACAGACAAAATTTTGCTACCCCCGCTGCATATCAAGCTTGGTCTTATTAAGCAATTCATCAAAGTTTTGGATGCTGAAAATGATGCTCTTTATCATATACGTTCAATGTTTCCCAAACTTTCTGAACCAAAAATCAAGGGAACGCATATTTGTTGGACCTCAAGTCAGACGCATGTTAGTATCTAAAGAGTTAGAAGAAAAAACGACAGCTCTTGAAAAAATGCTTGGCAGTCATTTTGGCTTGTAGTCCATGGATTTTTAGGTAACAAGAAGAACGACAACTACAAAGAGGTAGTAGAAAATCTACTCAAACACTTTCAAAGGTTAGGTTGTAGAATGTCCCTGAAGTTACACTATCTGGACTCGCATTTAGAATTCTTCAGACCAAATTTGGGTGACGTAAATGAAGAACATGGTGAAAGTTTTCACCAAGATATCCAAACCATGGAGAGGAGATATCAGGGAAAATGGGACGAAGCTATGATGGGCGACTATATCTGGTGTTTAATACGAGATAATCCACGGGACTACAAGAGAAAAAGTAGCTCAAATGTACACTTTTAAGCATTATCCATTTAGATTTGTGAGCATATTTGGGTGCATTATACGAGGGCACTTCAATAAGTATCCGCACTTTTTATTTTAGTGATAATATAGTATATATAATATATACTCGTAATAACGAGCCAAACTGTTATCTATAGGCTTAGTTAGGCTAGCAACAGCATAGGCTTAGTTAGGCTAGCAACGCATAGCAGTTAGGCTAGCATAGGCTTAGTTAGGCTACTCGTAGTTGTTACATATCGTACGAGTAGTGAACATAACTGCGCCGCTTTCAATTTGTACTCTGGAAGAACAGAGATCCGTGGTTCGCTTTTTGTGGGCAGAAGGTGTGAAAGGAGCTAAAATTCACACGTGTTTATGTGCTCAGTATGGGAATAATGCGTTACCACGGCGAAGTGTGTACGAGAGGATTCAAATGTTCAAGGAAGGTCGGACATGTGTGATAGATGCTCAGCGCTCAGGACAATCGTCAATATCAACCAGTGGTGACAAGCAGGAAGAAGCCAGAGCCATGATTTTCGATGACAGAAGATTAACAATAAAAGAAATTGCATCTTCGTTAGACATCAGTCAAGGGTCAGCGTATTCGATAGTTTATGACATTCTTGGCTTTCACAAGGTTTGTGCAAGATGGGTGCCCAAACAGTTGACAGAAGAGCACAAGCGTAAGCGTATGGACGTCTGCTCTCGTCTTTTGGCGCGGTATCATAATGAAGGTGAAAACTTTTGGGAGCGCATTATCACTAGAGATGAAACCTGGATCCATCACTATGAACCAGAAAGCAAACGACAGAGCATGCAATGGAAACATCCAACATCTCCCGTTGCAAGGAAGTTCAAAACGCAGCCGTCAGCAGGTAAAGTTATGCTAACACTGTTTTTGGATACACAAGGCCCTATCCTTGAACATTATTTAGAGCGTGGAACTACAGTAACAAGTGCATCGTATTCTGACATGGTTCGGAATGAGTTAAAACAAGCAATTCGCACAAAACGGAGAGGGAGATTGTCGGAAGGTGTTATTCTGTTACACGACAATGCGCGCCCTCATACCGCTGCACAGACTAGAAAATGCCTTCAAGAACTTAAATTTGAAGTTCTCGACCATCCAGCCTACAGTCCAGAACTGGCACCTTCGGATTTTTACCTATTTGGACCACTAAAAGACACTTTAAGAGGTCAGCGATTCCAAGGCGATGATGACCTGAAGGAGGCGGTGCATGACTGGCTACGCACATACTGTAGCCAAAAACATTCTTTTGTGATGGCATTAGGAAGCTTGTAGACCGCTGGACTAGGTGTATTGAAAAACAGGGAGATTATGTTAAGAAGTGATGTGTTTATAATCTATCAGCTGTGAAAATAAAAAGTGAAGATATATTATCGTTAAATATGAAATATATTTATTTTCCTTTCCTTTTCTTCATTGTGATTTTGCTCTCTGATCAGCCTCTAGGTACAAAAAATAAATTATAGTTTTCAGAAAAAACGAGATTTCACGAAAAAACTAATGCGATTTTTTAATTCAGCTGCACCCAAAAACATAAAGAAACACCAAAAATATAAGATAAACACAAATTTTCCAAATTTTGTACATAGTGTAATCTTTGGCGACACATTTTTATCAATAAAAAAAACATTTTTGTATTTCGCAAATTTTCACTTTAGATCAAAATTACATCTATTCAAATGTTGGTATCATATCTTTACGCTTCCAGGTCTCCTCGAACAAGTTTTATAAAGTTTGATCGGCTGATTACTGCATAAATTCCATATATACTGTATATATAAATAATAATAATAATAATAATAATTATTATTTCCTTAGTGTAAATAATATGCAAATTCCTCGCCCGGACTCGATCTCATGGTCGCCCGATCAGCACCCAACGTCTTTACCACTTGTGTTGATTTCTCTATAAATTTCATAATATATATATATATTAATATATATATATATATATATATAATGAATAAAACCACGCAGGAAAGGAAACACAGAGTGGTGCTCAAGCGCTTTCGTCTAAGGAAAACTACCAATTTTAGCACTTTGCCCGAATTCAACACAAGATCAAATGGATTGTTTACAACCAATTTTATAGATAATGCCTGAATGATATATAGGTCACAAAAAAAAAAAAAATTGAAAAATAAAAACTGTAAGAGGAGCATACAAATTTATAAGAGAAAATTACGAAAGTTTTAACACTCTGCCCTTCTTGTCTAAATCCATTCTGAACGAATTCAAAACAACAGGATCGAGTTGAAAAAGACCATTGCTCATGTTAAAGTTATTTGTAAGTTGGATATAGCAGACTCAAGAATATTTCTATTAACAATGTTGCTAGAGTGAAACAAAACTGAAGCATTATTCCAATCAATACAATGGGATAACTCTGACAAATGGACAAAAAGGGCACTGGACGACTTTCCCGTTCTAACGGAACATTGATGCTGTTTTACACGCGTGTGCAAATCCATTCCCGTCTGACCAATGTAAAATGAATCACATTGTTTACAACCAATTTTATAGATAATGCCTGAATTATTGACAGGGCTATTTTTTACTACGATATTTTTCACGATATTGTTATATGAAAATACTACATTAATACCCAAAAGTTTAAGTACATTAGCAATGCCTAAAAAACCCTGGAAAAATGGAAGTACTAAAATATTCTTTGACAAAGTGCGAGTGTTATTATTCACACGATAAAAGGTTCGTTTTGTCTTGTTATAACAAGATTCCTTAAACGCAGGTGGGTAGCACAGATCACTTCCAATACCGTTGATTTTTCCTAATTCGGCATCGATGAATTCCGGACTGGCGATCCTAAGAGTGCGGAGAAACATTGAAGAAAATATGGCCTTCTTAATGGGGGTGTCATGTCCAGAGTAAAAGTGTACGTATGACAAATTGTTTGGTTTTTTCCGATAGATACTAAACTTAAAACATGGGCATATCCAAAAACGGGATTGAGTTGTCTTGTTCCACTTCTAAAGTAAAAATGCAAAAAACTTCACTTTTTTCTACGTGAAGGTCAAAATATGATAATTAAAACCCACTCTAATAGACAACGTTTATTTCCACAACAGTTTCGATGCCCACTGGCATCCTCTTCGGGTGGATACAGAAAAACGAATGAACCAAAAACAAGACGGAAAACAGTCCAGAGGCCATTAAGAAATTCGCACCTAGGTTAGATCCCGTTCTCCTGACACTGGAAAGGCATTTTTATTAAAAGGACCCACTTATAACTTTATAAGTACATTGGCACAAATTTAAAACTATCTTCTTGTTCTATACATACAGATTCTATTATTTTGACATAATTACTGCATTTATTATTACATTTACGTTTTTTAACATTTATTATTATTATTATTATTACCTTTACACTAATTATTACATTTATTTTATTACCTTTATTATTACATTTATTGCCTTTATATTTATTTCCACATTTATTACTTCCATTAGTACATTTACATTTACGTTTATTTTTACATTTACATTTTACCGAAAAAAAAAAAAACGAATGAACGAAAAGCGAGTAAGGAAACAATCCAGAGACCTTTAAGTAATTCACACTTAGGTTAGAACCCGTTCACCCGACGCCGTAAGGGATTTTTTTACTGTTTTCCCTCTTGTTGTTGGTTCATTCGTTTTTCTGTATCCACCCGAAGAGGATGCCAGTAGGCATCGAAACTGTTGTGGAAATAAACTCTGTCTATTAGAGTGGGTTTTAATTATCATATTCTAAAGTAAACTTAATGGAGGGGAATTGATCATTTAACTGAAGTAGGAAGTCATCCAGGTCACGATTCATAGGCCAGATACACAAAATATTGTCGACGTACCGCAACCATGGGATGCCAACCCCCAGGATTGGTTGTAAACAATTTGATTCCTTTTACATTGGTCAGACGGGAAAGGATTTGCACACGCGTGTAAAACAGCATCAATATTCCGTTAGAACGGGACTGTCGTCCAGTGCCCTTTTTGTCCATTTGTCAAAGTTATCCCATTGTATTGATTGGAATAATGCTTCAGTTTTGTTTCACTCTAGCAACATTGTTAATAGAAATATTCTTGAGTCTGCTATATGGCGTAATCGGCTAATATGGCGTAATGGCGTAATGGCTGATATGGCGTAATCGGCTCACATTCAGTTTGTTTAGAAGGTAAGCCGCCAGTCTCCTTAGTTTAGAGACTTATATACATACAGAGCTGGGCACTTGCGGCATATTGCGGTACTGCGGTACTGCTGCACTACCAAACCGGTACCAAACCGGTACGCGGAAATTTGAATGCGGTAGCGGTACTGCGGTACTTTCAGCGATCCTTTGCGGTACTGCGTTATGGGGGCCCGGGGTGGTAGTGCGGTGGTACCGCAAGTACCGCAGTACCGCAAAATATGCCGCAAATGCCCAGCTCTGTATACATATATAGGCTAACGAGAGCGGCATCTCCTCTCATATCAAATTCTTGAAGTAAAATGGACCCTTCCTGAATTATCTGCATGGCTTCAGAACCTCGCCAGTCGGCGCAGCCAGTAGTGTATGGCTTAGACACACACACACACACAAACACACACTGTATCGTTTATATATATTTATATACAGGGTGAGTCAAAAGTCTCCATACATAGGCAAAATGGTCACTTTACTATGCAATCACTTGTAAGTCATAAAATATGCTCTACGTGGGCACCATTACACTGAATGCACATACGGAAGCGTTCCTCCCAGTCATGGCAAACGCGCATTAACACGTCTGGTGTTATGCGTGCACACGCATCACGAATGTGTTCCTTTAGGTGGTCCGTGTTTTGTATTTTCACCTGGTACACCATGGCCTTCAAGTGCCCCCACAAGTAGAAATCAAGGGGGAGGAGGTCTGGGGACCTCGGAGGCCACTCCACTGGACCACGGCGGCCAATCCAGTGACCCAGAAACTGCTGATACAGCCACTGGTGCACGCAGATACCGTAATGGGATGGCGCCCCGTCTTGCTGAAAGTACGTTGGAAATCCCCCGTCCTCGTTCAGCAGGGATGGCATGACTGTGTCTTGCAGCATGTTTAGATACATTTCAGCATTCAGATTGGTGTCAATGAAAAAAGGGCCAACAATTGTGTTGCCCCATATCCCGCACCACACCATCACTTTTCCAGCGCCTTGCATCTTTGAGGAACTCATCCAGTGCGGGTTGTCATCACTCCAATAACGTACGTTTTGACGATTAACTTCTCCATGAACATAAAAGTTGGCTTCATCTGAAATCAGGATGCCAGCCGAGAACTCCGTGTCTTCGTCCACTTTTGTTCTTGCCCATTCACAGAATTCCAGCCGCCTGTCCGGGTCGTCTTCGCTAAGATATTGCAACATTTCCATTTTGTATGGATGTCATCTGTGCTCTTTCATAATGCGGACGATACTCCTTTGGCTGACACAGCATTCTGCAGACATCCGTCGAGTGCTTTTTTGGGGACTCTTTGCGAACGCTGCCAGCACCATGGTCGGTGTGCCTTCATCGGTGGCTGTTCGTGGACGGCCACTTCTCGGTTGATCTGCAACACTCCAGCCTTCTTGAACTTCTCAATGAGTTTGGCAACGGTGTCGTGTGTGATGTGCGTCCCGGGGGCGTGTCTCCTGTTAAAATCCTCGGCAACCTTGCGACAGCTTCCTGCACCTGCCAGAAGAATGATCTCTATACGCTCTTCTTGGGACAAAGGCATCTCAGCACATCACCTGCAAAAAAATAAAAAATAAATAATCATTTATTTTTCATGCATGATCATTTTGCCTATGTATGGAGACTTTTGACTCACCCTGTATATATATATATATATATATATATATAATATATATATATATATATATATAATATATGTATATATATATATATATTATATATATACACCGTTCATTTCCATTAACAGAACAACATAGATATTTGTTTACATGGTGTAAAGGAGAAAAAAACGCAATTACATCGTTCTGTCTATTTAGTATATATCACTCATGAAATACAGTCGGTAAAGACCCACTTATGACCTTTTGTTTTCAGATTTATTGAATACCTTTTTTCTTGTTAGAAATGGTTCACTTTTACTAAATATATCAAAAAAAGATTCAATTTAACAATTTTTGGGTCCCCGACCCACCCCCGAAAATGGGTCCCCTGAAAATGCTAGAAATACAAATTTTTTGGATTGTAATCAACGTAAATGAACAAGATTTTTGTCAAATATCAACATATTTGATATCAAAAGAGAGGTAATTCGAAGCTTTATTCAGTAAGGTACAAGAAGCCGTAGTAGGATGTTACCGCCCCCTTAGAGCATTATCCAAATGCAGCTCTGCGGCGATGGGCCTCGAAAGGATAAGACGAGTAAGAACGTTATTCATCTTATCGAATCGAAGTGGGAACAACTTGGTTAACATTAGGTTAAAATTATATAAATTAAAATACTTAAGCTTTTGACAATGTTATCAAATCCCCATCGGTTTTTTTATTTATTTCTCAAAAATAACACAAAAAAGAGCTTTACCAATAACAAGAAAATAAAGGTTAAAACAAAAGAAAGTAATCTTAGGAACCTTTTGCACTTAAAGGAATGAACAAACTTTTATTCGCTTGAAACAAAGCTTAAAATAAAAAAACAACAAATAATCTTAGTTACATTTTAACCTCAGAGCAGTGACCAAATTTTTCTTCGTAATGTTCGGGATTGCATGTCTAGTTTGTTCAAAGACCTGCAAAAGTTGTTGAAACTCATCCTTACAATGCCCAAGAAAATCGTGCATGAACTTGACGCCACGCTCTGCCGTGTCTTTACTACTTTGGCAGACGAAATAAGGCCCCTCATTCTTTTAAAATCGTCATCTTCTTCCCATAATGATATGGGTTTTCTAATCCATTCATTTCGTAGATGAGTTGAGAAGTCTGAATAGGTACCAAGATCTTGGACCTATGAGGCGATGAAGTCTGACACCCTGCTTCAGAAGAGGGAAGATTGGCCGACCTGGTGTGAATTCTTGAGGAGGATCATATTTTGTTAATTTTTTGGCCATCTAAACCTTTTCTTCATTATTAACAGAGCCAAACAAAGCCATGGGGACGAGCTCTTCAGTCAAGTACCAATAATGACCTCGAAAAATGTCTAGGGCAGATTCAGCAACATCACTGTCTATTTTTTTGTATTCATTGTAGACTCTAAGATCATTTACAGGAGCGTCGGATGATTTACTACAGGACAACCAATATTTTCCATAAAAAAGGGATGTAAACTGACAAAATCTTTCAAGTTTTTGAATAATGACATCATCGTAGCCAGCTTGATGAGAGAAGGCATACATTTTATTGGTATAAAGGATTGAAGCCATCTATCTTGCATGATGGAAGGCTCCTGACAGTTAATGCCAAATATGGCGACTACGCGCATGCGCTAAAGCAACGAAACATTACTAGCATGTGGTCGATTGATATGATAGCTAGCCTCTGAATAAGCAATACCTCATAATTAAATATATTTTATTATCTAAATACCTGAAAAAAATCACGAAATGGTTAATTCCACAATAAACTCCTGCTATTGCGCCTTTCTTAGCTAAAATAAAAAAGTCCCGTTCTTACTTGAGAATTTGAGCCCCACTAACCTGATCACTTTACCTTAACCCATAACATATTGAAATTGAATCTTTTTCTGATATATTTAGTATAAGTGGACCATTTCTAATAGGAAAAAAGCTATGTTTAATAAATCTGAAAAAAAAGCCATAAGTGGGACACAATAGGTTGATTACAATACAAAAAATGGGTATTTCTAGCATTTTCAGGGGGGCCCAATTTCGGGGTGGGTCGGGGACCCCAAAATTGTTAAAATGAATCTTTTTTTGATATATTTAGTAAAAGTAAACCATTTCTAACAGAAAAAAGGTATGTTCAATGAATCTGTAAAAAAAGGTCATAAGTGGGACACCCTAATAATACATGCAAGATTTATTTAACACATATTTATATCAAACATAAAAATAAAGCAAGTAAAGAATTGTATAAACATTAGACACAAAAACAGGAATAATACACACTGGAGTTACTTAATGTAATATATATATATATATATATAATATATAATATATATATATATATAATATATATATTTATATATATATATATATATATATATACAAAAACTCAGAATGGTCCCCTGAGAAACTTATATGTTAAACACAGACCGTGCATGGAACAAGGAACTCTTCTGGGAAATTACATCCACTATAGTTCGAATAAGTAATGATAAATGACAAATACTATAGTTTTTTCTTTTTCATGATGGAAAGCCTAACGTTCAGACCATTCTGAGCTTGTGTATATTAAACGGACGTGTTATGTGCCTTGAAAAGTGGACGCTCAATGTCCTGGTTGAGGTTTAAGTTTTGTTTTTTGGCTAAAAATACAATAGTTACCCCTTTTTCTTTGCTGTGCTCAATCCGACGTGAATCCAACGAGTTTCTTGTGTATATTGAGGTTCTGAATGTAGTAGGCTAGGTATAAGCTGTAAACCTTAGATCCTGTCCCAAAGCTGGATCCTATCTGGTTTGCAGATAGCTGGTGAGGGAAGCTATATTTTGGGCCTCTTTGCGAGTAACCCGGTGCCCACGTTGGGCTTTCCATCATGAAATAGAAAAAACTATAGTATTTGTCATTTATCATTATTTATTCGAACTATAGTGGATGTAATTTCCCAGAAGAGTTCCTTGTTCCATGCACGGTCTGTGTTTAACATATAAGTTTCTCAGGGAACCATTCTGAGTTTGTGTATATTAAACGGACGTGTTATGTGCCTCGAAACGTGGACGCTCAATGTCCCGGTTGAGGTTTAATTTTTGTTTTTTGGCTAAAAATACAATAGTTACCCCTTTTTCTTTGATGTATTCAATCAGACGTGAATGCAACGAGTTTCTTGCGTATATTCAGGTTCTGAATGTAGTAGGCTAGGTATAATCTGTAAACGCTAGATCCTGTCCCAAAGCTGGATCCTATCTGCTTTGCAGATAGCTGGTGAGGGAAGCTATATTTTGGGCCTCTTTGCGAGTAACCCAGTGCCC
>JAJOZX010000032.1:2255000-2370000 GCA_023014485.1 Bathynomus jamesi | reverse complement strand
TCTTTATCAACGATATTGGCGTAATCATACAATTCGTCATAACTTTCAGCTAGATAGACGATTTCCTTGTCTGTATTTTGATCAAATTTGCCCCAAAGACTATTTAAACACAACTTTGCTCTAAAGCTCTTGCCAGGGATTTGCACAATTTGGCACCGTTCAAGCTATATCCCTTCACGATCAAGGTAGTTCTCAATATAGAGAGTTTTTTCGTCTTCGGCCAAACTCCTCGCGGATATCCTGATGCTTCTACCTTATCCTTCAAAAAAGTATTTATATACGCTGTGAAAAGGTTGAGGAGCTTCTGAAACCTCCATAACTCATATATCTTTAGTGTTCTGTACCCGTGACGAAAGGCTAGGGACAGCTCAGGACTCGTATGATTTTCTTCTGGTTGATTGTGTGATCACAGTCTCTACTGTCCTCCTCTGCGCACTTTGCGCACAGTGGAAATATGAGTTTATGATCTACAACAGCGGGAAAAATTGGTATCCATAAGTCGCGAGGGGGAGCATATTTAAGAAAGAAATACCAAAGCAGTTCTCGTTCAAATTAGCTGAGAACTATTGGATGGTAGGCAGGGGCGGACCCATGAGTTTTTCAGGTGCGTCTACGGGGTACGGATTGTTCTTCATCACGTGAGGGTATAATGAGCAGAAATCGTAGTAATGAAACTTTAACCCGTCCGTAGGGATCCAGCACCATTGTACGTTTGATAGACCTTATTTCTTCGCGATACCTCTCATCAGCCTCCATCCAGGCATCATATTCGTGTTCCCACAAAACCTTATAAGTGAACTGGGAGCTTATAAGTTGGTCGCGGGTACGGGTCCATGCAAGACTGTCGGCAGGAGATCTGCCATGGATATCTCCTATGATACCACACTCAGGACGTGGTTCAAGTGTGTAGTCAAGATCGGCCGAAGGTCCCGCATCTCCGCCAGTCGCACCTTCGTCGAATTCCCTTTCGTCTTCTTAAGAATCGAGTCCATGCTCTGGAGGTACCGGGATCGTGTCATCGTGAGGGATCGGTCTGATCGCGGAGTCTACGGTCAGATAAACGATGTCATGCGTGTTCTTCACGGAGAATCCATTTATGTTAACATTGCAAAAGTAACAATCTCCATGATGGTCTCTCGGCTCCCTCCATATCATGGGTATAGTGAACGGCATCGACTTTTCCTTTGGTTCAACCAGTCACGTAATCCATTCGAACAAGCGGTACAGATAACATGTGTCACCCACGCCTTATATTGGTCACCTAGTGGACAGCCGAAGTATAACCGGTAAGTTTTCCGAAGATCCATCGTGATTGTACGCCGTTGTGATTTAGTCGCTAACGAGCCGCACACGTAACAGACATTGTCGTGGTGATTTTTACACTTTCGAGGCATGATGATCGATGAATGGGTTCATGGAAATCACCTAAAAAAACTGTAAGTGGGCGAAACAAAACAAAACACAACACACAACTAGACATGTGATTGTTACGCCAAATAATAAAAGGGTGTACATGTGCAACGTTTGCAAATTTGTGGCCAGCAAGTGTTCTCACCTAAAATACCACAAGACAACCTGCGAAAGCCTAAGTTGAAATGACAAAATGCCATAAATGAGTGTACAGCAAAAACCTACACCTAAGCTGCAACGACAAAATACTCCGCTACATGTATAAAGGACGCATATTATATATTGTATATATAGTAATATATATTATAGTATTTATAGTATTATATATATATATATATATATATATATATATTATACAGGATGTCCCATAAGTCCGGCATCATAGGAAAAATAATTAAAAAAGGCAAAACGAAGGCTTTTATTTACAGAACGTGCTCAATATGTCCACCATTGTTTCCAATACACAAATTCAGACGTAATAACCAGTCAGCAAGCACACGTGAATGATGTCAGGAGCAATGGTGTTACATGCCCCAATAATGCGCTGCCGCAAATGTTCAACACTCCTAATTTTCTCTGCGTATACCAGCGCTTTCAAGTGGCCCCAGAGATAAAAATCTAGTGGCGTGAGATCCAGGCTTCTAGCTGGCCATTCCACAGGCCCTGGACGTCCTATCCAATGACCAGGGAATTGTTGGTACAGGTATTCCCTTACTTGGGTGCTGTAATGTGCAGGAGCGCCGTCTTGCTGGAACCATGTTGGACTTCTGTTAAAATGAGCCAGGATAGCAGTCGCTGTATCATCGTCAGTGGACCTCCTTGAAGGTCCACTGCGTGGTTTATCTTCTATGGATCCTGTTTCCTTAAACTTTGCAACAAGTCTGCTAACACAACTCTGTGTTTTGGCTCGCGGTCTGGATGCAGTCTGTTAAATTCAGCAGCGGACTCTCTTTGACTCCGATTTCCTATGAGTAGAATTATCTGGATTCGTTCTTCCTTGCTCACAGACATTATGGCCTGTAGAAAGAGAAAAATATGAATTATGGTTTGTAGAAATAGAAAAATATGAATTTCTCCTATGATGCCGGACTTATGGGACACCCTGTATTTATTATATATATTATGATCGGTCTCATTTCGAAAACTAGACGTGCTAGAGGAAAACCGAAAACAGATTGGGAATCAGCGTCCCAACAGCTAGCGAGCCCATTCATAATTATATCTGATAAAACAATACTTGTTGGCCAGTGTAATGGGGATAGACCAAATACTAACTATGAACCGGGTATAGCTGTGCCATTTATGATAATTTATGGCAAATTGTGAGCATTTTGTATGACTATCATTTTATATGATAAACTATTTAGTAAAACATTCTCAACCATTCCATATTTGTTGTAATAAAGAATTGGTGTTTTATTGTATATATATTAAGGCGGGTCGATTTTCCACATATTTTGAAATCGTAAGGTGAATAAGTGCCCCAGTAGTTAGGTTTGGTTGAGAAATGAACCCAAAAATTTTTTTATAGCAAACGGATAAGGGCCGGCTTGCGGATTTCCAATTAAAGTTTGTTATGGTTTTTGACCCAATTTTCATCATACGCGATAGGTAAACTCGTCATTTTTGAAGACATAATATTAACTAATTATAGATGTAGCAACTCAATATCATTTTCTATCCCAAGAGGAGACAATGCCTAATGTATATCATGTGTTTTAAGTGTAAAATGATAAAATTTCGTTGAAAAAACGTGCATTTTTGCTAATTTATTCACATATTTTGGCTACAAAACTTGAAAAAATACTTTCAAAAGGTGATAGATCCAAAAAAATCACATGTTCTCATGTAAAAAGAAAAACTATTCATATAAATCATCATAAGATTGAGAATAATGTCCTTTTGACATAAATGCAGGACGCATCTTCCTGCTCAGTACTTTAGTAAGGATACATCTGTGACGAGTTTCGGACCCGTACACGGTATGGGAAGCCTCTGTCACTAATCTCACACTCCTCTCAACACTCTGAGAGTGAGAAGGCAAGTCTGGAATGTCTGGCTTAGTGTTAGTGTCCATGACTGACTGGATTTCTTCATCAGATAGGTGCTGTGTGGTAGGTGGTTCCATGACATCAGGGTCAGTGAGGTCGATGAGCTCATGCCAGTGATTTGCATTCCAATTAACCTGGGGAATATTCTTCCCTGCTTCCTGATTGCTCTCCATTCTATAAATGAAAAATGAAAATGAAAATATAAATGAAAATATAAATATAAACAAAAATATAAATATAAATGAAAAATAGTACTCAAATATTGCCGTTTCAATAATACAAACAAATCACCCACTTAAAGTGACAATTATAATATTTTTTCCATATTTTTTGGAGAATAACTCAGCTTTGGCCAAAAAAAAAAATAATAATTACAAGAAGCGCAAAATTTACCTGTCTGAGAGTGAGTATAGGCTGAAGCCCAAGATTCCTGATTCTGTTTTCATCATCTTTCACCATGCATGGCTTAGAGGATGTTCTCAGGTCGGAGGCAGAAAACATTACCCTGGATGTTCTGCTTTACAATGCGTTTCACATCATCAAATACAATCAGCCTCAGTCGGCTGATAGCAGATAAGAAGATGCGAGGAGAATCATGCAGCTTAAAGGATGCCTTTATCTCAAACCATGCAGGAGCATAAACTCGAACAATGTAATGGACCAACTTTTTCAAATTCAGGTTTGGTCTGTTGTCTCTTGTGTACAAACAAAGAAGTCGTATGGCAAGAGTTAACCATCTTGCATGGTTAAGTGGACCAATCTTCCAAGCAGCCCATCTGTCATCTACTCTTCCTGATCCGATCCCTCTGCAATATTCATACAGAAGCCTCTGATCATGACTGAGGTCTTTCAGTACTTCCTCTGGAATGTACCCTTCAATGATTGGAGTTTCCACAGCTTCAAACTGTACCTGAGGTTCATCCTGGATATATTCTGCGCACCTTTGCCCAAGGGGCCCGCTGAAACTTCTTAGGCCAGTTGTCACTCCATCCATTTTTTTGAAAAGAGCTTTTAGTGGGAGTTCATTCTGATCCAGTGCCCAACCAATAGTGTGGAGTTTCCTCCCCAGAGTTTCTTCAAGTTTTACCACTAAACCACTCTTTCAGCCAGTGTTCGTTGCGATATTATCAAGAAGAATGGCTCGGATACTTTCAAGGCTATTATATTCTTCAAGAACACTGAATGTCTCCTGAGCAAGGACCTTACCAGTGGCGCCTATAACAGGAATTGTTCTGTGGGTCAAGTAGGCGCTAGGAGATTTTCCATCTTCATAGGTGAAGGTGAGGTGATGTTCTGCGTCAACACACTTTCTGAGAACAGTTTCCCCTTCAGGTGTCTCTATTTCTTTGTAAGTCATGGTATTCTCGTCAACCTTCCCATCCACACCAACACAAATGAGCTGTGTCTTTTTCTCTGATTCCACACTCTCACTAACCACCCTAATTTGGGCTTTGGCCCTGTCTAATTTGCACTTGTCAATCATGATGTGATTAATGTCAACTTCAGGTCTCAGTAGGTGTTTGATGTCATGGAGCAAGGCATTCCCAAGAGCTGTGCCCAGATTTGATGAACATTCACCTCTGACAACTTCCATAGCATATCTTGGAAACTTTAAAAGGCTGTAGTCTCCTGAAGGCCTCTTCCTAGGCTGCCATTCATCTTCTCCTTCCTGAAAATAAATGGAAAATATTAATGCTTTTTCTGTTTATTTATTTGTTTATTTAATTTATTTAATTTATTTATTTATTTATTTATTTAATTTATTTATTTATTTATTTATTTATTTATTTATAATTATATATAATTAATATAAATAAAAGGAAACTAACCTCGCTACCAGATGAACTGCTTGTAAGTCCAGGCAACTCTGTAGGCTGTATGAAAGATCCTACTAGCTCAACTTCCTCTTGAGGTAGTACATGTTGCTGTCCTTGTTTGGCCTTCCTGTCTCTTTTGGCAGCAGGTGTGTCCACTGAAGACAGCTGGTATGCTAGGGTGTGTCAATTTGGGAGGTGAAAATTAATTTTTGCCAATTCCTTCACTGAGGGGTTTTAAAAATATGTTTTTGGATGTGAAGAATTCAAATCTGCTATTATTTTTGTGATTGCTCAACACTTAGCTTGGTAAATTTACGTTTGATTAAAAAGCACATAAATTGCTCTCGGAAAACAACATTTATTAATTTTAGCTTCTCAAAATGTCAGGTAATGCTATAAAATTTTAGTTTCTCTGCATAAAACATATCCTAGTAATCATAAAACATATCCTTGTAATCATAAAACAACATTAGAAAGTAATGACATCAGTTAAAAAAATATTTAAACAACAAGTTTCATCAAGTCTTGCTTTGATTCGTTCTTGGACATCAGCCGCCGACTTGCTTCTTGGCCTCTGATATAGCCCTCACGTTTCTCATGTGTATACACCCTGCCTGCTGCCTCTGTGACTTGTTTCACACACCTCTCTATTGACTGAGCATGACAGGGCCACTGTGGAACTTGCATAGGCTTGTCAAAGAACTTCTTTACTTCCGCTGTAGTCAGTTTACATGTCAAAGGAGGTTCAAATACCCTGTCAGACCAGTCTGTCAGCTCCAACACGGAAGAAGCACTGGGGTTGATGGAAGCTGTCTTCCTGGGACGTACAGAAAGATCTCCAAGTGTGTCATCATCTCCACCCCTCATGTCAACAATCTTTTGGACACCAGCTCTCCTCTCCTCACTGTCATCTGAGCACAAGAGTGTCTGGATTATCATTTCGCTGAATGCATACCATGCTGAGCGCTTGATGGTTGGCAAAACAGCATCCACTACAGCCTTCTTTTGCAGCCTAACTAGCCGCAGCTGAAACAAGATGTGGCGTGGGCCTTCCACCCAAGAGTGTTTTACTTTGATGTTGAACCAACAGGGGTAGTACACACCAACAATGTATTCCACTATCAGTCTTAAGTTGTTGAGGGTTTTGCCTTTAAGGCCATGTTTTGAAACCCATATGCGACAAAGCCTGTTTGCTGTTGTCAACCACCTTGAATGGCTCACTGGACCAATTTCAAGAAGGGCCAGATCTGTGGGAAGTTCTCCTGTCCTTATGGCCTGTGTGATCCTATACCCGTACGCTTGATCAGTAGAGAGATCCTTTACGACATTGTCACTCAGTGAAGTAAGAGGCTCTCCAATTGAGAGTTTGGTGAATGAAGGATCAATTTCAAGTTCGGTTGCAGTGTCTAGCATCTTGCCAATGTTACCTGTCCACTTGTTGTTAGACAAGGTCTTCCCATCCAGTGCTGTGATCAAGTGTCGCAGGGGTAACTCGTTAGTGTGGAGGGCACAAACCAACCAGATCAGCTTACGGCAAAGCTTGACCTCTACCCAATGCATGGAACCACCCTCCCAGCCAGTGTTAACATTTGTAGAATCACCTCCAATGGCCTGCAGGCTTTTATCAATGCCCTTCTTCTTCATGAAATCTACAAGATTATCAGCAATAACTTCAGCAGGTTTTTTTCTCGTTGAGCCTTTCTCAGGAGTGAAGTGGTAGAGATATCTTCCACCTGGCTCACTGCACACAGAATAATGCTCTTCTTTGATGATGCTGGGGAACTGACGATCTGAATTGTCTGCTTTGAGCATAACTTTAGTTGTATCTTGACGGCCGTCAAAGAAGATGCAGTCAATTTCACCCTTCTTACAAAGATCATCAAATTCCTGATCCAGGGATCTCATAACTTTTTCTTGGGCCCTCTTGACTTTATTGTGATCAACTACAAGTCTCTTGTCTTCTTCAGTGATCAAGCCAGCATCCATAAAGGCAGCAGTGGTGATGGCAGCTGTGGCACGCAGGCCAACACCATATCTGATGCTATGCATAGCAACATTAGGTATTTCTAATGTGTTGTATTCTGGCTTTTTATTGGAAGTTGAAGACGTGCTTGGTATTTCTAATGTCACTTCATAACTTCCATCCTTTCCATCTTGAGCATCAGCTATTTGTTCTTCATTTTCATCATCAGAGAAAATTATTTCATTTGATGGCATTGAAACATCCTGCTTACTTGTCTGCTTATATTCAGCAAGCCTTCTTCTTTCGTCTTCTTGCCGCTTCTGCTTTTTGACTTGTCTGTTGTGCTCAGGTTGATCTGGCAAGCCAATCTGATGTGGTCCAATAGAACCAGACTTGTCTCTCTGACCTTTAATGAAAGCAAGTTCCTTCACAGGGATCTTCATCTCCCTAGGGCATGTACAGTTAATGTGAGTTTCGTTTTTGCAACCAGCATCTGCAAGGCAGCCAAATTCAGAGCAGAGAACAATTTTACACTTGCAACTGAGGATGTCAAAAAGCTGGTCAAGTTTTGCAATGAAAGCCTCTTTGACATGTAGCTTTCCTCTCCCAAGAGATATGTTTTTGGCCTGCTCCCAGCTCTCTTGGATCTTGTTTAAGATTGTGACTCGTGAATTTACAACGGGGGCTCCAAAAGAACTGTTTGCTCGTTCCCACTTTTCAAGCACTTTAGGGTAAATGTCCTTTGCAAGACTGGCTGCTGGGTAGTTTCTCACATCCTCACCACTTTGTTCTCTTAGCAGTAGCCCATATTTCAGAACGTCTCGCAGAGTTGGGAGTTCAGAGGGCAACAACTCTCTACCAGTTCCAATTAGGTTGCTCATATGTGTGAATGTCCCCAATCTTGTCCTCCTTTTCGAAGCCATTGTAGGTCAATTCCTACTGGTTAGGATGGTAGCACTGACGGACAAGTAATCTTCAGCACACTGATGAATATGTTTCAACCTGTGAAATAAGCAAAAACAGCAGTGCATTATATATACAGCATATATAATTATTAATATAATAATTATTATATAATTCCACAAAAAAGTAAAAAAAGTCTATTTTTATGTAGCTTCTTACCAAGCAAAACTAAATTATATTAAATTAACAAAAATATCTTTAGAATTCCTAAGTCATGCTGCAACGTTTTAGCACCCCTCATATTTGGAATTTGAAAGTTGAAAAATTCGACACACCCTACTGGTATGCACCCTTCGAACCTGTTTTGGATCGCTGATCACGAAGGTATGCTCTTTCTTCAAGTGGCACCTTTGCATTTCGAGGGCAAACACAGATGATGTGTTCTTATGTACACTTGTTCTTCTTACAGTATACTCTTGAATCACTGCAAGGCAAAATATCCAAAGAACAGGAACAGGCAGAAATATCAAAATGTTTGTCCAAGTTAGCATCCAGATTTCGCTTGACACTTGCCTTAGCATGCTTGAGATTAATGTCTTTCACAAGAGTGAGTATGTCTTTAACCTTTCTGTCAATGGATTTGTTATTAATCAAAGGCAGCCTTGGATTCACTGAAGACCAAATGGATTTTAAATCCTTGCTAAGTTGCTGCACTAAGACCCAAAAATCTGCGCCAGGGTTAGCATGATTAAGGTCATAATAGTATTAAATCAGCTGCCTGTAAGTGCTTGGTTCGATCATTAATAATTCACAAGGACCACCTCCATACTTTTCCTCACTTTTCTTTTGGGTCAGGTGTCTTGTTTTCGCTTTCGGCATTATTTACACCGGAAAATCTGAAACATAATGAAAAGTGTTAATGCGAATAACAATATGTAAGAAATAAGCGTGAACGGTCACTGGAAATATAATATTTTGCCATTATTTTTTAATAAAGATACATAATTAATAATTATATAAAAATACAAGCAAAACGTTGATATTTATGCTTATAGAAACAAGTCAATAATTTTGGGTTTGCTTTGTTTTGGTTGCGCGTATGCCGCATACGGGAATTTACGCATGAAGCGACAACAGAAAAACTTAAAAACTTAAAAGCTAAATTCGCATTCTGATCTTTTATCAAAATGCATTTCTTTGTGATTTTCACATTTCATAGATGAAACGACAAGTACTGGATGTTTATTCGCTTTCTGGTACCAACTTCGACCACCCCTAATATATATATATATTATATATATATATATATATATATATATATATATATATATATAGGGTGGCCTAAAATTAACTGAAAAAATAAAAGTTTGAATTGCTATTCTCCACAAGGCTATTCCTGTTCCATATCACAAATGAAGCCTTCATGCAAAAAATCAGGAAGATCGGCCAATATTTAGAGGTCGCGATCTCAAGGTAAAAATATCTAAATTCCGTAATTTTAGTAATTTTGGGTCACCATTATGTTCTACAATAAATATTTGCCGAGCAACGCCACTGTATACTGTAAACCTATATCCAAAGAATCACTATATGATAGCAATGCACTCTTCCCACTAGCTCAGTTGGTCGCCAAGTCTCGGCAGGTGTAGACGTGTTTTTGTTGTGTCCCTGCCATCTGGGTTACGCCGCGCAGTGAATCACACCAATAAGGCAAGTTAAACTTTTCACCAGTGAGTGGCGGCACTATGCTTAGTTTTTCTGTCATTCATTTACTGCACTGACCTTGATAAGTAATTTGGAACAATGAATTGTTTATTAAAATTGTTAAAAATTAAAAAAAAATTAAAATTTATAAAAGTTTATTAAAGTTGTTAAAATTGTTTGTTTTATATTCTACATAAAACATATGTATAGGTTCTTTAACTCTAATTTCCATTTTATCTTCCATTCCACAGGCCAAGACCATGTCAACGACAAGGAGCAGTCCGAAAGTTTGGCTTCTGGGTAAGCCGGACCCGGACAATTGGGATCTGGCCTGTCAACAAATAGGGCTTTTCTCAGGAACTTCATGTTTCACCACCAGAAGGGATCCACAATCGGTGACAGTGCTAAGGCCACCATAGACAGAGCACTGACAATCTGGGACAATGCACGAATTCCGACCCAGCGGGTGGACTCCGGGGTGCGCAAGCTTCGGAAGCTCTATGAAGAATATTGTGGGTTGAAGAAAAACCGATTGAAACCGAAAGACGGGTGCCGAATCAAGGGAAGAAAATTCAAGGAGAATCTCACCAAACTATTTGACATCTCACGAAAAGACACCCTCAGTATTATGACGGACGAAGAAGACAAACAGTTCCTGCGGATGCAACAGCAGGATCCCTCGAGCACAAGTATGTCCGGGATCGACAAGACCTTGACGAACAAGGAGACTCGCAAGCGCCTCAGGAGTGATCAGGCCAGTGCTCGAAAGGAAAAAAAGCATGTTGAGCGCACAACAGGCGAATACGGCTGCTCCGTCTAGTTCCGCCATTGCTGACATCTGTAGCTCCTCCACATTGACGGAGTCCGAAGATGATTTCCAAGCTCCGTCAACATCCACTCAAGATCAGCCAAGGAATAAGAAATCGAAGCTCGACCGAGTGAAACTCCCTGACCGCGCTGCCATGTATGTCGTAGGAGCCGTCACGCAAGCGCTCGGTCATGGCCTGGAGTCTGTAGCGCTATCCCGGAACACCATTCAGCGAGCGCGGATCACCACTTGTGAGGCGGTAGCAACTGTTCAACAGGCTGTTTTCTCGCCGGACAGCCCACTGCTTCTCCACTGGGGCGGTAAACTGCTTCCAGATATCGCCAGCAGTAAAAAGCTTGTGGATCGCGTCGCCATCTTGGTGACTGGTGGCGAAACAGAGCAACTTCTTGCCGTCCCTAAGATCAGCCGCGGCACGGGAGAGGAGCAGTGCAATGCATGTGTCCAAACGCTGGAGGAATGGGACCTCAAACCCATGATCCAGGGACTAGTCTTCGACACGACGGCAACCAATACTGGACTGAATATGGGCGCGTGCACCCTAATTGAGAAGGCTCTGGACAAGGAGCTCATCTGGATCGCGTGCCGTCATCACGTGTTCGAGGTAATGTTGTCGGCCGTATTTTCTGTCGCCCTGACACCAACCGGTGGGCTGAAGTGGGAATTGTCAAACGCTTCCAGAAGACCTGGCCTGATATTAATATAGTTGATTTCCGTTCTGCTGGAGACGAGCTCTTCGTTGGCATGCCGGATGGCCTACGAGAGGCGATGATGTCATTTTACTCGGAGGAAGTCAAGAGCCAGCTGCCACGGGATGACTATGGAGAGTTGCTTCAGCTCTGTCATATATTCCTAGGGGGATCCTCCTACGGAGAACCGTCCTTTTGTGCGCCAGGCGCTATGCACAACGCGAGGTGGATGACTAAGGCAATATACTCGCTGAAGATCTTCCTTTTCGGGAGCCAGATTAAATTGACAGCCCACGAGACAGCTGGCGTCACAAAGATTTGCCTCTTCGTTTCTCTTATTTACACTCGCTACTGGCACGAGGCCCCTCTCCCAGAGAGGGCCACTGTCAACGACTTAAACCTAATTGCTCTCCTCCATGTATATCCTGACCGTGCCATCAGGGAGGCGGCTGTTAAGGCCTTCTATCGCCATTTGTGGTACTTCTCTGAGCACCTCGCGCCTCTCGCCCTCTTCGACGATCGCGTCGACGAGATCACCAAAGCAGCTATGGTTGACAACTTCTTACGTCCCTCAAACCAAAAACTCTTGAGACGTCTGGACGAGACTGTGTTCGATCATCGTTCTTCAGTGGCGTCGTACATTACGAGCCAGTCTTTGAAGATATTCGATATACTCTCCATGAAAGGACAAGATGAAGCCAAGACATTCTTGTCAAAACCTCCCTCCCTCTGGCTGAAAGACCCCATTTACCAGTTACTTAAGGCTAAGTGCAGGCTCCTCAAGGTCGTTAACGACTGTGCCGAACGAGGAGTCGCTCTTATTCAGTCCTACAGTACCGCGCTGACGAAAGACGAGACCCAGAAACAATACCTACTGCGACTCGTCACCAGCCACCGAAAAAGATTGCCAGTTCCGACGAAGTTGGCTTTGACGAAGAAAAAGTAACGGGTGTGACGTTGTTTGTTTGATATACAAGGATTTAGTGCAGTCGTATTAACTGCTATGACATGTGTTTTAGTACATTTTTGCATAACATGTGCTCTGTGCTGTTGACTTTAAGTTTTGAAATAAACATTGATATTGTATTTTTGTTTCAAATCCTAAAAAAATATAGGAACTGGTCACGACCTCTAAATATTGTATGATCAGTCTAATTTTTGGCATGAGTTCTTACATTTTGATACGGAACACGGATGGCTTTGTGGAGAAAGATATTTTCAACTTTCATTTTTTGGGGTCACTCTAATATATATATATATATATATATCACCCAAACCCGGAGGGAAAAAATTATAAAACAGTGATTAGAAAGGCTAATTAATTTCGGCCGATCATAACCAAGACATTTTTAAAGCCACAAACTAGTTTAAATGTCTGAAAAAGTTATAAAACTTCCGTCCTGCGGAAGAGCTGAAGTTAAAAATCTTTTAAAATTTTTAACTTTAGCTCTTTCGCGGGACGGAAGTTTTATAACTATTTTAGACATTTTAACTACAGTAGTTTATGGCTTTGAAAACGGCTTGCATGTGAACGGCCGAAATTAATTAGCCTTTTAAAATACAGTTTTATAATTTTTTGCCTGAGGTTTGGGTGATCTTATATTGTTGCGGTAAATGAACTCCAATTATATATATATATATATATATATATATATATATATATATTATATATATATATATATATATATATATATATTAGGGTGTTTCACCCTTATAAGGGTTAATTTTTTTTTTTTTTTTTAAAGTTCTCACCCCTCTCAAAATATTCGGATTCGATATTAGTTTTGTGTAAAACTGATGTTGATGTTATGGAATTTTGTGAAGTTTAATGAACATCTTAAGGTGCCTCATGCCTTGTAAAGTTTGGCTTGCTTGGGTAAAATCTATAAATAACAACTACATTCATAACAAGACGATTATTTTAAAATCTGACAAACTTGAGAAATTAATAACTATTTATTTTCAGCATTATATGCCGTTATTTAGTTATTTTATATTCAAATTCATTATTTATAAATGTAATATTAGGTACGTAAAGCTTAAGGAATGTTCTCGAAAATTTTTTTTTTTTTTTTTTATTGAGCACATAAAATTATTTTGTAGTATTGTTGGAAATTAGTTTGTTGGAATTGTGTTTTGCTCTTTAACTTGTCACTAGTTGATCCACCAACACTGTACATTTCTTAAGTTAATAAAAATAAACTAAATAGAAACAGTTATGAAACAGTAACAGTATGTTGATAACTTTCATATAATTCTTTTGTTTCAGATTCATGGCAGCTAGGCAAAAAAGACAAGAAATTTTTCTTATAGGGAGCAGTCTCGCTCACGGTATCAGGGGATCTAAGTTACCATGTATTGGAGATGTCCTGAAGCGATTTTATTACTTCCAGCGGGAAGAGAATTACACAATTAAAGAAGCAGCCAACAAAACTTTTGATGAAATATTGCTATTCTGGAACAAAGCCAGAATCCCAACTAGACCCAAACAACATGTTATTACAAAAATTGAAGGTTTGTATGCCACATGGAAGCAGCTACAAAAGAATAAAACTAGAAGTTCTACTATAGAAAACAAGAAAAGAGAAGATTTTATCAGCACTTTCCCAAATCTATTTGATATAGCTCACGCTGATGCAGCAAAACTGATCCAGAACCCCGAGGACCTTCAGTTCTTGCAAGCTCAAAGAGAGCCTGGACGACGGGGAACTATGGCTGGAATAGACAAGGTAACAATGGAGAAGGAAAGGCGACGTTTTGAAAGAGTAGCAGATGAAGAAAAGAGAAAACAAAGATGCAAGAAAGAAATAGCAAGCACATCAAAAACTGTGGATTCGACTAAAACAAGTGATTCTACTAAATCAGATACATAGAGTTCCTCCTCTTCTCATGATTCTGATTACTTGCCAACTGTTGGAAAATTAAAGAATCCTTGGTCAATAAGGTGCTTGTTGTTCACTGGGATGGAAAAATTATGCTTGATTTGACTGGTAAAGAAAAGGTAGATAGACTGCCAATTATTGTATCTGGTGATGGTGTCGAAGAAATACTTGCCATTCCAAAAATTTCATCTGGAACTGGTGTTGTTCAAGCTGATGCGGTGGTTTTTACATTACGAAATTTCAATCTTCAAGACTCGGTGAATGCCATGAGCTTTGATACAACACCGTCAAATACGGGTGGACGTGGTGGTGCATGCATCCTTATCGAAAATAAACTTGGAAGGGAGTTGTTGAATCTTGCATGTCGTCACCATATATTCGAACTTCAAGTCGAAAAGGCCTACACTTTCTTGATGGGATTATCTACAGGACCAGAAATCCTGTTGTTTAAGAGATTTAAGGAAAGCTGGAAATCCCTTGATCTCTCATCTTTCACACCCCTTCAAGGGAGCTGGAAGATGCAAATGTCACTCAGTTGATTTCTTTTGCTACAACAATACTTAAAGATGAGCAACCAAGAGAAGATTACCGGGAACTGCTGGAGCTGTGGATTATAGTTCTAGGTGAAACTCCGCCAAGAGGTATTAAATTCAAAAGGCCTGGAGCCATACACAGAGCAAGATGGATGTCAAAGCTCATTTATGCCATCAAATTATTTCTTTTCCGACATCAAATGAATATAACTGCCAGAGAAATAAGAGGAATCACGAGGTTTGTGATTTTTGTTGTCCGTGTGTATCTGGTAGCCTGGTTCACTGCTCCATTGGGAATCTCCTCTCCTCGTCTAGATCTAGCATATATGGCAAGGCTCAATGAATTCCATGATCGTGAGCTTGCGGAAGCAGTTCTCAATGTTTTCAAAAGACACTTTGGTACTTAGGAGAAGAGTTGGTTGCTTTCAGCTTCTTTGACGATGAGGTGGACATTCGCGAAAAAAGAAAATGGTAATTGCATTGGAAAATCGTGAAAAAGGTAGGCGTCTTAAGGCATCTAGTGATGGAACATGGAAACCCTTACATCATTACGTTACAACAGCAACAAAGAAGTTCTTCAGCAAACTGAACCTTGATCTAACCTTTCTGAAGAACGATCCAGCTTTATGGGAAGAGGATGAAAATTACAAAGTAGCAAAAAAAATTGTTGGTTCTTTACAAGTCGTGAACGATACAGCGGAGAGAGCTGTAGCTCTCGGTGAGCTCTCCTCGGGGAAATTGACAAAAGATGAGAAGCAGTACCAATGTCTCATCCAATGTGTGAAGCAACACCGGAAATTGTTTCCAAACGTCAAGAAGTCAACTGTACTGTGATAGTCATTACATTTGAGAAATACCGCTATCTGAAATATCTTAATAAAACAAAAACAGTAATTTTAACATTCATGAATAATACTATCTTGGAAAAAACTTTGGCTCGCTTGAGGCACCTTTTATTTTTGTTGTATTGTAAAGAAAGTTTACAATTTTTAGTTTTGTATGAAATGGAATAATTTTAAATGATGAGAGAATAAATTTTTAAAATTTCATTTTTTTGAAACACCCTAATATATATATATATATATATATTATATGGTTGGTGTCGTGGCGTCAATGCTGACACCAATATTGTATAGTTAAAGGTTTCCGTGGATTCTTTTTCTCCCGTTGGCATCAGGATGGCTTCGATGCTTTGGGGTTGTAAGCCTCAAGAGAGTGAATAATGAAGGAGGGCTTACATTATACTTTATTCTATGATTAATGGGCGTAGATCAACCGGCCTACGGCACGGGCTTATGCCTGACGGCAAAGGGGTTATGCGTATAGCATGGGTAAGTTCAGGTAGTAAAATTGTCCCGGATGAGGTCAGTCTCAGACTTTTATAGTCTCGGGTCTCACGCATACGCATTGTGTGCGCATGTGTATAAAGTCGTGTGTATAAGGTCGAGCGTCCACTACAATTCAGCGGATAAGGGGCGGCCATTCTATAACATATATTCCTTGTTAAGATCTAATAATATCTCCACATTGATAATGCAACAGGAAATCTGGAAAACATTAATGGGTTTATCTGTCCAACGTGATTAAATCATTATCTCTCCACACTGATAATACAAATACAATCTGGAAAACACTATTAATATAATAGGCATCAGCCACAAACCGGTGGTGATATACTGCTTCATGCAACCGTCACTTTACAGTTTTTACTGACACGCCCATATGTAGTCTCTCCTAGACGGCGACAGCAAGTAACCATGTCAACACCACGGTTTGGCCCATCAGCGTCATTGCACAAACATTAGTATAATATTGTATGAATTTATAAGTATATATAAATATGTTTATGCTAGTATAACCGTGGATTATTCTTATGTGATTTTGATAATCATTTACTGTTATTCAGATCGAAACTATTTCCAAGTTCTTTGTGTAACAATCGATGAGCCATTTCCCACTAACTCTCTCTGCACCTCTTCCTCGCTCTCTTTCACACTGTCTCAATCTTTTTCTCGCTCAATTTCAATATATATACTGTATATACAGGGTGTCCCAAAAGTCTCCATACATAGGGAAAATTAGCACTTTTTAGCAAAATGTAACTTTATTTAGAAAACATTCTCTACATGATTGCCATTTCTTTGTAAACACACACGGATGCGTCTCTCCCACTCATGGTGAACTCGTGTTAACACATTTGGTGTTATGGACGTAATTGCACTTCGAATGCGTTCCTTGAGGCGATCCATGTTCTGTATCTTTTCCTGGTACACCATGGCCCAGTGGAGTGGCCTCCGAGGTTCCCAGATCTAGTCCACTTGATTTGTACCTGTGGGGGCACTTGAAGGCCATGGTGTACCAGGAAAGTTACATTTTCCTAAAAAGTGCTAATTTTCCCTATGTATGGAGACTTTTGGGACACCCTGTATAATCGTGTATATTCGTTCACGATCATATTAATCGTTTATCTTTATGAACACACATTACAAATTAGTGGTCGTTCAAAAATTACGTAACGCTATATTTGCTAAAATTTGACACCCCAGCTAGACCAGGGAGTCAGGGACCCCCCATAAGATTTTATGTAACACCCCCAACAGCCCACACGTTCCGGAATGTTACAGTGGGGGTGTCAGGTTTCAGCCAAAATAGCATTACGTAATTTTTTAACGGTGTCTTACCTCTATGTTAATGTTATATGTTGTTGGACTCGGTTGTCCGCCCTCCACCTCACCTTCTCCCAGTTCGGGTACCATGACTATCGCCGCGGCGTTGCCACATGTACGAAGTCGCCTGTGAGGCGAAGAAAATTACATATGCGGGCAACTGTACGCATTACTCACATTCTTCATCTCCATGGCCTCTTTATCGAGAGCGATGGCGTAATCTCACACCTCATTATAACTTTGAGCTAAATGGACGGTCCCCTTGTCTGTATTCTAGGAAAATTTTCCCAAAAGACTTTATAGGCACAACTTTGCACTAACGCACTTGCTAGGGTTCTTCGCAATTTGGCCCCGTTGAATTTGTTTCCCTTCACGATCACGGTAGCGTTGAATATACGCCGATTTTTCATTTTCGGTCTCAACTCCTCGTGGGTATGATGATGCTTCTACCTTATCCTTCGAAAAAGTATTTATATATGGTGTGAAAAGGTAGGACAGCTTTTGAAACCCCCACACCTCATATATCTTCAATATTCTGTAACCGTGACGAATGGCTAGGGAGAGCTCAGGACTTGTATATACGCCTCTGATCTTCCTCTGGTTGATTGTGTGATTACAGGCGCTATTGTTCGCCTCTACGCACTTCACACACAGAGGGAACATGAGTTTGTGGTCTATAACGACAGGTAAGATTAGCATCCATAAGTCGCGAGGGGGGAGGAGCACATCTACGAAAGAAAGTCCGAATTAGTTCTCGTTCAAATTAGCTGAGAACTCTTCGATGGTGGGTCGGGCGGGGCCCACGAGATTTTCAGGTGCGCCTAGGGGATACGGATTGTTTTTCATCACGTATGGGTATAAAGAACAGAAGTCGTAGTAATGGAGTTTCACGGCCTCCGAAGGTGGAAAGTATAGTTTGAAGGGGTTTGTGCCTCCACCAAACAAACTATCGTCGCATGTGAGAGGGTCCAGCAGTAATGAACGCTTGATGGTGTTTATTTCTTCGCGGTACTCTCCATCTGTCTCCATCCGTATATCATATTCGTATTCCCACAAAACCTTGTGAGTGAACTGGGTGCTTACAAGTTGATCGCGGGTACGGGTCCATGCGAGACTGTCGGCAGGAGATCTACCATGCATATATCCTATGATACCACACTCAGGACGTGGGCATCCATGTCACCAGTCACCAGCATTCTTTGAATGAGTACGCCGTTTTCTCACCAGTGACGGGGTCTTCGCTTAGATCATTCACCCAAAAACAGGGCCATTGAGCTTAATGGCCACTTACCCCGTGTTGCAAGCATGTTTAATGTACACACTGGTCTGTTGTTGTAGGTGTATGAGCCAGTAAATAGCCTTATACCCATAACTGCGTGGATTGTTTCGGGGAATGAAGAATAGTGTGTTTTTAGGCATGAAGTTGTTCTTGAACACAGTAAAACACAAGTAGGCGATTGTGGTTTCGGCTTGTAGCGGGTCGCAGTTGAACCGGTCTATGTACTACCTTCTAAAGGTTAGGAAACATACTCTAAGTATGCACACGTCATTCACGCAATAACGCTCACATTCATGCGCCATATTGTAAGGAATATCTTCATTAAAAATGTTGTAGTACTCCTCAAAACATTCATGCTCACTAAGGAATATCTTCATTAAAAATGTTGTAGTACTTCTCAAAACATTCATGCTCACTATCACTCATGTTGTCATACTTAAAGTAATGTTTGAGTGGAGGTGGTCCTACGTAATTTAAAGTGTTGCTAGTGAGGAAAAAGTAGGGGAAATACCTTTTGAAATTTCCATGGTTAAGCCCATCATCTTGGGTAGCTTGGCTAATTTATAAGGTGTGAATAACAGTGTCTTAAATTAAACATTACCTCTTATCTCATCTGTATAAGCTTGTTTCCTCTTTTCAAGGGATCGCCTGTAAATACAGTATCTCCGATGATTCGTGTTCAAGCAGTTCCTTATAAAGGAATTGTGTATAAAATTTTGCGGCGTTATGGGCAACAACATACACAGTCATTTTTTTTAACTTGTCCACTAACTTGACAATATAGGCCACAAAGAGTTTCATGGGGGTGTCGTGTGCACTCTTTTTAAAAAATTTTGTTCGATTATCACATTTGCGACATTTATCACATTCGATGTTCATGCATTCGTCGCAGATAGTCTGGCTTACAAGTAAATGTGGGATAACTGCTTTGGTTTCTTCGTGCGTATATGTCTCTATATCGTTGTATACAGTTATACAAGGTTTATTTTTAGGTTTAGGCTTTACACCATCTTCCTTATATTTTCATAGCATGTAGAACAGTGAATTTCATCACATTTATGAGTGAATTGTCCCCAACTGTCCATCATATGAAACATGCCGCACTCGTAAATTCTCATTTTCCTACACGTCCCATTTGATTTAGGAATTCAAAACAATTATTATTGAAAAATGTGCGTCTACACACATTACAGTCCCTCTTCTCAGCTTCAACTACACGACTTCACATTTGGAGCTTTTACACTGCTGCATACCACGTGGCAATCCTTACAATGTTTCACAATATCATCCGCAAACTCGAGAGAACCCTCACACAAATCGTGTTTCCTATCATATTTTCGATTTTTATCATAACTCGCATAAAGAACCCTTATATTGCGGATGGGGATAGACATTGTCCCGGACAGCCCTAAAATAAGTAGAGGTCTTGCACGTTCTCTCACACTGCTTTTAAAAACATACACAGTCCTACGACGATCATCCAATCCAAATACATCTATGCGAACATTTATTTCCTGCTCTACCCTTCTCAACTCTTCTGGACCCATATTACAATCAAACTCGAGCTTGCAGTCTGCTTCCAGTTTACCAACACGCTGCACAACCGTCGGCAGTCAAATTTTTTGGGCCAACGTATTTAGTAGAGTAGACATATGAGCAAAGACTATTGCTATAAAGCCGCAACAACGCTCACGGTTTATATGCCATCTGTAAATAGCCAGAGCATTGAATTTAAGCGTATAAGGTGTGGCCGTAGGTCCTGCAACACGGAAAACGTGGTCTATATCTATCGTGAAGTTGTTCATGTTGAATGCTATGCTGCTTTGAGAGGCATGCATTATGCGACCCAAAATGTAATCTACATCTAGAGCGGCCAGACGTCTGTAGGGTATTACTACCCAAAAATCATCTTTATCTCCGTTGTCTGATCCGAACCCGAAGGACAGTCGCGTCCTGGCTTCACGTTCCTCACTGCTCTAAAGGGCAAACTCCACAATACATTGAACTACATGCCGCAGTCTGTTATCAACGCCGCTGCTATACATGGCTCGCGTGTCGACACTGACTACCTACCGATTTCTAGTCAGGGCTGGGGTGGGGGTGGCGGTGCGAACCAGTTCGAATGTTATGCTACTGTCTACAGAATGAGATGCTGCTGTGGAGGGTATGGGTGGTATTGAATAGGAATAAGTGGGCACAATTTTATTTGTAGAAGGAGCTACTGCAGGGGTTGTGACGTAAGACGGAGAGGGATGGGGCTCTATTACTGTGGATCTAACAACCGACGCCCTCCTTGCGCGCTTTACAACTGAAGTGGAAGGGGGTTCAACAATATCGTCATGCACCCGCTTTCTCTTCGAGTTGTTGAATGGGGATGCTACAGTTTTCGTTGCTGGGGGTTCAGGAACGCTAGCGGGGGTGCTGGTGCAGTCTGTAGCTTCAACAACAACTATACGATCGTCGACTTCATCAACCTCATCTGCAATATCTATGATAGGGACATGTTGCTGGCACAGTATCTCATCCTCGTCATCATTCACAGTTCTGGGGAAGAAGAAAAACAAGGCTGTAGAATATAAGGAGCATCACTTAAAATTTTATTATATTTTGTAAATGTTCCACTTAAGAGTGAAACGTGTCAGAGATGGATTCTGTAGAAAAATTCAGGTTCACGAGCCCTTCTACTTGCATTATATCTGGCCCAGTAGGCTGTGGCAAAACCGTGTTTATGCTTAAAATCATTAAAGATAAGGAGTATCTATTCTCAAATTTTGTGCATAAAGTCATATGGTGCTATTCGACACACCAGACCTTATTTAACGAATACCAAGATGATATTTTGTTCCACAAAGGTGTTTATGATGTTCGGTCGATAAAGGGTAATGACCACACGGTCATAGTCATTGAAGATCTCATGCTAGAAATGGATAAAACGTTTGCCGGGACATTTACAGTGTTCTCCCACCATCTTAACATAAACATATTTTTCATCAATCAAAATCTATTTTAAAAAAAAAGATACATGCGCGATGTATTGCTAAATACAAAATAGCTAGTCTTATTTGCACAGAGCTATACAGATCTACAGAAGCTAAGGCTAACAAAGACCCTAAAATCCACTCTAAGGTTAGCCCGAGAGAAAGAAGAGAGTACGGGGTTAAAAGAAAAGAGTAGTGGTTAAAAGAAGAGAATAAGGGGTTAAGTAAGTAGCAAAACCTATCATTCGCTGGTTAACATTCATTCAGAAAAAGAGAGAGAAAGACTCACCATCATCATCCGCCGGCCACTGCCGACAAGTCGGAAAAATGGTCGAAGAGAATACGTAGGAAAGGGGAGAAAGATGAAAAGAAGCAAAATAAGAAAGCTTACAAATCATGCAAACACAGTCTTAACTCAAAGAAACGTGGCACAAATTGGGATATTCGCCAATCAAATGTTCCCGAATCAGCGTAAGGAGTTTTTGGAAGGTTATAAAGAAGCTACAAGCCAACGTTACCGATATTTGGTTTGTGAACTTCACCCGCGAAATTCGTTTAGAGTGCTTCTAAGAACGAATATATTCCAAAACGAAGCTGAAACGGTATATATCCCATAATGACAAAGAGGTTAAAGAAATACTGTGAATTAATAAAAATCTATCAACGGCTACCACAGACTAGTCAACACCTGTTTGTTAAAAATATTGACTCCGGCTTTTTAAAATGCATCTGTGAAATCTGTCTTAACGTTATAAAATCTAATGTGCCAATGAAACGCTCTTAGAAGTCTCGCACTCGCTCGTAAAAGTCAAACTGTAAGGAAGAAAAAGAGAATTATTGTACAAAGAGAGGGTTCATGCCTACCCAGCTTATTTTCAGTTTTGGGGCCTTTACTGACTAGTTTAATGTAATGAAGATAGTAGTCCTGATTCCACACGAGGAGTATGCTGCACTACAAAACACAAAGTGTCCAGATACGGTCCTAGAACCACGTAAAAGCAGGCTTAAAAGAATGGAAAACAAATTGTTGGAGGCATTAAACAGTGAAAAGTCTCCTGATGAGAAAACAATCTTATACCAAGAAGCTCTGCAGAAATTTCTTCATGAGTACGAAAATTATAAGAAACCACTGGAGTTCCCCGTAGTTATCAAACATGGGGGCGATACTGACCATGGCGAAAGTGAACAAGTACAGAACAACGGTGCGGGTCCGCAACATCTCGAGTATGTATTAAAAAACAGTCTCCCCCATACATTGAGGAATAAAGGATTAAGTCTTTATAATCTATTGAGTCAGGATCCCATTATACAATGGTCCGATACAGGTGAGGTTGTTGTTGAACGGTCAAAGGGGTTCGAACATCATGGATATCGTACATAATTTGGTGAGAAAGTGGAATATTCAAAATCAATGATTATGTAAGGCTGTCGCGTTCAGGGAATAAATTCACAAATGGATTTGAGCAAGGTTGGACTAGTGAGATTTTTAAAGTTAGGGCTATGAGACCTAAAGACGAGGTGATGCTGAATTACGTTGAAGATTTGAATGGGGAAGAAATTGCCTTGGGATTTTATGGCGAGGAGCTGCAGAAAGTGACATTTCATTTTGGAAAAAACAGTGTTTAAAATTGAAAAAATTTTAGGAAGCAAGAATTCAGGAAAGAGAAAAATGTACATGGTAAAATGGTTAGATTACCCAGAAAGCTTCAACACCAATATAAAAGCTGATGCAGTAATGAAGCTTAAATAGTATACAACATGGCGTCTAACCAGTTCTACGTCACACTCCGGTCCTCTTCTTTGTCTGTACATCCTAACAATACCCTGGCCAGCTTTATAACAGAACTGCATTGGCCCATTGAATTGGGTCGTGAATCATATGAGGGTGGAATATTCGAATATCAATTGGACACCAAGTTTTTAAGTATTGACAAGAAAGAGCCCGTTTTTATGGTTCTTAGAAAAGGCCGGAGAAACTCGGGACGATACCATGCGTTCCGCCCGGAGTGGGAACACGCTACACTACACTACAGAAGTAACACTAGGACTGGGTCATTATGACATAGCTGAGTATTTTTTGAGAGACTTAAATGGTAATTTGAAAAGTTCAAATCTTACGTCAGATATAGTCTATGAAATCGTGAACAAAGATACTCCGGTACATACTTTGACTCTAAAATCGAAAGTTAACAGAAATATTAAAGACAGGGCACTGTTCAAAATTATAACCGAGTGCAGATATGGGCTAGCCTTCCAAAGAGATACTTTTCACGAGTCACAACATGACTTGTGCAGCTTATTGTGTCAGCTAAAATTGGAGAAATTGAACGACGGAGACCGTCCCCCAGGCATGTGCTATATTTACAGCAATATCCTGGAACATCAATTTGTTGGGGATACCTTGGCGTGCCTGCTGCGCATCGACCACATTCTCAGTCATAAAGGAAAGGGCTTGAGCATTCCATACGATAAGCCTCATTATGTCAAAGTCACAACTAACATACTAACAAGTATCTCAATAAATATAAGAAAGATTGAGGGGAAAAGGTTTCCATTCGGTGACGGGAGCTTAACAGTGAAGCTTCACTTTCGTCGTACTACGATAGAATGACCCAAAGGCCGTTCTCAGTCTACTGAGGGGTGAGATATCACCGCGGAAGCGGGATTGGGTCAATTTTTTCAACTATACTACTTACGGCTGTCCCTTGCTAAAGAGTGGTGCCAGATATCCGTTACAATTAGGTCTTAACACTGTAGAAGACATAATGGCCGGTGTTAAGCCTAAAGAAACTCTAAAAAAACACTTAAAGCGAACACGGGACGAAATTGTTAAATATGCAAAGAGAAAAATGAGTGGTGGCGGAAATAAAAACCGGAAGAAGTGCACTGTACGGAGGAAGAAGGAGAAGAAGGGGTTACCGACTCGTGGCGTTAAACGTAAAAGGTCAATAAAAAAAAGGAAATGTTCTAAGCGCATGAAACCTATGGTTACCACCTTTTTTTAATTAATAAAAGCTAAGGACGCTGCGCTCATGGCTCATAGGCTGATTGCTACTTGACGGGAGTGGTGTCACTATTTCTGGCGCGCCATCGCACGTTTCATCCATCCGTGTAGTTCACAATGTTGTAAATCGGAGCTAGCCATCTTTGACATTCCCCTGACACAAATATCTATAGATCATAGCGACTTTATTACCATTAATCCGCTAAACGCTATTAGCTCTCCAAGTTCTCCTATAGAATTCGTGATCCCGAGCTCATGCCCTTACTTTTTTGATCCAAGTTGTGTGCATATGTACCCTAAACTACGAACAGCGCATTCAAATGGATTGGATTGCGAAAACAACTAAGTTGTATACCCAGAAACAAACTTTCTACACTCCGTATTCAGCCAGTTTTACGTGAATTTAAATCAGGTCAACATTTCGGCAGGGTCTGGCTACTACCACCTACGGTCCCCTCTGGAAAATGTCCTCAACTTTTTAAAGGAAGCGAAGGGTACCTTTTTAACTGCAGAAGGTTATTATCAGGCTAAAGCTGAAAGTAGTATAAAGGACAAGTTTAAAAATTTAAAAAGAAGATATATGAATGCTATGGACGATTCCACACAGATTTCACGTTCCAGGAGAATTTGTTTGTGAATGGGGGTCGATATGAAATTAAAGCTCACCCGTATGAGCCCTGAGATTTATTTAAATCTGGATGCTGAACGAAAATAGGGTGCGAAGCCTGTGGTGATTCATATTATGGAGACCTATCTTCGCGTACGTCTTGTAAAATTAAGCTCTGCTAAGCAGATGGAAATTGAAAAAATTTACTACATGCCACAGTGAAATACTCAATTAAGAGAGTTCAGCTCAAGATGTTCACAGTGCTTTCAGGTTTAACATCCAAGCCAATAGAAAATGGAAAGTACAAAAATCCTGCATTTAAATTCGAAAATTTCGGTCTTAAAAATATAACTCTGTATGTCAACGGGGTTGCTTTAGGTGGGACATTGGGAACGAGTTATTCTACAGATGGCGAGTTCTCACTTTGCTCGAGAACAGAGTGTCGGTACTTGCGACGGATTAGAAATCGGCGTAACGCAGAATAAATTCGTCGAGAGCGTCAACCTTTATCCGTTTGACCTCTCACCCAATTTATCTGCGAGTATAAACACACACATAAGGCCACATCAGAGCAGAAACATGTCAGTCGGGTTAGAGATCGACAAGTCGCTAGTCGTGCCTATTAGTGTAGTAGTTTACCTCGAATCGCAAGCTCTAATCGAAGTTGACAGGTTTAGGGCAATAGTCATAGACTTTTATAAATGGACACGGATACACTCCAGAGAGTGATGAAGAGTGATCGATTCACACGCCCCAAATTCATTGGGGTGTTTGCGAAGAATGAAACGTTGAAACTTCCAATCACGAGAGAATGTGGCGCACTTATTATGAATCCTGATGTTAGGGACGGTAAAGGGCTCCATTGGATAGCCGTTTACTTTAAAAATAGGGAACGTATGTACTGCTTTAATTCACTGGGCGGACATCCATGAAATGATGCAAATTTCGCAAATAGTGTGGAACCCTTACCGATTCCAGAGTTTGTACAGTAATTTCTTCGGAGAGTACAGTTTGTACTTTCTCATGCATATGACTCGTGGAGGGGAATTTACAGAATTTCTGCAATTATTCGACTCGTGTACCACTGAGCGCAATGATAAATTTGTGTGCAGGCAGATAAAAAGTCGATTCCGTTTGCAGTCACTCGATGTGTTGTGTGAAGTTTTATGTGTATACTGTATATAATTGTAACTTTAGCAATTAATTATTTTAAACTGTAACAAATATGTTCCGTGCACAGTATAGCTTTCAGTATTATATCGCATAAATTTATAAAATGTATCCCCTAATATTACAGTAATATGTGTAACGGTTAAGAACGAGAATTATATTCTGTAACTTATTTAAAATGAAGTGGGTGTTAAATCTGTAACTAATTTAAAATGTAATGACTGTTAAATCTGTGGTTAATTAAAATTGAGATATATATATATATATATATATATATATATATGTTGTTGCGCAACGAAAAACAAGGCAGTTAGTGTGACGGATTTTTCTAATTTTAAGTATAAGCAAATAGTTATAAGTATAAAACATTTCGCACTTCATTCACCATGTAATAATAAAAATAAACGGAATAATATAATCGACGGTCTTTCTTACCTTATTCGGTTAGAACAGAAAAATTTACATTATTTCTTCAATTAGATCACATTCGTCTTGGGCCTTGTACAGGAGTGTCGAGTGTTTTGTAAAACTTCTGGTCGTTCACCATTTTCCACATCATTGGCACAAATCTGTATTTCCTCCACACCGTTACGGAACGTTTCTGCAAAACGCTGCATCTCCGCCCCACTACTTTAAAAAAAGAACAAATTTATCACTTTAAATTATCCCCTCTATTCGTTTAAAATTGATTGTAGACCGCAAAGAAAATTTCCATACTATTGAACTATGATATAAATTAAATCGTAAATTCTATTCATTTCTAAAACATTTTAAGGGTACATTTAAGCTTATGTAGAAAATTATGTCTTCAAACATAGATAAAAGCAACTTTCTAAAATTTTTAATGTCGTTTTTCTTAAATGCAAAAATATACTTTATTAAGATTGGGTTTTCAGTAAAATTATTTGAAGATTTTATACTTTATTTGACATTTTATTATACAAAACAATAAAATAAAGCTGTTTATGGTAAAAAATTAGAAATTTGTTTAAAAATTATTGAAAGAGATCCAGCCTTCTGCGACTTTGTTTTTGGACGGAATTTTAATACTTCGTGTAAAGATATTCGAAATGAATGGATGGTAATGACACGATTTCTTGAATATTATAGAATGCTTTTCTAAAATTCGCATTCCTCAAAAATATATATATAGGCATAATAGTTGTCGGCGACATTGATTTAAATTAATACCTAGTCAGGACTTTAAAATTAAAATAGAAAAAATAAAAACTAACGTACCATTCATTTCAAAAGAGCACACATCTCCTCTACTCGTTTAAAATTGTACACCGTAAAGAAATTTTCCATACTATTGAATTATGATATAAATGAAATCGTAAATTCTATTTATTCCTAAAATATTTTAAAAGCACATTTAAGTTTATATAGAAAATTCAGCTTCAAAAATAGAGAGAAGCAACTTTCTGAAATTTTGAATATCGTTTTCTTTAAATGCAAACTTATACTTTATTAAGCTTGCGTTTTTAGTAAAATTTGCTGAAGATTTTATACTTCAGATGACGTCATATTTTACAAACCAATAAAATAAAGCTGATCGTGGCCAAAAATTAGAAATTCGTTAAAAAATTATTGAAAGAGATCCAGCCTTCTGCGACTTTATTTTTGGACGGGATTTTAATACTTCTTGTAAAAATAGTCGAAATAAATGGATTTTTTGAAGAAAGTTTCCATACCATTGAATTATGATATAAATTAATTCGTAATTTCTAACCATTTCTACAATATTCTAAAAGCACATTTAAGTTTATATAGAAAATTCAATTAAAACAGAGAAAAGCAACTCTCTGAAATTTTGAATGCCATTTTCTTTAAATGCAAAATTATACTTTATTAAGCTTACGTTTTTAGTAAAATTTGCTGAAGATTTTATACTTCATATGACGTTATATTGTACAAAACAATTAAATAAAGCTGATCGTGGCCAAAAATTAGAATTTCGTTAAAAAATTAATGAAAGAGATCTAGGCTTCTTCGACTCCCAATTGAGCTTAAAACATAATTTAAGCGCTTTGACAGAAAACGCTGAGTTGAAATACGAACAAATATTTTTCTACTTACAGTTTGTGTGTAGAGCAGTGTGAAGGAACCCAAGCGTCCATTGTACCGGTCTGTGTAATTTCGCAAATGCTAACAACCTCTTGCGATGTAAAGATCTCTTGGTTGTCTACAGCCTCGAATAGCAACACAGCCGATTGTGCTCTGGAGAACGGCAAAAAATTACTCTTCCGTGTGTATATATATATATATTAGGGTCATTCAAAAATTGACCGAAAAAAATTTTTTGGATTTTTTTTCGGGCCACCCTCAGATTATGTTGTTTAATTTTGTAAAAAAGTAATGCATGCAAATTTTGAATTAAAAAAAATAATTTTTAGGGGTCGCTACCATAAGTTGAAAATCGGACACAAAATAAGAAATACATGCTGTTTCTACACCACCCTTGAGGTAAAGCATACGGCGCGTTACCTTTTTTTTTTTAAGTGGAAGTTCCCCGGTAGGACTATCATAACCACTCTACATTTTCAAATTGACAGTTCTTCTGTAATAATAATAAGACTTCCATAATAATAATAACATTTTGTTCATTATATTTCACTGTTAATTTCTTAATGATGATATTGTCTTGTTTTTATTTGGAAGAGCAGCTCTATATTTTTTACCACTTGGAGGAGATACTGTTTCTGTTCTTCATCATTTGTGATTAGTTTGTTGTATTCATCGACTAATCTAACTCCTCTTTCTGCATTGTCATTAACAACTTGAATTTTTCTTATAACTTGTTTTACGTTGTTGTAGCAGTCATCTTCATTCCACTCTTCCGAGTTCTTATTAAGAAACGTTGATGGTAAACCAAGTCTATTAAAATATTCTTTTGTATTTGCACTAAAAAAGTCTTCCAGTTCTCTGTTTTCAATAACTTCAGGGTCAATAACCGCTTTTTTCTCTGGATTTGGTTCGGCGCCATTTTGCAATGCTTGCTTCATTCGGTTTTTAGTTTGGTGTAGCACGCCATCATCAAAGAAAGCAAATGCTATTAACTCCTCTGAAAGATACCACAAATGATTCATCATTTTCTTTAGGGCAACAGTTGCAATGCGTTCATCTTTTAGTTTGTACAGTTGCAGTTTCTTCAACATCTCTAAATCGAGACGAGGAGCGAGAACTGAAATACGCTGTAAATTAGGGTTTAACATATATGTGTACAGCAAAGAGGCAGGTATCTCTAAGGCCTTTTTCTTCTCTGGGTTTTAATTTAAATTGTGTTTTAAACAACCAAATTTTCATGGCATAAATGACTTTTGCCATCCATGTTGCTCGGTGAACGCCAGCTGGTCTTCTGAATGAAACTCCTGTCTTTGGTACTCCACCAAGCAAAATGATTGTCAGTTCCAGCAATTCTTTGTAATCGTCACGAGGTTGATGTTCTTCAAGTTGAGTGGTAGTAAACTCAATCACTTCTGCTTTTATATCAGTAATACTGGGTATGGTATTTGGATCATCTAATGCTGTTCTGTAGTTTTTTGTGTCTAATTTTGACCATTTCATTCTAAACCGTTTGAAAATTGTAATATCAGGTCCTGATGATGCAGGTAATGAGTGCGAAACAACAGCTTCTAACACTATTTCTAGTATATGATGTCTGCAGGCCAGCCACAACATGCGTTTGTTCATTTTCTGTTCTAGAAGAACACAGGCACCATTTCTACGACCTGTATTCAATGCTGTGGTGTTAAAACACATGCATTTTATTTTGTCTGAGATATCCCAATCCAAACAAGCTTGGTGGACGGTATTTGCAGTTAATTCTCCTGTGCTTGCAGTGATTTTTGGAACACCAAGAAGTTGATCAATGCCATCTCCTGAAATCAGTATAGGGAGTCGTTCAACAACTTCTCGTCCTGTTATGTCTTCTATTAGTTTTCCGTCCCAATGAATGGCTAAAGGAACATCAGCTTTAAACTCTTTCTTTAAATTTTTTCCAAATTTTTTCCGAAATTTTTCTCTTGCTCTTCTTACAGATGAATAACTGACATTCAATTCTTCTGCATTTTTTCCAAGACCTTCAATCGTTGGTATCATCATTAATGATGCATTTCTATTGCTCATTTTTCTTACATCAAGGGCTGCAAGCAATGTATCATCAAGCAATTGTTGTTTCTTTCGTACAGTCTGTTTTGAGGTGGATGGTTCACTAGGATCAACCGTAAACACTTCATCAGATGTATTTTGTCTTTCAGCACCAGAACTGTTAGTTGAGTCACTGAGAACTACAGTTTCTTCAAATCTCGACATTTCTCTTGCTTTTCTTATATTTAATTGTTCTTCCTTTTTCTTAGCATACTTTTCTTTCTTTGCAAACTCTTTATCAATCCCATCCATTTTTTCTTTTCGCCCCTGTTCTCGCTGGAGTTTTAGAAATAGCTTATCTTCTTCAATATCAATTAGCTTCATAGCATCTGCATGTGCTATATCAAACAGGCTATCTAATTGTTGGTTCCATTTGGTTTGCTTATCTAATAGATTTTTTGATTGTTTCGCCTTATTCTCTTTATTTTTCTTTAATCCTTGGCATTCTTTTGGACACTTTCACAATTTTGTCAACAACGTGCGACTTCTTTCTAGTTGGAATTCGTGCTCCTCCCCATACTGCCAACACATCATTTGCAGTAGACAAGCAGGCTTCTCGAATTGTTTGTTTTTGTTTCTGTAAGCGATAAACAAAGCCATAGTTTCTCGCTTTGCTGGAAGAACTGTTGTTTTAAGTGTATCTGATGGTTGTCCAATAAGCCAAACATTAGTATCTTTTCTTGTGTGCATAACAGTACCCCTGCTAGAAGATGGCGGGGGTTCCATGACGAGAGTCGACAGCGGAACCTCTTACACTCACGACAGTCAGACGACTACTGAATTATAGCTGTACAGACAGTACAGTGTACAAATGCCGGTTGCCCTCAAAATTCGGTCACAACAGAGTGTAAATGGTTACAAGAGTGTTGTGTTTACTCAGCACTGTTAGCTCTATGTGCATTAACGTACTTATCACACGGAACAGATATTATAAGAAAAACGTCACAGTTCAAAACTCAATTTCCTGAAAGTAAACAGAAAAGTAATAGTTTAGATTACGGTAGCGACCCCTAAAATACATTAGAATCACCTGAAATTTTGTATACATTACGTTGTTACCAAATTAAACATAATTAGAGAATGGCGAGGAAAAAATCTAACAATCGATATTTTTGAATCACCCTAATATATATGTAGCGGATCGACATGAAATAGACCAACAAATAGACAGACAAATTCTTCTTTCCACGCCTTCATCAAACAGTCTTCGAAGGCACACGTGGGCAAGGAATCAAAAAACAATGAAGCGTCTGTTTTCTTCCAGAGGCCTGCCAAAAACAAGCTCTTCAACTAAAAGACTCGTAGGGCGGAGTTTCAAGAAAGCCCGCGAAAGTCCGCGTCACCGAAGTAATATAAGCGAGTTTACACTCACACTCATACGCACACACACAATCGCTTTCCACCTCCACGAACAGATCTCATCACGTCAACCGCCCTCCGGCTTCCCGCAGGAGGAGCGGCCTGCTGCCTCCATCAAGGCCTTCGATCTATCATCAAGCAAGACCTTCTACAGACCGCCTGCAGAAGCAATCCTTCGAGGCCCAGCTCCGTTTCGACTTCCGCCGGGTTGCCTCTCAAGCATCACCCCAATTCTACAACAAACGAATCAACACTGGAGGCGACCGGCGCCCGGCATCTCCTCAGACCTACAGTCTACAAGAGATATTCATCTCCTCAGGCCTACAGTCTACAAGGCCTGGCCGACACGACCAACGCGTGAGCGACCAGCTTCCAGAGGACGATCAACGACACTTTGAGCCTACAGTAATAGGTTCACTCGACACTTCATCAAAGGTTTTCATCGTCCCCGTAAGATAAGTGCATCCTTTTCTAAGTAAATCACATGAAGCCTACATTAGCCTACCGCCGAACGGTAGACTATGCCCCAAGTGTAATTAAGCGTTCCAACTGACTCTCGTTAAATAACGCAATAGGCCTATTATCCATTTCAAGTGTCATTTCAATACCGTAATTCCACGTATCATCCGTTATTGTGTTCAATTCATATATTTATGTGATAACTAAATATTCTCTTGGCGAATCACTTAGCATCACATAATGGATTTTTATATAAATGATATTTGTGTAACCATTGTCAAGCATTTCAATCCATTATTATTGGGCCGCATCAGTTGTTCTATGTTCATCCATGCAATTATTTAGCCTACTTAATCAGAGTGTCACATATTCCATTCACTGTACTAAACGCACGTGCATTCTTTATATCATTTACTAGGCCCATTCAATGTTCCATTTTGCATGCCATTTACATACCATCAATGACGGTATTAAGTGTCATTTAAGCTAGTAGCCATTCATATTATTAGCTAAGCCATGTCATCAGCATAACGTAAAGGCTAGCCATAATTACTGTCAATCCTTTGTTATATTACTGTGAATAGATAACATCTATATTTTCAAAATAAAATACAAAACAATAAGGTATTTTTATAACCTTAATATTAATTTGCTTGGATGTAATCCAAGCTGGTGGCCTCGTTAATTCATGTCACTTCCAATAGTATGGTGGGCCTACTCCATTAGCTACTTTTCAATTGGTGATATTTACATCATAAATTATTAACCCAGCCTATCATTAAAAAACAATCAGTCATTGCATCAATTAATCATTAGCATACAATCAAATCATTATCACCTTAAACGGCTAAAACTAGGTCCACTATATATATATATATATATATATATACATATACTGTGTGTATATATATACGAGGGTGGGCTAAAAAGTAATGCCTCCATTCAATTAAATTTTAAACGGTTTGAAGGATTTTATCGAAACAAAATCAGATATGTACCTTAGAGTTTATTCTATCTAAACGATACATTTACTTTTCTATAAAATCACACTCTACCTCAATACATTTACGCCAACGATAAATGAGTTATAGAAATCCATCCCGGTAAAACTTGGAGCTTTGACTACGAAACCAAAATTTCACAGCGGCCTTAACTTCTTCGTCAGACTCGTAACGATTTCCACAGAGATGTTCTTTAAATTCAGGAAATAGGTGAAAATCGCATGGTACTAAATTGGGACTATATGGTGAATACGGCAAGACGGCGAATTGCAGAGCTTCAATTGCTTCTCGCGTTTGGACAGCGGTGTGAGGCCGTGTATTATCATGGTGAACAATGGCTGCGTTTTTATGGGTGCGAACCCTCCTGATCCATTTTTTCAACTTCTTCAGCGTTTCAATTAACGTGCGGAGTTAATTGCTGTTCCTCTTTCCATAAAGTCTTCGAAAACAACACCATTCATATCCCCAAAAAAGTCATAATCACTTTTCCAGCTGATTTTTTAAATTTGAATTTTTTTGGTTTGGGGGAATTTTTGTGCTGATATTCCATGAATTGCCGTTTATTTTCAGGGTCATAGTGGTGGACCCACGTCTCGTCTCCTGCCACAATTCTGTGCAGAAATTCATCTCCATTTTGGAAGCGCTGCAGATTTTCTTGGTAAATGCGTAGTCTCTCAGTTTTCATCTCAGCAGTGAGCATGTGAGGCACCCATCTGGCGTAGACTTTTCGGTAACCGAGAATACTGATAATATGTCCCACTCGCTCTTTGGAGATAGCGAGCATATTAGCAGTTTAATTTTGTTTAATGCGACGATTTCCACAAATCAGTTCGTCAACGTAGTTCCAATGAGACTCGTCGGTTGCCATTACAGGCCTTCCACTTCGCGGTTTGTCTCGCAAATCTTCTTAACCTGCTTCTCCCTCTTTATACCACCTCGCCCAACGTCGAACGGTACTCAAATCAACACACTGTTTGCGTACACAGCTTGCATTCGCCGATGAATGTCTATGGGAGCACCTCTTCCCCCGGTCAAAAATTCAATTCCGGCACGTTGCTTGAAGCGAACGCCTTAATCCTTTTCATTGTAATCGATACTGAACGAACGTGTTGAATGAGTGTATGCTATATTAGGTTATAACACAAAACCGGTTTTATCTGGCTACCTCTATACAATTCAGAATTATTCAAGTGGAGGCATTACTTTTCAGCCCACCCTCGTACATATATTCATGACACCGCACATTTATTACTTGCAGCATATCGTTCCCTTCAAACATGCCTGGTAAGGAGTAGCGTGCTATTTCATCGCTGGCGAATCTCTCTCTGCTGCTGAAATAAAAACACATTTGAATATGCAAAAAAATTCGACGAATAAAAAATTAACGACATATGAAACTTCGAATGCAAATTATGTCACATAAAAAATTCTCCGTAATCTATGAGAGAATTCCACACTTACCAAGCTACATCGTTACAGCTGTTAGGACTCATTACGGATTGTATTCAAGTGAGGCTTACACTGTCTAAACATTAATGATGAATGCACCCACGGGATGCTTTTATATGATTGGGAAAGTGCCCCTTTTCAAACGAAGTGTGAGTAAGCTGAAAAAGACAATCAGCCAATCCCTTAGATTTTTTTAAGTTTAATAAGCGGGCGTTCTCTCCTAATTATTTTAAATAAAATTTTAGTGCTATTAAAATTTTTTAAGAAACTTAGGCATCCGAGTTGAGGGCATGAGCTATATAATATTTCCTATGTATGCCACGATGCGTGTCTAAAGAATAATTTCAATTAAACTCATATAATGTATTTCAACATTTTATTCCTAATTAACATCAAGTCGGAAATATTCAGGTATTATTAACATATATATATATATATCGTAAAGAACGACGCTTTGTATAGGAGACTTATCCGCGCAAGATGAGAGCGAAAGAACGAAACAATTGAAAAAATGAGGTACCCACCTCATTTTTTCAATTGTTTCGTTCTTTCGCTCTCATCTTGCGCGGATAAGTCTCCTATACAAAGCGTCGTTCTTTACGTTAATTATACTGCGTGTTTGCAGTTATAATGTTATATATATATATATATATATATATATATATATATATATATATATATATAAGCAAACAACCACAGGGAAAAGGAAAAAAGAAACACGAAATCCGAGCGCTTTCGTGATATATTCACATATTCAGGAAAAAACAAATGATACGCAGATTTTACAAAGTAAATGAGTTAAATACACAAGCGAAAAATTCCCAAACGGCAACTCAATTTAAAAACCATAAAACACTAAAGATTTTTTCAATGGATAACTTAATCTGAAGGAAGCTAAATTATTGAATATAAAAGAACTATATAGATGAAATTAGACAATTAACATGTACAGAGAACAAAAATTATTATAACAGTTATTAGAAATAGCATTTAATTAAAGCAGGCAAATAAGTGGCAAGAATTTAATGAAAGCAAAAGGAATGGTGCCAACATCTTACAGAATATTCCAAACTTCTACTAACAATCTGAAAAACTCTTCTAATAGCCAACCTGATCAAAAGTCTAATAAACCACCAAGCACACAAAGATTATATACGAAAGAAATATTACAATGCACACATAAGAATGTTAACAGTTCTTAAAATAATATTTAACCAAAGCAAACCGTTAAGGGGAAAGAATGCGGTCAAGAAACCAATAGGCCCTAGGCCAACTTTCTAATTATGTACGGGTCTAATTTATACAGCCCAGGGCTTATATTAAGGACCAAATCCACATTATTCTTGATCACACTAGATTCAATTATATTTCTGCTAACAATAGATTTACTAAACCTTAATTTGGAGGCATTTTTTCCAATCAATGGGTGATTAGTATCTCTTACGTGAATAAAAATGGCGTTAGATTCCACCTGTACACATTTGAAAACTTGTCGATCGATTTTTACAAACTAGTTGGTGGTTCTATATAATTTGAGTGCGCTGATCTCAAAAATATAGTTAGTTTTCCCTATCACGTATGGTTTTCTTACTACAGGGTGTGTCATAAATCCCCCATTTATCCCAAAATGTGAACCATCTTATCGAGACCAACATTGGATTGCACATGCTAAACCATAAATTTTGTTGTTATAGACTACAGTAACGCTTACATAATAATGTAGGGTAAATATATATAACAACCAGTCCCGTTCCCAGCAAAATACTCTCCCCCCTCCCATCAATGGGTGGTTAATATTTGGGGGACAGATGAGGTATTACAACACCCCTTGTAGCACGAAATCTTTAGGTGATAGAGTAAAACCTAATTAAAGCAGAATTAAATAGCTCCTAGCTCTTGGACAAGCATATTGCTTGTTTATGAAAGAATAAAAAAATATCTGAAAGAAACAAAATATATTTACCTTCTTTACTTGCAAACATTTCAGGACTTATTCCAAAGACTTAAGACTACGAAGGTAGATCCGACTAATGACGACTAAACCGGTGCTTCTTTGTCGGATGCCGATAAATTGTTCTCCTGCAATCTAGACCCCAAAAGTTCTGCAGAGTCCTTAGGCAGATTCAAATCCCTGACTAAGTCATTTAGTTCGGCTTGGGTTAATGGTTTAGGATCTCGGTCAGCTGTTGCCTGTTCATAAACATCATCATTGTCTGGATTTGTTGCTGAATCCGAATTGTATTGATCCAGACTCTCGGGTGGGCGGGGAATAGGAACTTCTGGACCATGGGGTACCGGCCTTATTGCAGATGGAAGACTTGGGTATTGAAGGCTCTCTTTATTCTTTGCATTATAACCTTTAACATTGCAAGAACAGAAGTAGCAGTCGTCGGTATGGTTTCTAGGCTCGCGCCATACCATAGGGATCCCAAATGGCAAACTTTTCTTTTTACCTTTGCCGCATCACACGTAAGACAAACCTTGTGTGGAGCCCAACTTTTGTCTTGATCTCCTAATTTAATTCCAAAATAAGCATGATAAGCTCTCTTAATGAAGGTCGTTACATTTGTCCTTTGTTTTACAACATACCGACCACAAATATAACAAAATATGTCTGGACTATGGGTACATCCTCTAGAAGCCATTATTAAAATTTTAAAGACGTAATATTAGAATTATCTCTCTTAAAAATATGAAAAAACGAAATTAATTAAAGATAAAAAAGGTAAAAAATTACAAAACGCCCCAAAATTGTTTTGCTAATAACTTTAAAACTGTGGGTGATAGAAAAAGACTGGTAGCATTTTTTAATTGAGCGCAGCGAACTGCTTCAGAATCACAACTCAAAATAAAGAAATCGATTTTCATGCAGACCGGTGTCCTTGGCCAATTCTTATACTGTATTGATGTTGCTTAATACGTAACTCAAGGGACTTACCAGTTTGGCCTATGTAAAATTTATTACATATTGTGCATGGAATTTTAGATACGAAACCCTGTTCACTTAAAGGGGAGTTCTTAATCAATGAATTCTTAATTACATCTAAATTTCTGAACGCAATATTTACGTTAAAATTCCTCAGCAGATTCGGCAGATCAAGGAAATTTTCCCTGAATGGTAACACTAACAAATTTTTTGTGTTATAAGGAATCTTGTCCTTTACTTCGTAGAAGGTTTTCTTTGCCATTTTTAAGGATTTATCTATGCAGTTCTTTGGATATTTTAAATCAAACGCAATTTTGTATATTTTACTAATTTCGTCATCAATGAACTCTGGGCTACAAATTCGTAAGCCTTTTAGGAGCAAAGCAGAAAGAACGGATCGTTTTACGTTAATGTGGTGAGCAAAATAATAATGTATATAGGAGCAATAATTAGTGGGTTTTCTGTAAATATTGTACTTAAACTTTTTTCCAGACCTATATATTAAAACATCTAAAAAAGGGATCGAAGAATCTGTTTCTATTTCAACTGTAAAATTGATAGAGGGAATTAAATTATTAAGTTTGGGTAAGAATTCATTGAGATTTAAAGATATTGGCCAAAGACAAAGAACATCATCTACATATCTAAACCATGGAACATAATTTGGCAGAATCTTCCTTAATAACTTACTTTCAAAAAACTCCGTATATAAGTTACTTAAAATGGGGGAGAGGGGGTTTCCCATCGCCATACCAAATTTATGCCTAAAATATTCATTATTGAACACAAATTTCGAGTCTACTATGCACAGCTTAATTAATACTATAATTGTAGCCACAGGTAATGGCAAAATATGCTTAACCAATTCTTCCGAAAGAAACTCTAACAGATCCTCCACCGGGACTCTTGTAAATAAAGTGGTAACATCAAAGCTTACCAATATAAAATTGTAATTGACACTGATACTATTTAATTTTTCCACAAGGTCTACATTATTATTTAAGTGTGATTGTGAAATTGTGCCCAGGATAGGATTAAGAATGGAAACAAGCCATTTGGATAGCTTATGTGAGATAGATCCTATAGAGCTAACAATAGGCCTTGCAGGATTATTTGGCTTATGAGTTTTAATCAGGCCATACATATAGGGTAATGACGGTGAAGTGCTAAAGAACTGTTTAAGTAATATTTCTTTACCATTCAAAAGTTGCTTATTTTTCTTGTTAAATGCACTGTTCACAGTTTCAAGGGGATTGTTCCTTAATTTCACGAAGTGAAACTCATAAGCCAAATAATCCTGCAAGGCCTATTGTTAGCTCTATAGGATCTATCTCATATAAGCTATCCAAATGGCTTGTTTCCATTCTTAATGGATTAGGTTGGCTATTGGGAAAGTTTTTTCAGATTGTTTGTAGAAGTTTGGAATATTCTGTAAGATGTTGGCACCATTCCTTTTGTTTTCATTAAATTCTTGCCACTTAATTGCCTGCTTTAATTAAATACTATTTCTAATAACTGTTATAATAATTTTTGTTCTCTGTACATGTAAATTGTCTAATTTCATCTATATAGTTCTTTTATATTCAATAATTTAGCTTCCTTCAGATTAAGTTAACCATTGAAAAAATCTTTAGAGTGTTTTATGGTTTTTAAATTGAGTTGCCGTTTGGGAATTTTTCGCTTGTGTACTTAACTCAATTATTTTCTAAAATCTGCATATTATTTGTTTTTCCCTGAATATGTGAATATATCACGAAAGCGCTCGGATTTCGTGTTTCTTTTTTCCTTTTCCCTGTGTTGTTTGCTTATTAATAAGATTTTACTGCATATATATATATATTATATGTATATATATATTAGGGTGTCTCTTATTTTCGAAGTGTTGATGTTTTTAGGTTGCGCCCCCTCAACCAGTTCCATTGGTTGAAAAAACATCACATATAATATATTTTTTGGATTGAACAATTTTTAGAGGTCGCCCCCGTTTATTAAATTCATAAAATATAGCTATTATTTATGCAATTAATATTTGAAATTACTAGCAGTTGTCAAGTATACTAAACATATGTTTTTAATTAATTAATCATCATATTTATGATGAATTCAATTAAATGAATATATTAGAGATAATTGTCAAGTTTGTAGCTGAAAATATTGCTTGATAAGACAAGATCAACCTGTTTAAACATGTTTCATCAAGAATGCTCCAGATTATGTTGCAATTGTTTATTTGTCATCATTCAGTGTTCTGCTGTCATAAGTAAAAGGTGTGTAACTGTGTATCACTATACTTCTTTTTTGCTATTATCAGATAATAAACTATGTTATTTATATTTTTCACAATTATTTATACTGATTTTGTTATTAGTGTTTGAAAAAAATTTAATGAATTTAATGAAAAAATTAGAATTTATGCTCTTATACACATATTATGAAGTTTTAAACAATGTTGCTATTTGTCACAAAGAATTTAATTTAGTTCAATGGAAATTTTACCTGACATGTGTTTCATGATCTGTGTTTCTATCAGTGGCGTCACTAGAGGGGTGCGGGGGGTTTTTGTGCAGTGTTTGAGCAGAAATTTATTATTTTTTATAAAAATATCCCTGTAGTTAGTTATAACAACAAAAACATTTTTCGTAAGCCCAGCTTACATGTATCAATATACCTACAAGGCTAAAACTCTATGCTAATTTACTTTTTGAACCTTCTAATGCGCTCCGGTCAGAGCTGTCATTATTACCCAATTACAATGACGCTTCGAATCACGTGGTTTCGTCTGCACGCTCTACAAGCACGCGCTGTTGTTTTCGTTGCTGCTGGTGTTTTTATAGTCGCTGATTTTGTCAAATTTTCTGTTGTTTTAGCTACAATATTGTGGTAATTAGTATTTGTGAACCTATATCAATAACTTTTTTGAGAATGAAGTAGTAATTAAAGGAAAAGAAGGAGAAAAATAAAAAAAGGCTTCCGCTCAGTTGTTGCAGCCTCTGTCTTTATGATGTTGCAGCCTCAAATTTATGAGTATATTTCCATATGCATTTGTCTACAACTTCTACATTATTTGGGCCGTTATTGATTATGCAAACCTAATCCATTAATGTATCTCATGTAACGGTAAAGTTTAACGTTAAAATGAACATAATTTTGATGTAGTTCTTAAACGTTTTTACTTCGAATTCTATTGTTTTCTTACCGAATTTTCACTTTAACCACATGAAACTATGTAAATGTAAATACATTTAGGCTGTGCGTATGATATTGTAATTTAAAGGAGTAATTTTAATTTTGCTAGTTGTTTATGTCACTACTATTGCCATTACATTCAGTGATATACGGGAATTACGATTTACGAGTAACATTAGTACAAAAAACATTACTAAGGATTCTGTATGGTCTGGTACGGGAGGAGGTCCATGGGGGGGGTGACACCATGAGTTACCGCACTGGGTGACACCAACCCTAGTGACGCCACTGTTTCTATTTCCAATAAAATAGCAAAATATAAATTTCTACTACAAAAATATTTATTCCTTGTTTCTTAGATTAAAAAATAATAGGAATAATAATTGAGAAAAATACGTTAGATTTATAAAATAGACCAAATTAACTTTATGTCTACCAAATTTTTTTTTTTTTGTAATTTAAAAAAGTCAAAACAGTGATTTAGCCCTGCTCTACAAAACCATAACACTACATTAATATTTTGTTTTCTTATTTTGCAGATGAATACAAGAAGACCATTCTATTTGCTCGGATCTACAGTAGATGATATTAAAGGCTCAAAGCTGCCCCCATATAGGCAAGCTTTTGGTTATTTTATGCACCTCCACAGAGAGAAAAACATGACAATCCGCGATGCTCTGCGTCAATCTATTCGAGCCACAATAGTTATCTGGGATAAGGCCAATATTCCTACTCAGCAGGAACCTCGTGCCATGAAGAAGTTAGAGAATTTCTTTAACGAATGGACTTGCTTAAAGAAGCATGCTTCCAGAACAAGCCAGAGCCATAAAACCAAGGAGGCTGATTTTGTAGAGCGATTGGAAGATCTCTTTGACATCGCCCATGGAGACGCTGAGAAGCTGATCAAGAATCGTGAGGACTGGGAGTTCCTTCAACTGCAAAGACAAAAAGGTCGTCCTGGCTCAATCGGTGGTGTGGACACTGTACATCTTCACCGCACAAAAAATGCAGTCAAACGGTTGGAAGCTGAGGCAGAGAGAAAAAGAAAGTCAGAATCTTTGATGGAGGCGTCTACTAGTCAAGTTGTACTGGCTTCTTCCACATCTTCCAGCAACACTGATGAAAGTGAGAATGAGGAGGAGGAGCCCAAAGGAGCTTGTGCTTTACCAAAATCTAAGAAAAAACGAGGCATGAAAAACATCATGACTATTCAGATGTCTGCTGCCCTGGATCGTACACAAATTTCCTCTAGAAAGGCAACATTTATCCTCGCAGAGGCAGCTAAAAGCTTTGGTTTGGACGCTTCAGATTACAACATAAACCAACATTCTATCCATCGCCTTCGAAATAAGAACCGAGCTCGTCATGCTAAAGAACTTAAGGAGCATTTCCATGGAGAATGTTCTATGACAGTCCACTGGGATGGCAAGATGATGGAGGACCTCACCTCGCACAAGCACATTGATCGTCTCCCAGTACTTGTGTCAGGACCTGGTGTTGAACAGCTGCTTGGTGTCCCCAAAATCCCAAACTCAACTGGAGAAGCACAAGCTGAAGCCGTCTTTAACTGCCTGAATGAATGGGGAATTACAGAGAGAGTAAAAGCAATTTGTTTCGATACAACAGCTTCAAACACGGGTCAATATAGTGGAGCCTGTGCTCTCATCGAAGCAAAATTGGGACATGATGTTTTGTACTTGCCTTGTAGACACCATGTTTTAGATTTATTGTTGGGAGCTGCATTTGAAGCAACATTGGGATCTACATCAACTGGTCCAGAGATATTGATCTTTAAGCGTTTTCGTGACAATTGGACTTCTGTTGATCAAAGCCAGTTCCAAACAGGTGAGACAGACACGATTACTAAAGAAGCAATTATCCAGTCTAAAACTGAACTAATTCAGTTTGCTAGATCCCAGGCACCTATGCTACGGGATGACTATCAAGAACTTTTGGATCTGTCCATCATCTTTCTTGGAGGTGTCCCCAATAAAGGCATCAAGTTTCGTGCACCAGGTGCCATGCATCGAGCTCGCTGGATGTCCAAAGCGCTCTATTCTATCAAGATGTGGCTTTTTCGAAACCAGTTCAAGATGACTAAGACTGAAGAACGAGGAATTCGAGATCTTTCCCTTTTTTCTGTTCTCATCTATATGAAGGCTTGGACAACATCCTCACTCCCTATTGAAACCCCATTTAATGACTGGCTCCTTATGAGGTCATTGATTAATTATCCTAACAAAAAGATTTCTGATGCAACTAAAAAAAAGCTCTCTAACCACTTATGGTACCTGTCTGAAGAAGCAGTTGGTCTTGCTTTCTTTGATGAGCGAATTACTACAGATGTAAAGAAACGCATGGTAAAGGCATTAGAAGATGAGTCCACTGATAGACCACCCAAGCGTCCTCGGATTCCTGAATCGACCTTCTGCTCTGGTGAAGGACTACACCAACTTGTTACAAGAAATACTAGAGAATTCTTTACTAAGCTGAATTTGCCAGAAGGATTTCTGAACAAGGCACCCAGCACTTGGACATCCAACTGTGAATATTTAAGGGCCAGAGCTATTGTTGCAGCTCTATCTGTTGTAAATGACCGGGCAGAACGTGCAGTAGCTTTAGTTCAAGAGCTGAATAAGAAATTGACAGTGGGGGAAGAGCAGCTCCAGTTCCTGCTCCAAATTGTTGCAAAACACCGCCAGAGTCACCCAGTTCCATCAAAAACTGTTCTTCTCAAAAAATAACCATCAATGAGGTCGCACCTTAAAATACACCATATTGTATAATCATTGTATATTAAATAAATGTTGTATAAGGAAATAATGCTAATTAAAGTAATTAAAGTATGTAAATAGCACTGGCATTTTGAATTTATCTCTATATAATAAACTAATGGTTTTTTTTTGTAGCAATGCTTCATTGCTGATTGTATATAAAAAAAGAGCCAGGAAGGATTTTGGATAGGAGAAAAAGGATTGGGATAAAGAAGGATTGAGGACCAAAGGATGGATTATAACAACATCAAGGATAGGTTAGAAAAGGATCAATGATAAATAAGAAGGCCTATACTTATAAAAACGAATCAAACTAAAAAAAGAAGGAAGGAATTATGTGTATAATGAGCATAATCATATGTCAGGAGCTATTATGCCATGGTCACCATTTTTATTAGCCGGGGGCGACCCCTAAATATGAGCCAATTTGTGTCAAACTTTCAAGTTTTAGTTTTTATGCTAAATGGAACTATTTTAGGGGGCGCAGATAAAATAATTCAACATTTCAATTTTTGACTACCCAATAAGAGACACCCTAATATATATATATATATATATATATATTATATACTGAACAATTTTAACACATAGAATCTTATATAAACACGAATGGTCACATTACACGAAACTTTTAAATGCGAACTGTTCCGGATAAAATTAGTCTATTTTATTTTATTTAATATGGGATTAGGTTTACAGGGGTTGCAATAATATACGACCGATGTCATGGTTAAAATATATATATATATGTATGTATGCGTATGTATGTATGTATATATATGTATGCGCCTCGGCGGTGTAGTGGTTAGCGTCGCTAACTACGAATCCATCGGCCCCGGGTTCGAGTCCCGACGGCAGCCGGCGCGCAGCAAAACCAAGCTGTTCATCCTTCCACACAATAAAGAAAGTGGTTGGCAGATAAATGGGTACCCTAGGTTGCCTATTGGTCACGACGCTCGGCTGCTGATGGGGCGTGGTTCGGATTCCACGTTAAACTGTAGGTCTAAGGTGGAGTGAAAAACTTGACCTTCGTCAGAATGAACAATTCGGGCGGAAGCTAACCAAAGGTTACCAAAGGCCAAAGGTATATATATATATAGGTACTTACGTATTAACGGGGGGCCACCACATGTTCATGATTGGTTAGGTTAAGTTGTAATATTTTTGTTAGTTGAAAATTTCTAATACATCATATTTTTTAAACAGCAATATTTTTTAAAATATTTTTTTCTAAAATTTTCTGAAAAAAATTCATTTTTTTAGGCTTATTCATGAAATTTTTGGCCTCCAGAAACAACTGTTGTTTCTCATGTGTAACATGTATTAATCATTGTAAATATTTTAAATATAAATCACTATAAATATTTAAAAATATATTGCTATTTAAAAAATATGATGTATTAGAAATTTTCAACTAACGAAAATATTACAACTTAACCTAACCAATCATCAATATGTGGTGGCCCCCCGTTAATACGTAAGTACCTATTTATATATATATATATATATATATATATATATATATGTGTGTGTGTGTGTTTGTATGTATATATAACGCTACATTATGATTAAGAATAAACTTGATTAAATTTTTTAGTGCTATTAAAATTTAATATGAAACTTGGTAATTTGGCATAGATGGTGTTCGTAGTTTCATTAATTATTACGTGTATATATATATGTATATATGTTTGTGTGTATACATAAAAGAATTACTTCTACCGCACCCCGACCATTCTTTTTTTTTTCTTTGCCCTTGGAATTAGTATTTTGAGACTTTGTAGTTTATTGGGTTTTTTAATAAATATAATCATGTCTAATAAGAATTTAGTAATGTTTTCTTTAATAAAGAAGGAAATAATGTTCAATAATAAATTTAATTATGGTTTGTATGTAAATAAGAAATTGATAGTTTTTGAAATTAAAAATATAAAAATACAAATTGGCAACATCTGAAATGTGCCTAAGCTGGAGGCTGAGTAAAATACCAATTTTTGGCAAGTCAGTCTTTGGACGGAGTTTGCCCCGATTAAGTGGTCTGTCGTATTAGAATGTTATAGTTTATTTAAAATATTAATTATGTCTCTCCGCGATTAAATGTTAACGCTAATTCCGCCCTCGCATTACCCCGTTCGTCTGAAGTATTTCGGCATAAATAAAAAGTCAGTAAATAGTAAAATAAAAGTGTACAATTTATACCCAGTCCTCCTTTGCTTTGTCCGAAAGTTAAATGGCACCCACCGGCTGAAGCGAGCTACCCGCGTCCGTAATAAGATTCAAAGAGAAAACAAGAGTAAAGATTGAGATTAGAAGAAAGAGTAAATAAATAAAAGGGGTAAATAAGAAGGAAAGATTTTTGTTCACTACATTTTTGGAGGCTAAACCGTGTTCCTTTATGTTAATATAAAGGCATCCCCACGTCTTCTGTACGAGTCTTATATTTCGACCAAATACATTGCTATCCTTTTTTTGTATTTATAAAATTAATAGATATTTTTTTACGGTAAATTAAACAATAAAATGCATTCTGTACCTCATTTGTAAGCAAATTCTGTTACTCTTCCTTAAAATTTCATTGTACCTATAATTCAGCATGGCGCACGTCATTTTTGAAATTTCTTCTGATAGCGCCATTTTCGAAATCTTCATGGAGTCAGACTCTGTTTTGAACCGTTTCGACTCCAAATTTTGACCCCAAGATTAACAGTCTGAGTCGGTTTTCTTTTCTTACCATATCGGCCGTTATTTTGTTTTCTTCAGATTTTGTTTTCTTCACTCGTGGAGAGAGACTTATTTAAAATTTAGAAATCCTGTCCGATGGCTCATTTCTTTTTTTTTTCCTCCAACTTTTATTACCCATTATACAGCCTATCTATTTTGTGTTTAAAAATCGTTTTGTGTTTGTTTTCGGCATTAATAATAATTGTGATAATTAGAGTTAGGATTGATAGGCACTAAAAAATCAATAATAGGTAGGCAAAAAGGCACTAAAGAAGCCCTAAAAAAGTCGCTTAAATAGGCACTAAAAGCTAAAAAAGGCACTTAATAGGCATTTCTATTTTCCCACTTTTCTCTTATTATTGTTGACTTACAGTAAACCCATTTGCAGTTCTGATGAATATCAGGATTTTTATTGTAAAAAATAAACTAAACATCTCAAAAACCATCAAACATTTTATTTGAATCAAAGTAAAATCCAAACATTTAAACTATCTTCTTACAAAAACTCAACTAAACTATAAATTGAAATGGCAATTGATGATTAAAAATTTTTCAAGGTTCTGTGGCTTAAATTGACATCGCCTGTCACTCAATACATTTTTATATCAAGAAAACGACCTTCCGACATCGCAAGACGTAATTGGTGCGAACTTCAAAGATGCTAATTCGCTTGGCTCAAAGTCCAGAACCTCCTGACACTCTTTTGAACACTATTGAAACGTTCACGTTTGCCAACCAGGATTGCGTCTGAGAACATTTTCAAATTTTGCTACCACTTCTTTCCCTACGTTACCAGGAACCTGGCTCAGCTCCTTCCTTAAATTTTGAACTATTTCCACTGCTTCAACAAACGGCAGGCCTCTCTCCTCCAGCTTGGTTATGGTCCCTGGCACCCGTCCGAAATTGGCCATGATGTAGGCCAGGTCTCCACGAAGGGTTAGACACGATAAGGCCTCCTTCGCTTCTCCTATCACGACTGCCTCATGCTCGTCTGAGTTTTCAACGACCTGCAACAAAAAACAGAATTAAGATGAAATGTGCTTTGCTGCTTTTGAAATGGCTGTAGAAGAATGTACTAATTAAACTGAATATGTTTCGTACCTTGGCAATTTCGCTGATATTTTCAACATAATACATGGCAGCTCGAAGCCAGGAAACCCATCGAGTCAAAACTGGCTGAGGTGGCAAGGGTGTTTCTGGAAGAGCTGCCTTGAAAGCGGCAATTCGTGAAGGTGCCTTGAGAAAGACCTTCTTCACCGATGATACAAGTGCATTTACGTTCCGAAAATGTCCCCAGATGTTTTCTGCCAGCCGATGGAGAGCATGAGCCAGGCAAGTCACATGCTGAAAAACATTACTGAAAAACAAACTTAATTACTGCGCCATGCATTAAAATAAATCAAATTAACAACAAACAAAAAGCTATTATTCTCTATTCATTATAAGAACCCAACTTAACTTAATAATTTCTTTAGATACCAATCTTTTTTTTTTTCAGAAACTACAGAAAACGACAATTTTTAGGGTAACTAAATTATAAAATGCATTAGTCGAACGTCGAAGTTGGTTGTTCGATTAATTAAATTAATATTAAAATAATTTGAAACAATTTGTTTTTCACCACTCTACCAATTTATCTTTAGGATGCTATTAAATTCGAAAAAGCTCACATTATCACTCATTGTTGGAGCGTCAAATTCCCTCACATGCATTTGTTTACATCGAGTGGGTTTGTTATTTTGGATAGAGAATAAAAAATGTTGCAACGTACCTCTTTGGAACAAGGTTGGCAGAAAATAACTCTACCATCCGTAGTGAAGTTTGAGTCCTTCTTGATCCACTGCCTGAACAGAACACTTTTGGCTGTCTTGTCCTTAGGCATTTTTTCTCACTTATAAAAAAAGCTGTAAGCACAAACGTGAGATTTTATTTAGCAAAAGCACTTGAACAAAGACACCACGTTGCACGCACCAAACAAAATGATCGAGGCCGAACGCGTCACAATGACGTATTGTGATCTGATTGGCTGTATTTGGCTGACGTATTGTGATCTGATTGGCTGTGCTGGTTGCCTCAGGACTAGCCTCGGTTTTTCTATCCCCTGCCCTATTTAGGCTAACAAGTTTAAAAAAAAAAGCGAGTTATTTTGCTTTACTTTGTACAATAAAATTTAAAAAGGCATATATAGGCACGTATTTTAAAATTAGGCACTAACCATCAAAATAGGCGTTCATAGGCACTATAACATTTAATTATAAACATCCCACAGTCCCGAAATGGATTTCTCTAAAAGAAGCCTATGAATCTATAAACGGGAATAAAAAAGGCAAAAAGGGCAAAATCCGGTCTCTAGTGATAATAAATAATTAGTAAATAAAGCATAAATGGAGTTAAATTATTTGAGTTGTAATTAAATTGATATGCATTTTTATACGGTAGGTCTACAAGGTTGAAGGGTATATGTAACGCATTTCTAGGTGTATATATACAGTATATGTATATAGTAGTGAATTGTAAAAGAGTAAATAAGTAACGAAATTTTCCAGTATCTAGTATTCAGGTTTTACGGTTATTCTTTGGCTGGATATATATAAGTAAAGGTTTCAAGCCGACACATGAACATCATATGTGTATAATTTTAAGGTAGCTTTAGAATTTTAAGGTACATCAGTGTAATTTTAAGGTGTAAGTGAAAAAATAATGGTCAAAGACACTAATTTATATTGGGTCGATTCGGACTGATTGAGGCTATTGTGCTTGCCGTATATAAATTGCGTGAGAATTTTTTTATTTGAAATACAGGAATTGTTTTAGCAGATTCTTTTGATAAATTAATTTTGTTTTTTTTAATTTTCTCATACATTCATTTTTATTTTATAAGTGGGCTGATTTTTTTGTCTATTTTTTCATTCTGTCATGAGTTTTAATGAAAATTCTATACATACATACATACATAATATATATATATATATATATATATATATATATATATAAAGGGTGATCCAGAGAAATGGGACCCAAAAGAAAACCCCTGTAACTCTTAAAGTATAAGTCCTTTTATAAAATCGTACGCATCATTCGAAAGAGGATAGTTACAAGTTTGTACAGGATTGTATAAGTTTTGACAATACAAGACAAGATAAGATACAAAACAAAATAAAAGTGTTAGTTAAAACTAACCCTTCAAGATGACTGCATGGACTGTGGAACAGCTGCGTTTCATAACTGAGCAATATTATGAGCATGGAAGAAGTGTAGTTTCAGCTCAAAGATCTTTCAAGACAAATTCTGATGTCAAAATCACCTTCTAAGAGCTGAAACTACACTTCTTCCATGCTCATAATATTGCTCAGTTGTGAAACGCAGCTGTTCCACAGTCCATGCAGTCATCTTGAAGGGTTAGTTTTAACTAACACTTTTATTTTGTTTTGTATCTTATCTTGTCTTGTATTGTCAAGACCTATACAATCCTGTACAAACTTGTAACTATCCTCTTTCGAATGATGCGTATGATTTTATAAAAGGACTTATACTTTAAGAGTTACAGGGGTTTCTTTTGGGTCCCATTTCTCTGGATCACCCTTTATAATATATATATACATATATATACATACATACATATGTTAATCACTCCGTCTATGGCCTTGGTTGGTTCGAAGTCGACGGGGGTTCTGGTTAGGAGGCAGCAACGGATTTGTTACTCGCAGTAGTTTCTTCTATACTACTCTCCGAGTTCTTCTATAGTGCTTCGGAGGATTCTGGGAGGCTTACTAAATTCTCTGAAGGTTCCCCGATTCTTCTTATAACATATTGGGAAATTATTTTTCTCTATTTAAGACTAAGTTCTCTGAAGGTTCCCCCGATTCTTCCTATAACGTATCGGGAAATTATTTTTCTCTACTTTATTGACTGATTTCTCTGAAGAGAGCAAGGCTCGGAGAAGATAAAAAAACCTTTCTTTTACTGTAATTTACTGCTAAAATGTACAGGCAATGCTCAGTCCCTAAGTTAGATTAGACTTTTACAGGGGGAGAGGTTCGACCTCTTTCGACCATGGCTCAGGCCGGAATTTAAAAGTGAGGAGGCCCTCGGCCTCCTCGAGGAGGGCTCCGACCTCCTCGCTGAAGGGCTGCTAAGACAGGAGTATTGAATTTACAATACAAGAATTAAATAAGTCTAAATTTTGGGGGAGTGCAGTTGAGGGTTAAGTTCCCCGCTTTAACTGGCGATCTAAACACTTCTTGGACGTTAAACATAATTTAAACACATATCAGAATTTTGAAAGATTCCAAATTAAAACGAAAAAAAAAAATAAAAAATAATAATATCGCCGAGTATACATTCCTAAATGGCGACATAATGTCGGAGTAGTACATTGAGTACAACCCAAGCACATTATTAAGTACATTGTAATTTTGGTTTATTACAACTATGATTATAATTACCAATTAATTCACATTCGATTATCGTTAATTACAGTTTCATTAAAATACATTAATTACATTATATTAAATTATTACATTTAATTACAATTTTAGCAAATTGTTAATTGACATATCTAATACTGAAGTAATCTAAATAGGTGATACAATTTATATAATGAAGGAGTGTTAACCGTTGTTCTATAATTTAAAGGGGATTAACAGCAATGTTATATATTTATAGTTAACAATAATTACTCCAAATTATGTCAAATATTATTAGAACATGGTTGGTTATCAGAGTTTGAAAGTCTAATTAGCCAGCGATGAGGAAAGCGGAGAAAAATACGGTGTACTTTTCATTGGAAGTACATGGACGTTAATGATAACGTAATACATAAGTAATATAGAATTTGAATGACAATTAGGTACAAATAGTAAGTACAAGTAATTAGAACGGGGAAAAATATGTGACGTAAGTAGACAACGAACCAGTGGCTTGTCAGGGAAACAATACAGTATATTATAATAATATAACATAACATCTTAACGTTATAAATTGGTAGCAGAAGCAAGAGAGAAGATTTCAAATTCAGATGCTTGCTTTTGGCGACATCATCGGAATTCGAACATTCAGTTCAGCATTAACGAATAACTTGCGGGAGGTGAAATAATTAAAAGAAAAAGTAAAAGGAATACATGTGGTCGTATTTACATGTACGTAACTATTTCGTAATCATGATCACATGGGACATGTACGAATGCACAAAGTATTGTATACATATCGGTACGTTACACAATAAGTTGTGTGCGTAATACAGAGATGAGTAAACATGGACTGATAGGTTGATAGGGCATAAATAGACAATAAGTAGATGAATGAATAAGTAATAAAATTAATAAAGGATAGCGGTCAAGAAGGGACATGGATGTATGAATGAATATGGTCGAATAATATTTATACTGCATAACACCAGACAGGACACAACATATAAATAATGACTTATAGAGAATGAAGTTTTTATTATTATTAAAGAATTTACCATACATTGAATACGAAAGATATTCACATACTAAACATGTGATTCAGTATTCAAGGTACAGAAAACGTGAAGAGAATTAAGTTACTTTATGACGTCATAGTTTATCAAATTATGCAATACGTTAATTCATAATTAATACGCCATAGTTATTTAATTCGTACGTACAGGACAAGTCATTATTGGGAGAAATTAGAAGAAACGAATTTGAGAAATACAGTAATGAAAGATTTATAGCCAATGTACAAAGAGTGAGTGAAACTATTAATTAAATATATATACTTATACGAGTATACAGTAAATATTAAGGAATATTAAAAAAATGAAACAATTCCCAATTATTTGGCAAAAATAGAAAGCAAATCAAAATTTTATCCAAACTCGCGTTAGACGATTTTGGTTCTTATGTAAAAATGAATATTTGAATATGAAGATTATATAGGACTTATTTATTCTTCATTTTTACACATATATACATACATACATACATATACATACATACATACATACACACATATATACACATATATATACTCATATATATACACATATTTGTGTGTATATATATATATATACACACACCTCTATATATACACACACACCTATATATATACATATATATATATATATGTGTATACATATATATATATATATACATACATATATATATATATGTTAACCCCTCTGTCTATGGCCTTGGTTGGTTCGAAGTCGACTGGGGTTCTGGTTAGGAGGCAGCAAATGATTTGTTACTCGCAGTAGTTTCTTCTATATTACTCTCCGAGTTCTTCTATAGTGGTTCGGTGGATTCTGGGAAGCTTACTAAATTCTCTGAAGGTTCCCCGATTCTTCGTGTGACGTATCGGGAAATTACTTTTTCTCTAATTAAGACTAAGTTCTCTGAAGTTTCCCCGATCCTTCTTATAACGTATTGGGAAATTGTTTTTCTTTATTTTAATGACTAAGTTCTCTGAAGAGAGCAAAGCCCGAAGGAGAGGATAAAGACAGACTTTTCTTACTGTAATTTACTGCTAAAATGTACATGTAGTGCTCAGCCTCTAAGTTTAATTCTGAATGAATATGGAAGAAATTTTGTGGGTTTATATACCCATAATTTGCTAACATCATTATTATTAAATGTTGACTTGTGTCGTTTCTATTCACTAAGGCTGCATTATTTTTGCAGAATATTTGAAAATAAAGTAAATTTTTTTGCTGTGGCAATGTTTAAACAGATAAACAAGACATTTGAAGATGAAGCCATATTTTTATCTTAAACCGCGTATTTTCAGATCTGATGTTATCAACTTATCACGATCTGCCGAGTTAACTAGAAGTGAAAATTGAATTATGCATCTTCACACTAAAACATGCATATGAGCAAAAATCAAAGGCTTAAGATTCACAATCAAATACCCATGCAAGACACGACTTCACCCTCCACAACGAAGAGAGAATGCAAACAAAACACGAACATTGCAAAATCCAATCTGGATTCATTATCAAGCTAAATCCAAAAAAATGATTAAGAAATTTTGAAAAGAACAAGTCACCAATTATTTGGCAAAATAGGAAGCAAATCAAAAATTTATCCCAACGAAAAAAAAAAGATAATAATAATAATATCGCCGAGTATAATTTTGGTTTACTATAACAATGATTATAATTACCAATTAATTCACATTCCTTATTATTGTTAATTACAGTTTCATTAACGTACATTAATTACATCATATAAAATTATTATAGTTAATTACAATTAAATACAGTTAACTATAGTTTTACAGTGTTTCATATTTATATTAGGATAACTATTATTTTAGGATTTAACACAAAGTACATGGACACATATTTATAACATAACACACATAATATAAAACATAATAATGTTTTCGGATTAGAAGCAAGCAAGAGAGGAGATTTCGTTTTCAGACTTCCGCTTTTGGCGTCGTCATCGGAATTCGAACACTTGCGTTAGCATGAACGAATATCTTGCGAGAAATTAAATAATTAAGAAAAAATAAAATGTGTACATGTTAACGTACTAACATGTAAGGTAACTACGTACGTAATCATGATCATTAGCGGACATGTACGAATGCATAAAGTTTTGTACACATATCGGTAGTCACCCAATAGTTTGTGTGCGTGATATATAGACGGACACGAGTAAACATGGACTAATATGTCAATAGGGCATAGGTAGACAATAAAATATAATGGAAGTAAAGGTTAATGGAAATAAAAGATAATGGACAAGAAAGGAAATGGATGTATGAATGAACAACATATAAATAATAATATGTTGAAGAATTTACCACACATTGAATACTAAAGACATCCAAACTTGCATTATGCGAGTTTGGTCCTTATGTAAAACTGAATATTTGAATATAAAGATTATATAAATATAAGAACTGTATGAATATAGTGAATATAAAGATTGTAATGAATATAAGGTTTTATATAAAGATTATATAAATACAAGGATTAAGTAAACAAGTGGATTTATATAAATATACGAATTATATAGGAATTATTCAGTTTTCATTTCTTCACACAGATATATATTTATATATATATGTGTATATATATGTGTATATATACACACACACATATATATACATATATATATGTATACATATATACACACACACACACACACACACACACACACATATATATATACAGGGTCCGCAAAAAAAAAGGAGCATGACGAAAATGTTTACTGTACATTTATTTTTACACATAATGACAAATAACTTATATTAGGCAAATAAGCAACAAATAAACTAAGTTAGTACCAAATTTCATGTCAATACGTCAAAAATTAAAGAAAATATAAAAGTTTTACTACAACATGTCATATAATTTTACAATTTCCAAAGAAAACGAAATTATAAGACTAAAAAAATTGTTCGATATGTTTGCCAGAAACCTCTACAACCCTTCGTAATCGGGGCCTAAATTGATCTATAGCTTTATCTACTTGATCTTGGGTAATTTCTTCCCATTTTTGTACGATAACTTCTTTCAAATGTTCGACATTTCGGATCTTATGCTTGTACACTTTCTCAGCCAACATTTCCCATATTCCGTAGTCTACGGGATTCAAATCTGGACTATTAGGGGGCCAATCTTTTGGGTAAAGCAATTCAGGAACATTATTTTCTAAAAATTCAATAGTTGACTTAGCGGTATGCGCCCGAGCGCCATCCTGTTGGAATAAGAAGTAACCATTATTCGCCAATCGTCTCATTTCGGGCAGCATTTGTTCCAACAAAGTTTCAGTGTAATAGCGGGCGTCTACTTTGATGTTTGGCTCTACGAAAAAAACAGATGTCTTGCCTAGTTTAGACACACCGACCCATACCATTACGCTGGCAGAAAAATGATTACGGGTAGCATAAAGTCTATCATCTGGTATTTCATTTTTATGATTAACTCTTGAATACACTCTGTCATTTTGGGAATTTCGCGGTGGTTCTACCGTAAACTTCTTTTCGTCAGTAAAAAAGCCGAGGTCTACTTTTTCTCGAGTGATATTTCTTAACATGCGTTCAGAACAAACAACTCTTTTCTGTTCGTTAATTTCAGTTAATTTCTGCCCTTGTATCCGTTTAAAAGGTTTCAGTTCAAGGTCGTTTTTAATAATGTTTCTGACGCTACTTTCGGATATGCTCAACTCATTAGCAATTCTTGACGGTGTCACGTGAGTCCCTGGTCTGCCTTCTTGACTACAAATTCTTAGTTCCACATCTCTGATGTTTTCTTCGGTTCGAACTGATCTTGGCCTCCCGCTTCCTTGTTTCCTTTCAGTACTTTCAGTTTCGTCGATTTTTCTTAACAGCTTGTCCAAACCTCCTTTCGACCATGGTTTATTCGGAAACTCTTGTAATAATTTTATTGCGCCATAATTTTTATCAAGTCTATAATGTTTTATTAATATTTTATCTTCTTCAGAAAAGGGCATATTATCATTTTTATTGATTAAAATTATTTAGGCATCTGAAAAAAATAATTTAAAATGAGAAAAACATTAAATTTTTACGCGGAAATTCATTTTTTTAGTCATTGCACGTTTGTGGCCATAAAATCTTTATTTTATGACCAATTTTGATGAAATTTGTTTTATACAACTCTGGGCTCTTTTATCTTTAGCTAGATATATAACATTTAAGGGTCCGGCAAAAAATGCGGGCGTGAGAGCAATTTTCGTCATGCTCCTTTTTTTTTGCGGACCCTGTATATGCGCTAAAATCACAGAATAACACGTGATCTTATTAATAAGCAAACAACCACAGGGAAAAGGAAAAGGAAACACGAGGTCCGAGCGCTTTCGTGATATATTTACATCTTCAAGGAGAAACAGAAAATAGGAAACAGAAAATATTTTCTGTTTCTCCTTGAAGATGTGAATATATCACGAAAGCACTCGGACCTCGTGTTTCCTTTTCCTTTTCCCTGTGGTTGTTTGCTTATATATATATATATATATATATATATATATATATATATATGTTAGGGTGTCACTTATTTTTCAACTTTTAAGTTTCCGTGCTCTGATCCCATCAAAGTAGGTCATATGATGTAAAAAAACTGTGTACAAAGTTTTATTGAGATATTTTAATATTTAGAGGTCACTCAACGGCTTCAAATTATTGGATACGAGATTCTCAGAAAGTGTGAATATAAACAATTTTCAAATGTATTTAAACAATTTATTATGTTCCAACATTAGCAGGAAGTGCACACGACATTATCATAATATTAAGATGAAGTACATTAACATCAGACAGTAGCGTAATTATTATGATTAATCATAATTTCCACTCAAGATATGCTTTTGTCCCCATGTCCAATGCTTGCGAGGGTCTTCAACAACCTGGAGAAGAAACTGGAGTTGTTCTTCATCTTTGGATAGGTATCCAGAAAAATCATGGATGAGAGCAACTCCACGTTCAGCGAAGTCATTTGTTACAGTATGATTTTTTACAGTCTCTTTCGCAGTCTGGTAATGGGTATCCTCTTCTCATTGCTCAGAATTTTTCTCCAAGAATTCATCTGGGAGGTTGAGCTTCGTGAACAATGATTTTGTGTTTTTTGTTACAAAGTTTTCCAAGCTTTTCTCTTTCACAGTATCCAGGTCAACAACCACACGCTCTGGAGGGTTCTCTTGTCCATCAACACTAGTCATAGATATAACCATGCGAGTTTTGATATCAAGGAGGACTAAAAGACTAAAATAACACACACTAATGCAAACACATCCTACCATTAAGGCGACTGAAATGATACTGGGGTGAGGCATAGAAAGGAAGCGCATTTCAGTTTAGGACAAGTAACGACGAGTCATCAAAATTTTAATGGCCTTGAGCTACCACTAAATATTAATATTTTCTCATGAACTTCATAATCAACGTTTTTACATGCAATGTCACATTTCTAGAGTGTCAGACCGAAACTTCTTGATGGTTCAATTCTTACCATACAAATAAGTGACACCCTAATATATATATATATATAGGCTGACCATACGTACTGTTTTGAACGGGACAGTACCGTTTTGTATGGGTTTTTGTATGGGTTCTGTCACTGAAGAATAATTGTAAGCTCAATATGTTTATGTACTTACTTTTTCATGAATACAGAATATTACATAACCCCCGTCCCTTTTTTGCCATCCCAATGTCCCGTTTTTGTCTCAAGGAAATATGGTCAGCCTATATATATATACATTTAACTGCAAACACGCAGTATAATTAACGTAAAGAACGACCCTTGTATAGGAGATATTCCGCGCAAGATGAGAGAGAGAGAACGAAACAAATGAAAAAATGAGGTAACCACCCGGGAATCGAAGAAGAATTACGGCATTTGAATGAGTGAGGCCCATGGTGTAATGGTTATCATATCTGACCGGCAATCGGAAGATCCCGGGTTCGATTCCCGGGTGGTTACCTCATTTTTTCATTTGTTTCGTTCTCGCTCTCTCATCTTGCTCGGAATATCTCCTATATATATATATATATATATATATATGGATAGATAGTTAGACTTATAACTACACTTTTATTTATTTTATCTTTGCCTTGTACTGATTTCAAATGCCTGCTTACAGGTACGAAATCGCCGGCTCTTGTGGTCCCGACAAGCCGATACCCGTAACCTTGCTGTCATTCCAGTGTGGAATGAGTGTCAATCGGTTTGAGGAAATTGTTCAGAGCCTCCATTTTGCGGGTAATTCTAAACAACCATCTGGTGACAGAATATTTAAAGTTCGACCCTTATTTGAGCATTTTAACAAAATTTTCTTTGAGCTAGCTCAGCCTCTTCCACTGACATGGGCTACCGATGAAGCTATGAAGCCTTATTATGGACGACATGGCCTAAAACAGTTCATTCGAGGAAAACCTATTAGATTCGGTTACAAGCTTTGGTGTCTTTGCTCTCAGGAAGGTCTTATAAAATTCAAACTGTATGAAGGAAAGGATACCGGTCATGAGAAAGGGCTTACTGTTGGTGAGTTTGTAGGGAAGTCAATGGCAAAGGGTGTTGTTCCACAAAGTAGTCATGGGTACATAGATAATTATTTTACTACTTTGCCCTTACTTGACTCGTTCAGGGAAGCAAACTTCAACCTTACTGGTACTATTCCTAAGGATAGAATTAAAAGTGTCCCTTTATCTAATATGAACCAAAAAAAAGAGAGGTAATGCTGAAGTATTCAAAGAAAAAACAAGAAAATTGTAGTTTGCCATTGGCAAGATACCAGCGATGTGATAGTCGTTACGAACAGGACGGAGAGTGTTCCTCTAACTTTGGGGAGATGCAAACGCTGGTCAAAAAATTCGTGTAAAGTTGTAGTTCTCTCACAGCCAATGTTGATACAGCAGTACAATCAAGGAATGGGAGGAGTGGACTTGTTCGATCAGTTCCGAGGAAAATATAGGGTGTCATTTCGTAAGCGTATCTGGTAATATCCTCTGGTTAGATTCGTTTTGAACGCTTCTATAGTTATTATACAGTGGTGGGCGCGGTACCAAAATTTGGGGGTGCGTTACGCGGTACTGCGGTACCTCAGCATGCCCAGTGCGTTACGCGGTACTGCGGTACTTTTTCAGGTCCCCCTGGTGCGTTCCGCGGTACTGCGGTACTGCGGTACTGCACACAAGAACAACACAATTAATAGCACATATTTTCAGAAATTGCATATCGGCGATTTCGCACCTGAACTTTCTGCCATAATGGCTAAAAATCGATCTTTGTCACAGAAATGTAACACACCGTGCAACGGCTCAAAAGCAAGCACTGCACTGAGGCGTTGTGATAGGATGGCAACGTAACATGTTCTGAACGAAAACTTAACGTGTCTAGAGTTAGGCTGATGCAACACACGCAGCATTCGTCTTACTGTACTCCTGTAATAAGGTTTACTTCAAAAAAAGTGTTAATTTTCTGAAAAGTCGTGTTTGTCGGTACCGCGGAAAGTACCGCGGGAAATTTGAATGCGGTAGCGGTACTGCTGTACTTTCAGCGATCCTTTGCGGTACTGCGTTATGCGGTACCGGTTTGGTAGTGCGGTAGTACCGCAGTACCGCAAAAATTACCGCAAGTGCCCAGCTTTGAATTAGTTAATGGATGGCTTCTCTATAGAAAGATCCATAATATCACCGAACTAGATTTTCTCAGGGAAATTGTTAATGTTTTTCTGAAACCATCTGAAAGACCAGGTAAGCTTGTACCACTACAATCACCTGATGCAATACGCTATGATGGGGTTGACCACAACATTGTAATGGGAAATACACAGCGTAGGTGTGGAGTGTTTAAAAAAAATGTAAAACCAATGTGCACAAAATGTGATATGGCATTACACACTCAATGCTGGGTGAAATATCATACTCGAAAAATAGGGGCTAAATGAAGTCTTATAATATGAATATTTTTATGATAAATTAGTATTTTTTATTTCATCCAACATCAAGTAAATGTTTATTTTATTTCATTTGGAAGTTTTTCGAAAATAAATTGATTTTAGTGGAAGTTTGTGTGTTTTATTAGTGTTTTATAGCCTATATGAGCTTTGATGCGTATAGTACGTGGTGCCCATCTGAATGGGAAATCGACGGAAGACCACCATTGTGCCCATTTAAATGGGCGCTTGATAACTCAAAGGTAAATGGATACATTTAAAAAATTCAAGCGTTAATAGCAGTTTTATAATCATAATGTACTGTATATATACATATTAGTAAGTTTTGAAAAGCACAACGAGTATCATGCGCTAATGGGTTAATTTGGGTATAAATAATGAAAAATGTTTTTTTACGTTCGCGCGTTTGCATAGAAAATTTACAAAATCATTTAATGACGTAATCCTGTTTGATTTGGTAAGGAATATTTTTATAGAGGTTCGCTTACAACAAAAAGTGAACACTCGCTTCATAATACAGTAAAATATTTTAATTTTTGTTTACATAGTTGGTTGCGCTGTATTTTTTGGTTCATCATATCTTTTCTTATTTAGAATAACGATGAAAATTTGTATTTAGCTTTACTTGGAAACGATAAATTATTAGAATTCTTGTAATTTACAGACCATGCTGGGTTTCGTGTTGAAGGAGAGAGTTGTCTCTCAGATGTAATTTGTAAATTATGAGTTTTCTTCATGGGAAATTTAGCATTGCAGGTTGGAATTAATGTATTACTTTTTTTCGGTATTAATATTTAAAATATGTAATTTAATGACTGTTTTGGAAACTTATTTTTTAGACTTCATTTGGGTTTCCTCGGGCAAATGGAAATCTAGATTGATTGATGACCAGAAATGGAGCATTTTAAGATTGCCAGCAACGTTTTTGTAGTATCTATTTCCGCTCCCCACAAAGAGTAAGAATTGATGACGTGACGTTTCTGGTTTTCATTTTTGTCTTTTGTATTTAAATGTATCGATGTAATTTCTGAAGGTAGTTGGAATAATAATAATTTTTTAATTATAATAACGGTTACTATGTATGGGCGCGCTTATATTTATACTGTGCAGTATTGTTTCCTTGCGTTTGATGATTTTTTCATTGTCTTTTTTATTATCTTCTCCGATGTAACTGCAATGTGACCTTATTGGTAGCTAGGCTGTGATTAAAATTTTTGCGAAATTCTGTAAAAATCGTCATATTTTTCGGTAAATTTGGCCAGAGCAAATTGTAGTTATTGTTTCGAAGTGAAGTGTCGAGAAAAATTTGTAAATTAAATGAGGAAAGTGATAATCAGTCCGAGTACAAACTTTTAGATATTTTTTTTTAATTTCGAGAGGATCGATCTGGAAGCAACTAAGTTGAATCCGAATTCCATCCGTTGCGTTCAGTTGACCCGAATTAGGTGATCGATCACCGACGATGAGAAAAAAATAGAGAAGAGAAGAGAGAGAGAACGAGAGAACCAAAACCGAATGCGCAGCGACTTAGTGCAGGGGAGTTTCGATCGAAGTTGATCTACTAGTAATTTCAGGCAGTCCTTGTCCCGCTGCTTGATGCTTTGCTCATTATTCGTTTTAGCACTCGATTCGTTGTGAAACCACCTACGACCAAGTAGTCGTTTGATTAATGCTATGTAGGGAGTCTTTCAGCTGGACGAAGGAGGAGCAGCGTTCACCGACAAATGTTGAGATGAGAGAGGCGAGTTTCTTCGTCGACTTCTAGAATTGCAAATTCCGTCCAATTCAGGTGCGTGGTTTCACTTTCAGTAAATCTCCAGGCCCTGATCCTCTTTGAATTGGACGACTCTTTTTCTTTTTAGCCATTTTTGGAGAGAGAGCTGAACCTCAAGCGTGGTAATCTGTTGCATGGTGATGCAACCCCTTGCATTCTAGTGAAGTGAGCAGGAGAGCTGCGATTGAAATTTTAAGAAGTCCGTTGTCAACGTTGCGGATTGTTATCTAAACAACGTCCAGAAATTAATGAACACTGATTAATTTTTAATGAAATTATAAGTGAAAGGGTGCGATTATTGCCCAAATTTGTTTTTTGTTTTGTTTAATAGTATGTGTGCTCTGGTCATTAATTTTTTATAAACATTTTCTTGTTCTTTCTGTTTCCCTGATAGTAACTATGTAACTATAAGAATATTTTTCGGATGTAAAGCGATCTTTGATGGGGAATCGCTGGAATAGATTGTAAACTTCAAATATGTTGTAACCAATTGAGAAAATTGTCGTATATTTTACACATAACAACTTTGTTAAAGGTCTTACTTTTGATTATTAGTGTGAAATGCTATTTTATGCAAATGTTGTGAAAATTATAAATTTTTCTTTCGATTTTATAAAATGATACAAAATATCTAATGTGTGGAATTTGTCATTGAAATGATTTCTTGTTTGTTCTAACTTTGAACTTTAAAAAAAAAAAGAAACAAAACTGAAAAATAAATAAATTTGTTGAGTAAATAAATAAATTTGTTAAAAGAAAATAAATAAGTTTTCCAAGTTAAAACTTATTTTCAAGGGGGGGATACGAGTGTAGTGTATTGGGTTTTTTAATAAAAATAATCATCTCTAATAATAATTTAATTATGTTTTTTTTAATAAAGAAGGAAATATAAACATACAAATTGGCAACATCTAAAATGTGCGCAAGCTGGAGGCTGAGTAAAATGCCCATTTTGGCAATTCAGTCTTTGGACGGGGTTTGCCCCGATTAAATGGTCTGTCTAAATGGTCTGTCTAAATGGTCTGTCTAAATGGTCTGTCTAAATGGTCTGTCTAAAATATTTCGGCATAAATAAAAAGTCAGTAAATAGTAAAATAAAAGTGTGTAATTTATCCCCGGTCTCTTTTCTTTGTTCGAAATCATAATGCCGGCCATGGCTACCCGTTTGCCGGTGTTTATAAAGTACAATGAAACGAGTGTAAAGAGAAGAAAGAGTAATGATAAAAGTAATTGAATAAAATAAAGTAAATAATGAATAGTGAATGAGGGGAATTACTACATCTTTGTGATTATATTATATATATATATATATATATATATATATATGTATTACATACACATTTTGACTGCAAACAACACACAGTATAATTAATGTAAAGAGCGATGCTTGTGTAGAAGAGCGTTCCGCACAAGATGAGGAGGGAGAACTAGCAAATTTTTCATTTGCTCGTTCTCTCTCCTCATCTTGTGCGGAACGCTCTTCTACACAAGCGTCGTTCTTTACATATATATATATATATATTATGTATATATATATATATATATATATATATATATATATATATATATAATATGAACAGAAGGATCAACACAACGGCAAACATTTTCATTTATTTGTACTTCAGACGTTTCGACAAATCTTTTGTCATCATCAGTGAATTAAGTCTTAAAACCTTAAAACAAAAGTAAAAAGTGAAAATTACATCAATACAATATTAAAACCCCTAAGGAGAAGTCAATAGCTTTGATATTAACCCAGAGATATGGCCGATCGACATTGAACTATTACAGACAATGTGAAAGAGTCTATTTGAAACTTAACAAGGCTATTTGTGATGAGAGTTTCTTGTCTAAGTGCAAAAGTTATAATATTGTGCCTAATTTCCTTAGATTTAAACTTTATAATAAACGCCTCCACAACTCCAAACTATATAAATCATGGCAACATAAATTATTAAATTTGGAGCTTCAATCGAAAACTAAAACAGTGAGTTTTCTCAAGCTGAAATATAAGAATTCTCTCTTTGGTCTAAAATCTAGGGTGTCTTATATTGATTATCATTGTTTAGTTATTAATTTCAAACTTGCTGTGATAAAATTGTCAATAGACATAAAAGGATACATGCTGCCAAATTGGAAAAATTGGGAATCACTCAGTCGTTTTTTAATAATCCAGATAATTTTATTTTTAATTTCTCTAATAGAGTTTAAGTATAGAGAGAAAGAATATTGTCGTTAGGCTTAAATTTTGATCTACCTAATTATAAACTAAATTTTTTAAATATTTCTCTGGCTTTGAAAATCTTCTCATGAATATTAAGAATTGTGAGATCCGACCAAATTTCTCGTTTCATAACTTGGTAAAACAAGTGGAGAGCATCTCTTTTAAGAATTTTTAAATTTTAAACCCCATAAGGTGTTTTCTCCCCTCTTTAATAAGCAAGATTTTAAAATTCTTAATAATTGAAAAAGGATAACTCTGTCATCATTACAAAACCGGATAAGGGTAAAGGAGTAGTGCTGATTGATTCAACAGTTTACATAAATAGAATGGAGACAATTTTGTCGGATACGTCTAAATTTAAAAGGGTAAAAGAGAATGTTCTGTCTAAATTACTTAAACTCGAAGATAAACTTAATAGGTGTTTGCGTAAATTAAAAAATAGTAATATTATTGCTGACAATACATACAATTTTTTATTTGCTTCTGTTTCCAATCGAGGAATTCTATATGGTTTACCTAAAGTCCATAAGCCAAATTTCCCACTAAGACCTATTCTTTCGGCATGTGGTACATTCAATTATAATTTAGCCAAATTCTTCGTTCCCTTGCTTTCAAAACTCACCTTTAATGATTATTTTGATTTTGCTAAAGAGATAAAAGAGATCAATCATGCCGATTCTCTTACTATGGCCAGTTTTGATGTCTCGTCATTGTTTACTAATGTCCCGTTAAAAGAAACATTAAATATCATACTAAATAAGTTATTCAATACTGATAATACTCTTATTAATGGCCTCACTCAGACTCAATTTAAAAACCTTCTCGAAATAGTGTGTTTTGATAATGTTTTCTTATTTAATAGCAACCTTTACAGCCAAATTGATGGGGTAGCTATGGGTTCCCCGTTAAGCCCAACACTAGCAAATGCATTTCTTTGCCATTACGAAGAAATTTGGTTGAAAAGTTGTCCTAGTAGTTTTAAACCCATATATTACAGAAGATACGTGGATGACACTTTCTTAATATTTAACCATCCTTCACACGTAAAACTTTTTCTTGATTATCTTAATAACAACATAGTAATATTAAGTACACGTGTGAAAACGAAACAAATAATAGTTTACCTTTCCTGGATGTTTTAGTTAAACGGGCTCATAATAAGTTCCATACTTCACTATTTCGAAAACAAACATTTACTGGCTTGGGAACCAATTATTTAAGTTGTATGTTTTATAAATATAAGATTAGTGCTATAGTAACATTATTAACAAGAAGTTACCGTATTTGTTCGGATTACTTTTCGTTAAACGAAGAATTTAAATTTTTAAAACAGTACTTTATTAACAATTACTACCCTTCACATCTATTCGATAACCAATTAAAGAAATTTTTAAATAACACTTTTGATACTAAACTCCCCATAACTACAGTACAAAAAGAAACCAGATATATTAAATTACCTTTTTATGGTTATTTATCATTGCGTATTCGAGGTGAATTGTCCAAACTGCTCAAGTCTAGTTATCCCCAAATAAATTTTAGATTCGCCTTCGTCAACCCACTTAAATTATCAAATTTTTTAAAGTTCAAAGATGAATTCCCCAAAACTGTATGCCCCAATGTTGTTTACAAATACACGTGCGACAGCTGTAAGGCTGCGTATATTGGCAGCACTCAACTCCAACTGGAGGTGCGCCTTTCTCAACATTTGGGCTTGTCAGTCCGTACCAACCGTCCCCTCAGTAGCCCTCCACAATCCGCAATTAGAAACCATAATAATGAAAGCGACCATCCCCTTCACAAAACTCAGTTTGAAATTTTAACTAGATCCAATAACCTTACAGAACTCCGAATTTTAGAATCTTTGTACATCTATAGAAACAAACCCTCCCTTAATAATAATAGCTCATCCTACAAATTACAACTCTTTTAACTAACCAACCGATTCTCACAGACATACCCTTTCTAATCCTCTGACCATCCAGTGTTCTCTTAGACTTTGCCAAGTATGGAGGTGGATGTAAACATTGTGTATTTACCTATTGAGGTAATTTAATTTAATTTTAGTTTTATAGTGATGAAATTTAAATGATTTTAATTTTGTATTGATGCAATTTTCATTTTGCTTTAAGGTTTTAATTTTAATGGTTTTAATATTGTATTGATGTAATTTTCACTTTTTACTTTTGTTTTAAGGTTTTAAGACTTAATTCACTGATGATGACAAAAGATTTGTCGAAACGTTTGAAGTACAAATAAATGAAAATGTTTGCCGTTGTGTTGATCCTTCTGTTCATCTGTAAGCTCCGTTTCCTTAAGGAGAAGTCAATAGCTTTGATATATATATATATATAGGTATTTCAGGAGGAAAGGTCAATACTTCGGGAGGTGATAGTATCGGTCATTGTGAGAATAAAAGTTCATATGAACATGTGTCTAATTCTAAATGGTTACGGAGATAGAGCTGTTTGAATTTGATGCGCGCGCAGCTCTTCCTCCCCCTTCCCTCCCCTATAACCTTGAACCATGTAAGCTGTAATGTAAGCATGTAACAAGCCAATCGATACCAATCGATACCATTCAAAATGCCACTGTGTAAACATTAAATGTTAGAAACAGTAATTGGTTTCTCTTTCTTGAGTACCATTAACAATGCTTTTGTATTTGTAAATTCAAACAACTCTATCTCCGTAACTATTCAGAATTAGACACATGTTCATATGAACTTTTTTTCTTACAATGACCGATACTATCACCTCCCGAAGTATTGACCTTTCCTCCTGAAACACCCTGTGTGTATATATATATATATATATATATATATACAGGGTGGGCCGTAAGTTTCCATACATAAGAAAATTTAAACGTTTGTTTTTATGTTTCAGATACCCTAAGAATATGCGTTGTAAGATCTTGTTTACTGATGAAGCAAATTTTTAGGTCAATGGAGAGGTTAATCGGCAAAACATACGTTATTGGAGTAATGCTAACCCTAACTGGCTGAGTCCGACGAAGATGCAAGGTGCCGGTAAAGTGATGGTGTGGGCCGGGATATGGGGTGACAGAATTATTGGACCAATTTTTGTCAGTGGAAATCTTAATGCCGAAAGGTATCTTAACATGTTGCAAGAAGAGATTTTCCCATCCCTGCTAAACGAGGAAGGTAACTTCCCAGTTTACTTCCAGCAAGATGGAGCTCCACCTCATTATGGTCTTCACGTGCGTCGGTATTTGGATCAGCAGTTTCCGGATGCTTGGATTGGTCGGCGTGGTCCTGTGGAGTGGCCTCCCAGATCCCCAGATCTCACCCCCCTTGATTTCTATCTTTGGGGGCACTTGAAGGCCATGGTGTATCAGGAAAAGATACGAGACATAAATCATCTAAAGGAACGTATCACCAACGCCATTACAAGCATAACGTCAACTGTGCTAATGCCTAATGCGTGTTCATCAACAGTGGGGAACACGTATTGAAATGTGTTTTCAAAACAATGGCAACCATGTAGAGCATATTATATAAATAAAAATGGTTGTCCATAAAAAAATGTTTATTTTTCCTATGTATGGAAACTTACGGCCCACCCTGTATATATATATATATATATATATATGGAAAAGTGGGCTGAGTTTTAAGGGGAATGAGGCAATGTCTTTAGAGTTTTGCTCCCACTTAGCGCGTAGGGGACGGAGTGTCGCTAGAAAATTGTACACTATCAGCCATCTAAATTTCTAAACTAATTACTATATGGCGACAAAAGGTCGCGGACCATATCTGCACAGCCAAATCTCTGAGGTAAATATATATGTAAGACCTCTTGAAGGAACAGGGTTCGCTAGATGTCTTTGTTGAGTTTTCATTTATTGTTAAATATATATATATATATATATATATATATATAGTCCAAAGCTGGGCACTTGCGGTATTTTTTGCGGTACTGCGGTACTGCGGTACTACCGCACTACCAAACCGGTACCGCATAACGCAGTACCGCAAAGGATCGCTGAAAGTACAGCAGTACCGCTACCGCATTCAAATTTCCCGCGGTACTTTCCGCGGTACCGACAAACACGACTTTTCAAAAAATTAACACTTTTTTTGAAGTAAACCTTATTACAGGAGTACAGTAAGACGAATGCTGCGTGTGTTGCATCAGCCTAACTCTAGACACGTTAAGTTTTCGTTCAGAACATGTTACGTTGCCATCCTATCACAACGCCTCAGTGCAGTGCTTGCTTTTGAGCCGGTTGCACGTGTGTTACATTTCTGTGACAAAGATCGATTTTTAGCCATTATGGCAGAAAGTTCAGGTGCGAAATCGCCGATATGCAATTTCTGAAAATATGTGCTATTACTTGTGTTGTTCTTGTGTGCAGTACCGCAGTACCGCAGTACCGCGGAACGCACCAGGGGGACCTGAAAAAGTACCGCAGTACAGCGTAACGCACTGGGCATGCTGAGGTACCGCAGTACCGCGTAACGCACCCCCAAATTTTGGTACCGCGCCCACCACTGAATATACCCTCCCCCCTTGGAGATCACATAGATACACACAAAATTCACATATATAAAAGAAGTTTAATTTCTCTATACACACCCCCACATATATATATTTAATGTACTTTTGTGGTTGAAGATCATACACACAGATATACATACATATATATATATTTTGGGGTGGTATTGTTGCATAAACCCCCTTGAAGGGTTGGGGTGGTTAAAAATGTATCACATTATGTTGCCTGCAATGTTGCAATGTTGCATGCAATTGCATTGATTCTACCTTTTTGCGGACATACTACTTGTGTATAATATTTGTTTCTGTGCATGCATTACTATTGTAAATATTTGAATTTTAAAACATATGCCATGTGATTTGTCTTTTCTCTTATCTAATTGGTAACATTTTCTTATCTATACGTTACGTGTGAGTGTGGAATATCTAGATGTGATAGGAAAAAACTAAATATACAGCTGAAAAGAGCATGCCTTTATTGCCTAGAATCACTCATTTTCATTGAAACTACTCGCAAAAAAATTTAATTCGCAGGGCAGTGTTTTTAAAGTCGCAAAGTTTTAGTCTAATATTGATATTAGCAAAGGAATTTATGTAATTTTTGTTTTATACCTAACTCTGTTATGTGATTTATATTAGCTGAAAGAACATTTAGAATTTAGGATGCTCCGTTGAAGATTATAGATTCGACACCTCTGGAGTGTCGTTAGGCATATCAAAACCTGCCAGACATCTATTGCGGGCATGAAGCCAAGTTATACAATATTAAAAAATTAAAGGAATAATACTTTAATTTATACAAACAGAATATCTTTAAATTTAAAAAAAATTATTTTCTGCGGAAAACCTTTTCCATACAAATACATGTATTATAAACATTTAAAAAATAGCATTACATTAAAATGGCGGCTGGTAAACTTCAAACTCTTACCTCATATTATTATTACTAGTACAGTTCCCGCCGCTTCGCTGACGGTTAGACAGGCTAAACTACAAAAAAAGAACCCAGCCGTGAAAATTTTGAGCTTCACATTGTGTCAACATTTCTGAATCTGGTATCTCCCAAAACCTCCTCACCCCCATTCATACAACTTGGGGGCTAACCCCCTCCCCCATTACCCCCACCCCTCCCCATTACCCCACCCATCCCCGATTACCCCCACCCCCACCCTTCCCCCATTGCTAAACTACAGAAAAGAACACAGTCATGAAAATCTTGAGCTTCACATAGCCGCCCGTAATACAATTTCTGAAATTTTTTTACAATTTCTGAATTTTTTTCTCACAATTTCTGAAAGTGTGACGGACAGACGGACAGACGGACAGCTCTCTTATTATAGTATAGATAGATAGATTATTATTATTATTATTAGTAGTAGTAGTTTTATTAGTCTTCTTATGCGTCAGTAGTGTGAGCGCAAAAGGGTAGATAGCAATTGCATTGTAATGTTGCAAATTTGCAAGACCCCCATTCTTGCAAAACCCCTCCCGTTTGTTGAAAGACCCCTTCCCCCTTTTTGCAACCCCCACCACCCAGGGTGCCAAAAAAATAAAGAAAAAAGGAGTAATGGGGGAGCGGGAGGATGACCTCTCCCCCAAACGGTTGACCCTAACTTTGTGGGACAATGTGGGACTGCCTCACCCCCCAGAAGGGTATACCTGACTAACCTAAGAGAGAGACAGAGGAGGAGAGAGAGAGAGAGAGACCATGTTTTCACCTGTACTGTCAGGCGCATAATGAGAGCTCAGGGTACCAACATCTGTTATATGTACAGTATATGGAGATGTTGCCAGATACCACTATTTATTTTAATTATTTGTATATATGGAGGGGTGTCAGATATTTATTTTAATTATTGATATATGGAATAGTTGCCAGATATTTATTTTAATTATTTATATAGGGAGGGGTTGCAAGATGTTTAATTTATTTATTTATACATGGAGGGGTTGCCAGATGTTTAATTTATTTATTTATATATGGAGGGATTGCCAGATACCACTATTTCTTTTAATTATTTATTCATTAAAACTCGTCTTGTAACGGCATTTGATTTTTCTACTTCTGTTCATTATTTCCACTGCCTACTAGAAAATAAATATACAATAAAAAATAATAATATAAGAAATACACACTTTAAATGATATATATATATATATATATAGTCTTAAATAATAGTACAGGGGAAATCTATATACACATTTACTTTCATTTTAACAATTTTAACAAACTTACCCTCTCTTTGAATTAATTGAACAGTTTCCTAATTGTTGCAATAAAGAATCCGTCTTGGTCCCATTCTTCATGCATAAAAAATTCTGTGCATTCATTTTTAATTTAGAGATTAGTTTCAAGTAGTAAAAAAATCACCATGTACTTTCGCAATCTGATTTGGAGGAGTTTAAATAAAATCGAAAATACTCTGAAGAATTAATTGGTTTTTCATATATATATACAGTATATATATATATATGGAACGTGGTTCGGATTCAATGTTAAACTGTAGGTCTAAGGTGGAATGTGAACAATTCTGAATGTCTACTTTCTGTGAAATTAAATGATTTTGCTAAGTGTGCATTTATATTGTAATTAAAAACTTATTTATCTTTTCATTGCACGTACTTCAGTCTATATCCAGCACAGACTCCATTGTTAATATTTAATAAAAAATTCAAATTATTAAGGGTTCTTTAATAAAAAAACACCCTGTACTTTCGCAATCAGATTTGGAGGAGTTGAAATAAAATCGAAAATACTCTGAAGTTTAAATTGCGTTTCCTGTTTCTACTATATATATATATATATATATATATATATATATATATATATATATATATTATAGTGGACCTAGTTTTAGCCGTTTAAGGTGATAATTATTTAATTGTATGCAATGGTTAATTGATGCAATGACTGATTGCTTATTAATGAAAGGCTGGGTTAATAATTTATGATGTCATACAGTATCACCGATGGGAATAAGTGGTTATTTGATTAGGCCCACCATACTATTGGAAGTGACCGAAATGGCAGCGAGGGTCACCAGCTTGGATTACACCCAAGCAAATTAATGTTAAGGTTATAAAAGACACCTTATAGTCTTGTATTTTATTATGAAAATAAAGCCGTTATTTATTCACTGTGATATAACAAAGAATTGACAGTAATTAATTGGTAGTTTTACGTTATGCTTATGACATAGACTTAACTAATAAGATGAAATGTTAATAGCTTAATTGACACGTAATAAGTAATGTACTCGTTGATGGTATGTAAATGGCATGCAACATGGAACATTGAATGGGCCTAGTAAATGATATAAAGAATGCACGTGCGTTTGGTACAGTGAATAGAATACGTGACACTGATTAAGTAGGCTAAATGATTGTATGGATGCACATAGAATAATTGATGCGGCCTAATAATAATGGATTGAAATGCTTGACAATGATTACACAAATATCATTTATATATAAGACCATTATGTGATGTTAAGTGATTACGCCAAGAGAATATTTAGTTAACACATAAATATATGAATTGAACATAATAACGGATGATACGCGGAATTACGGTATTGAAATGACACTTGAATTGGAAAACAGGCCTACTGCGTTCTTTCACGAGAGTCAGTTGGAATGCTTAATTACACACTTTGGGAGTATAGCCTACCGTTCGGCGGTAGGCTAATGTCGGCTTCACAAGAGTACTTAGAATAGGAGGTACTTATCTTAGGACGATGTAACCCTGTTGAAGGCGGGTTGAAGACGAACCTATTAACGTAGATTCAAGTTGTCGTTGTCCGTTAAGCCTCTCGAGATGATGGATGTAGGCTTCGTACGGAGGCCTGAGGTGATGTTACTTCTCGAGGTGCAGGCTGGCCTTAAATGATCTTGCAGGCGTAGGCCTGAGGTGCTGAATATATCTCGAGGAATGTAGATAAACTTGAAGGCTTGATGATAAATCTTAGGCCTTGAAGGAAGTAGCGGGCCTCGCCTCCGGCAGGAGGCCGGAAGGCGGTTGAAGAGATGATATCGTACAGAGTAGTCTAACGAAATGGAAGCTCTAACGAAGTGAGAAGGAGCGTGAGTGGGTGCTCGCTTTTATACGTAGTTCCTGTGACGTAGGACTTCGCACCAAATCTTAAGACGCTTTGTCCGCGCGTCCTTTAGTTGATAAGGGCTTGCGTTCGCGCCCTTTGGGAAGACACAGACTTTCCATTGTTTGATTGTTTGCCCACGTGTTTTCCAAGACCCTTTGATGATAGCGTGGAAGGAAAGGATTTCTGTCTATTTGTTGGTCTATTTCTTGTCGATCCGCTACATATATATGTAGTGAAATTTTATTCTGAACCCATTTTAAAACACTGGATTAGATCACCCCTTAGCCTCCTAATTTTCACAACGCTAATATTCTTGCGGCTCATTGCACTAATTCCGAATTATTATTATTAACAACACTATTTTGAGTTGTCGCCTTCCCGGTGGCTAACCGGTTTCTGTGTCTGACTCTGGCGGTGAGGATGTGGTTCGCACCCGCATGCTGGCTCCCTGGTTGGGCGGGTACTCGCCCTGTTACTGAATGACGAAAAAGCTATCTCTATTTACGTTATCGAAACCAGGTTTCGATTGTAGTCAATTTTAACTCCTTAAGCCTATCTTCGTCGAACTGTAGGTCTAAGGTGGAGTGCAAAGCTTGACCCTCCTCAGAATGAACAATTTGAGCGGAAGCTAATCAAAGGTTAACCAAAGGTGTTTGTGTATATATATATATACAGGGTGTCCCAAAAAAACTATATACTCTTTATAGCATCATATATTTTATAATTTCAAAAAAACCAAACAATATATTATGGAAAAAATGGGTCCTGCTCCAACCAGAGTAGCTTAAACACAACCTAGGCTACGTTGGAGATGGAAGACCTAGGCCAAAGATGAACCAGCCTAACTATTTGTCCATAAACAGGACTTCCATACTCTTTTGTTAAACAATTACAGCTGAAATGTCAGCTTATTTAACCTAAATTTAATAACCGAAGGGAAATTTATGAACTTCTTACCTTGAAACTTTAATGTTTTATTTATTGACACCAATAATGAACATTTTTATTCCGGCTTCTTTCGTCTCCCCCTCTCTTTTTTTGTCGCCCCTGTTATTATGCTTATTCAGCTTATCCCGATCTTTTTCTTCTTCTTCCCAAAACCGTGTTGCCATTTCTGGCTATGGGATCTTTTTTTCTTTTCATCCCATATTTGTTTCTTCGTTGGTGTCTTTTTAATTTTTCTCAGCAAGAGTTCATGTTCTCCTTCTGAGTTATTTTTTATTGTTATTATTTATTTTAATGTCAATATGGCTTATCCAAGATTAGGTGGGTCTTCCATTTCGGTACTCCCAAATTTTCCACACATTGGGGCCAGCCAGAAAGGAAAAATTGCATGTGAAACCCAATTTTTTCTTTAATATTTGTTAACCCATCTTAGATTACCTATAATTTATGTTTTATTTGTTATTCCATTTTTGTTTTTCCTCACTTTTTAATATAAAAAGTGTAGCATTTTATAAAGTCCTCACCTTTCCAAAATGAAAGGGTGTTGCATTTTAATTTATTTTCCATAGGAAATATTACAATACTCCAGCCCTTATCTTTTGTTGTAACATCTGCCTAGCTCGTAGAGCAGTTGAACGTTGTGGTCTACTATTTGTGGTATAGGTTATTGTAGTAGTAGGACTAGTTACATCATTTATTGAACAGGTTAGGTTTGGTATAGTTTGGGTCAAATTTTGATCATCATCAGAATCTATTATAGATTCATCTTCATGATCATTTTTGTTAACAGTAGTTGGTCCTACTTCTAGGGGGTATAAGAGTGATACATCTCTTATAGTTTCACCTGAAGCAGTTTTAAGTTTTACAACCCTGGTTAATCCATCTTCCCCAGTTTTTAGTTCTAAAACTCTACCTAATGGCCAACACTGTCTTGGTGTATTTTGTCTAATTAGAACTACATCTCCTACCCTGATTTCATTAACCCAGTCTTTGTTTTGTATATATTTATGTCTTTCTCTCAACCCAACAAGGTATTCATCACTCCATTGCTTTTTAAATTTTGTTTTTATATTTGTTATTTGTGATAATCTATTTTGCAAATCATGATTATTATCACTCCAAGGTGGATCATCCAAGGAGATATTGTAATCAGGTAGAAGGTTAATGACTTCTCCCTTAATCAAATGATTTGGGGTGAGAGGCTCTACATCATTAATATTATCCCCTACATAAGTAAGAGGTCTGTTATTGACAACATTCTCAATTTCACTAATGAGAGTGAGAAGTTCAAAGAATTCAATTTGTTTTTTACCTATTGATTTCTTTAGGCAATTCTTTATTGTTTGGATATTCCTTTCCCAGATTGCTCCATACCATGGTGATGCAACAGGGATGTATTTCCATTTTATTTTGTTATTTTGTAGATATGTTATGGTATGTGAATTTTGTAATATGTCATTTATTTGGTTTTCACCAGCCTTGAAATATGATATGTTGCATTATCTGTCCAAACAATTTTGGGTACAGAATGCTTAGCACAAAATCTTCTAAAGCTATAGACAAATGATTCTGCGGAGAGATCACTCACTATGTCTAAGCTGACTGCTCTAGAAGATGAACATGTGTAAAGTATGATGTACATTTTTTGTTCTGTTGTTCCCAGACCAACAGTCAAACTTCCTGTATAGTCTATGCCAACTGTTTCAAAAGGCCTATTAAAGGTGACTCTCTCTGTTGGCAAATCAGGAGGATTGGTCTTCCTGAAAGATCTGGAATGAATCCTTTTGCAGGTGACACAGTTATTCAAAACTGTCTTCAGTCATTCTGCCTTTGGGTATCCAATACAACTTTCTAATGGCATTTAATGTTTGTGGAACACCCATGTGATAAAGTTCATTGTGTTTCTCTCTAATAATTAGGGTTGTAATGTGATGGAACCTAGGAAGAAGAAGGGGTTGTTTACTGTTATATGTGATTTGTGATTTGTTTAATCTACCCTTACATCTTAATAAGCCATCTTTGTCAATGTAAAGATTCAAGTTTATTACCACAGAGGGTACTTTGTTCATTTGTTTACCAATTGTTAGAAAATCTATTTCATTTTTGTATTCTGTTTGTTGTATGTGGTTAATCCAATATTTGGTAGCTAGACTTGTATACATTTCATTATCATTATTTCTTTGTTTATTTATTTTCTTTAAACAGTTGTGAATGAATCTGAGACAGTAAGATGTTACCCTTACAAGTTTGCCAAAGTCAGAATAATTGTTATAATCTAATAGTGGCTCAACTTTATTTGTGGTTATCATGTTAAGTTTTACATTAATTTGTTCTGCTGGCCACATTGTTTCATCCTGAATGAATTCAGGTCCATGAAACCAATTTTTGTTGGATTTTAGTAATTTACAGGATAATCCTCTTGTAAGAAAGTCTGCAGGATTTTGTTTTGTTGGAATGTATCTGAAGGTTATGTCCAAATTTTGTCTAGCTTCTTTAATGTCTCTTAATCTGTTACGGACAAAGATGTTTTTTGAGTTTAACTCATCAGAGTTGATCCATGCCAAGCAGATTTGACTGTCAAGCCAAATATATGTAGTTGTGATGTTTACATCATGATAGACTTCATGGAGAAATACTGTTATTTTTACAGCTAGATAACCTGCAAGTAGTTCAAGCTGAGGAATAGTTTTCTTTTGTTTTAAGGGTGTTACTTTCCCCTTGGCATAGATCAAATGGCTGCCATCCTCACCTACAAGGTAAGCGCAACAGCCATACACCTTTTCACTGGCATCGCCAAATACATGCAAGGTTTGAGGTGTATCTCTGTGTCCACAAACTCTGGGAATATTTATGTTTTGTAGTTTATTGAGATCTTTAGCTAACCTTTTCCAGCTATCTTGTTGTTTATTGGTTATAGGATCATCCCAGTCTACTTTCTGTTTCCAAAATTCTTGTAAAAGAACCCTGGATCTGATAGTAGAAGGAAGGAGTAAACCCATAGGATCAAATATTTTTGAACTTTCGGATAAGATCTTTCTTTTTGTGTTAGCTGTTGTATCTAAGGTGTAGCCTTTTGTGCAGAGTGAGTCATGAACTTTAGAATCTGAGTTCAAATCCCAGATCATGCCTAATGTTTTCACCCTGTTTGTTGGTTCTGTCAATCCTTTGTCTTCTGATTTTATTTTTTGATTTAGTCTCTCATTATTTGTGATCCACTCTCTTAATTCAAAATTACCTTCTTTCATTATTTTATCTGCTTTTATGTAAACTTCATTTAATTCTGACTCTGTTTTGGTTGATCCTACAAGGTTATCTACATAGAAGTGATCTTTCAAGAACTGAACAGTTAAATCATTTTCATCATACAAATTTAAGTGATGTTTGATGGTTAAAGCCAGTAAACTAGGACTTGCATTTGCTCCAAACAAAACCACATTAAATTTAAATGTTTTAAACCCTTTATTTAAGTCATATGGATCATTAAACCACAAGAATCTTAGTTGATCTTTGTCATAGTCATTTTTCAGATGAATTCTCAAAAAAGCTTTGCTTATATCACTTTGAACTGCATAGTCATCTAATCTAAATCTTAGAAGGATTTTTACAAGGTCTGAAATAAGATTAGGCCCCTCTATGAGACAGTCATTCAAGCTATGCTTATTGCCATCTTTAAGACTACAGTTATACACAACTCTAAGTTTTGTTGTGGGTGCATCCTTTCTATAGACTCCTGTGTGAGTAAGATAATGGCAGTTGTCTTTTTTAAAGGGGTGATCTTTAACTTCTTCAATGAAGCCTTTTTCTAACTGGTCCTTGAAAACATCATCATACATTTTAATTCTATTGTCATTTTTTAATCTTTTCATCAAATTATAGAGATGACCTTTAGCTACCTTTAGATTATCATTTAATTTTGGACTATTGATCTTCCAAGGTAGTTCAATTGAATAATGGCCATTTTCATACATGATGGTATTTTCAAAATTTTCAACCATTAATTGATTTTCATCTGTATGATCACCATCTTGCACCCCCACTGACTCTAATAGCCAGAGCTGTTGTACACCTTTATCTAATTCTTCAGTTGTTAATGATTTATTTAATATTTCAGTATTTATGTCATTATTTGAGTTGTGTAAGACCTTGTCATAATAGGGCAAGTTTGTTAGTCATATATTTTTATTTTTCATTGTTATTTTATATTTATCTATGTGTCCCAGTGGAGCTATACCCCAGTGAGTATCTAGAGCCATCCCATCTCCTATTCTGACTATGCCCTTCTGAATTAAGTGAATATAATCAGCTCCAATTAACATTTGAACATTATCTATTGTATCATCATTTAAATTTCTATCTGCAATTTTATATTGCTTTTTAAGTTGTTGTATTACTTGTTTTAAATTTGGTATTTTAAATTTTTGTTGACCAACTTGTTCAATGACTACTGCTTCTATGTTTGTTGTTTTATTCTCTGTGGGTATATCCAGATCTAAATTGACTGTACTATATTTTTTTTCTGTTCATTTTCTTTGACAAATGATGTTATACACAATTCTTGTTCATTTTTATGAGTTTGTAGGCCTAATTGATTAACTAATGATTGATCTACAAATGTTTGTTGGGAACAAGAATCTATTAGACATCTTATAGGAGTTGTCCCACCTTTTTATTTTTTAAATCCAAGGTTATTGTAGGTAGGAGTACACTAGAATTTTTATTGACATTATTTATTGATATATGTCCATTAAATGTTTTTTCATTTTTTTTGTTTTGTTTATTTGAATTTTTAAATGAATCACAAAGACAAGAGACATGATTTAAACTTCCACAATTAACACATTTGAATTTTATTTTTGTTTTGCAGTCTTTGTTAGTATGTCCTGCAGCTGTGCATTTAGTACAAAGGTTTAACTGAGAACACCTATTTATCCGGGATTCTAAGTCTACATATTTAGTACATCGTGTGCTATTGTGATCATCAGCCGAACAAAATTTACACTTACGTACAAATTCTGTCGTAACATTAAAATTTTGTAGTGTTAGACCTATCACTTTTTGTTCTGATTTGTCTTTTTGTTGTTGTTGCGGTTGTGGCTTTGGTTTTGTTTGAATTTTCTTTGTTTGGTTTATTTGTGAATCAATCTTTGTTTGGTTTATTTGTGAATCAATCTTTGTTTGTGAATTAATCTTTGAAGATTTGTACATTGACAAAACATTTGGAAATTCATTCCTTATTTCACCAAGGGTAGGGTATGTATTTCCCGTTATTCTTTGGAAAATATCCCTAATTTGGGTAGGTAAACAATCAAATATTATGGCTTGGATAAACCATGCTGATTTCTCTAGATCTATGTCATTATTTTGTAGATGACCTAACATGCATTCAATTTCACAATAGAAATTGTACAGATCCTGATGGTTATCCTTGGCTGGTTTTATATTTTTTAATTTTATTGCTAAATCATTTACTATTTCTTTTCTATTTAGGAAATTTCTTTCTAGTAATTTGAGAGCTATTTTATACGAACTGCCTATTGCCGGTAAGGCATCAACCAGTTTTAGGGCTGGGCCCTTTAAATAATTAAGCAGATAACTGAATTTGTCAACATCAGATATATAATCTTTGTTGCCAATTAAACTATCAAATTTTTCCAGAAAAGACTGAAATTTTGTTCGATCACCCTCAAATATTGGTACTTGTAATGTTGGTAACTTGGCTTTTAGTTGTTTATTGTCATCATTAGAAATGGATACATTTCTGAAGGCCTCAATCAAACTTTGATTTGTAGCCTCTAAATTATTTGGTAGATTATCTAAAGCAGCATATAATTCATTTATGTGAGAATCTATTTCAAAAATATTCTGTTCTTGTTCACACAAAAGTGCTGTATATGTCTCTTCACCAACATTTAACCCATCAGTTTCTGTAACAATTTCCTCGTCTATAATTATTATTTCCTGTTTAATTCTATTTAAACCACCCAAAAGTATCATAATCCCTTTTATTTGGATTTTCTTTGCTATTAAAGCTAGTTAAAAGCCTGGTAATGACTCCCTTCCTTGCTGATCTCTTCCTTTTTAATGATTTAATCTTTGCCTCAATTGCTTCACATTCAGCCATATTTTGTTTATTTTATTTTTCCAAAAATAAGTCCCCAAAATCCTAAAACCCTTTCAACTCTATAAATAAGCTTTATTTTATATTATGTATACAATAGTTAAGCTTTATTTTGGTTAAATAGGCTAGGCTTCGGATTACCCTTATTCTAGAATTTTACCACATTTATGACCAAATGATAAGTTTTGAAGTATTTGAATTATTTCTTATTTTTATTTTTAGTTAGGGCTTCGTAATTTATTATTATTTATATGTAGTAAATATTTGAAAAAGCCAAACATGGAATAAATTCTGTTCAGATGTCAAAATGTTTGATAAGGCGTAATTTTATTTATCTTTTGTTTGTTTTAATTTTATTTTATTTTATTCAAGGTTAAGGTTTTCACAGCAAATAACCCTTCCCCGCACGGGCCACCATTATAGATATGGAAAAAATGGGTCCTGCTCCAACCAGAGTAGCTTAAACACAACCTAGGCTACGTTGGAGATGGAAGACCTAGGCCAAAGATGAACCAGCCTAATTATTTGTCCATAAACAGGACTTCCATACTCTTTTGTTAAACAATTACAGCTGAAATGTCAGCTTATTTAACCTAAATTTAATAACCGAAGGGAAATTTATGAACTTCTTACCTTGAAACTTTAATGTTTTATTTATTGACACCAATAATGAACATTTTTATTCTGGCTTCTTTCGTCTCCCCCTCTCTTTTTTTGTCGCCCCTGTTATTATGCTTATTCAGCTTATCCCGATCTTTTTCTTCTTCCCAAAACCGTGTTGCCATTTCTGGCTATGGGATCTTTTTTTCTTTTCATCCCATATTTGTTTCTTCGTTGGTGTCTTTTTAATTTTTCTCAGCAAGAGTTCATGTTCTCCTTCTGAGTTATTTTTTATGGTTATTATTTATTTTAATGTCAATATGGCTTATCCAAGATTAGGTGGGTCTTCCATTTCGGTACTCCCAAATTTTCCACAATATTGTTATAGCAATTGCCAATGAAAGGTAAATTAGTAATCTAAGTGATCAATGTTATAGCGAGTTGTTTGCATATAAAATTTAATTAACTACGTCAAGTGCTCAAAATGTTCTCCGGCGGCATGAATATTGAAAAATTTATTATTTAGAATTTATTATTTAGCTTGAGAGAGATTATTTTTATTTAGGTGTAATATTAAGGTTAAGTTTACTTTAAATAGACACAGTAATTATTGAAATAATAATGGCCCATTTAGACACTGTCAACATAGCTACAGACTTTTTCACTGTAGGTTGCAGTGGTTTTCAGGTTAAAATTTGGTCAGCAGCCAGATTACTAACTATGGTGAAGCTGAATTCATTAAAATTAATTTAGACTTACCAAAATGAAGTTGCCAGTTGAACGTTACCCTTTCTGTTTCTAACTAATCCATAAGTTTCATTTAGTTTCCAGGTTTGAATTTTATTTGTTAAGTTTTAAGTTATTATTTAACACACTGCTAGGTTATTTATTTGTAGGGGCTATTTCCCAGACCTAGGTTTTGCAGGTTAAGTTAGGCTAGGGCTGTATTGCCCTTAAGTTTTTGGTTTTAAAGGTTTAAGGTTTAAGGTTTTGAAGGTTTTACTCAAGTTAAGTTAGGGCTTTAATAGGGGCTATAACAGCCATTTAATTATTGAGTTAGGGCAGTTGTAGCCCGGTTCGAGTTTCTTCTAGGTACCTAGTTTTTCTCTTACCTTAGTTATTTTCTTTAATTAACTTACTTACACCTAGTTCTGATAGGCCTCTATTTAGTTAAACAGGGTTTTTGTTTAATTGCAGTGGTTATTAAGGTTAAGATTTAAAAGTTGTGAGGTTTAAAGGTTGACTTTAAGTTGCCCGGTTAGTTGGGGAACCACGAGAATTTTACTTTACGAAAAAACTAGCCCGCTTCATGCGGTCAAAATTTTTCAAGAATGGACAAAGCTCTCTTTTTCTTTATCTCGGAAACTTTTTTTTTTCTTCTTTTTGTTAATTAGGGAAACCCAACTTCACTAGTTGGTTAGAAACGAGGGTTGTTATTTTTATTCTATATTTATTTTGTTTATATTTTATTTGGAAATATATGCCGTTATTTCTAACCACTTTTTTTAACAATGAATGCACTTTCAATACAACAAAATCGTGTGGTCTGATGAAGCTACCTTCAAGCTGAATGGCACAGTAAATCGACACAACTGCAGGTACTGGTCACTTGATAATCCACACGTTTATGTGGATAAACATGTTAATTTACCAGGATTAACAGCATGATGTGGTTTATCATCCAGGGGTTTGGTTGGACTATTTTTCTTTAATGGGACAGTTACCGGTGCCGCATATCTCGACATGCTGCGGACAGAAATTATACCTGCAGTTCGGAAGTTGTTTGGAAACGACGACTTTTACTTTCAACAAGATGGAGCCCCCCCCTCATTATCATTGTGATGTCAGAAGGTACCTCGATGAAACGTTGCCTAACCGTTGGATAGGACGAAGAGGAAGCGTTGAGTATCCTCCACGTTCACCGGACTTGACTCCAATTGATTTTTACTTGTGGGGCTACCTGAAGGATGCAGTTTATGGTACAAGACCTGCAACACTCGAACACCTTAAGGATGCAATTAGGGAAAAGTGCCGGACCATCACAGCATCCACATTAGTCCATGTCTGCGAATCAGTTAGTCGACGCATTCAAAAGTGCATTCATGCCGCCGGAGAACATTTTGAGCACTTGGCGTAGTTAATTAAATTTTATATGCAAACAACTCGCTATAACATTTTGATCACTCAGATTACTAATTTACCTTTCATTGGCAATTGCTATAACAATATAATGTTTGGGTTTTTTTAAATTATAAAATATATGATGTTATAAAGAGTATATAGTTTTTTTGGGGACACCAAATACACCATATTACGTGTATATATATATATATATATACACACCACAAGGAACAGTATTAGCTCCACTACTCTTCATAATCATGCTAACTGACATAGATGAGGACGTTACCAGAGAAAGCGCAGTAACATCCTTTGTGGATGACACAAAGATCAGTAGAAAAATAAGAAACCTAGAAGATATAGGATCTTTACAAACCGACATAAGCAGAATCTACAAGTGGACGGAAGACAAAAATATGAAGTTTAACACCGAGAAATTTCAGCTATTACGGTATGGAAAAAGAGAAGACCTAAAATCCATGGAATATTATACCCCAAATGGACAGGAAATTCAGAGAAATTCCAGAGGAAAAGAATTAGGGGTTGTAATGACAGTTGATGCGAAATTTAAAACACAAAATAAGATAGCAGCAAACAGGGCAAAGAGAATAACGGGTCACATATTGAGAACCTTTAAACGAAGGGATAGGAATGTAATGATTCCTCTACTGAAAACCATGATAATACCCAAATTGGAATACTGCTCGGTCCTAACATGCCCATATAAAAAAGAAGTCATTAGACAGCTGGAAGGGATTCAGAGAAGCTTCACAGCCAAGATCAATGGGTGCAAAGAACTAAATTACTGGGAAAGGTTACGCGAACTAGACCTATATTCAGAAAGGAGAAGAGAGAGATACACCATTATTTACACTTGGAAAATAATGGAGAAACTAGTCCCTAATCTTACTTTGAACCCTATAACTCCCCAAACAACGGTGGAAAGTAGAAACGGTAGACTGTGTCGTATTCCCAAATTGAAGGCGAGACAGGGAACATCCTTAATCCTGAAAGAAAATAGTTTTGTAGTGAGAGGATCAAAACTGTTTAATCAGTTGCCCAAAGACCTAAGAAACACGAAGGGAGTTGCAGTGGAAATCTTCAAAAGAAGACTAGACGCCTGGCTTAGAATAATCCTCGATGAGCCGGGCGTACCTGGCTATGTGAGGTGGAGAGCGCAAGAATCCAACTCACTACTTCACCAGGCCAACTCGAGAGGAGGAGCGACAAGCTTGACCTTCGCGAAATGAGGGATCATCGCGCGAAACCTTTGTAAGGTTGTAAGGTAAGGTTGTGTATATATATGAATGTTTGATGTTAATTAATTCGAAGCGTTAGTACTAAACAGTCTTTTATATAAAGAAAATTGTATCACACACACACACACACACACACACACACACACACACACACACACACTATACAAATTCCAGGAATGGTCAAAAGGGAATATTTGATCTAACCTACATACATTAGAATTAGGTGAGTTGGTAGCTGTAGGCAATACCAACCGCAGGAACGAGAGATGTTATACACACACACACACACACACACACCTTATTCTCGTATATCTTTAAATTTTAATGTATTATTAAATAAGTCTTAGAGTAAAACTTTTGTAAGAGAAAGAATATTTTTTTATTTCATTGATGAACTTGTAACTGTTGAAAATTAGAAATATAGGGAGTATTATAATAGTACAAATGCAACCAAATAAACACAAATAAAGTTTTCATACCTCATCTTCCGAACAAAAAGTCGTTCCAGGACTGTAAGAACATTAGCGTTGTGGAAATATTTGAAATCTTATATAATAATGGAAAATAAAAATCTTATATAATAATGGAAAATACTTGAGGGCACTGTGGCAGAGCATGCAAGTGAGCAAATCGCTCATTCACCAGAACTAGAGACAATCTCTATTATAAATCTTTATAAATCATTAGTTAGACCTCATTTGGAGTACGCATTCCAATTTTGGATCCGCATATGCGAAAAGATAGAAACAAATTTGAAAGAGTTCAAAGACGGGGAACTAAGATGATTCTGTCCCTTAGGTCAAAGAGAAACAAACTTGAATGAGAGAAGAGGCACATTTGGTACACCGATCTGAATAACGCTGGACAGAATTCTGTGCAAAGTCCCTGATCAGGAGGGCAGGAGGGCAGGAGGAGATCAGACAGCAATTCCCTCTTTCACCAAATCCCGCAAATGAGGAGGGATGCTGCAGAATGACTCTATCTATTAATTTTATATGCGCAAAACACAAGGATCTCTCTCTCCCACTAAATCTGGGTGCATGATCAATCAGGAGCAAGAAGATGCTGTATGTGCGGGTAACTGATACAAAGAGAGAGAGAAATTGAACACACAGATGTAAAAGAATGTAGAGATAATTTTATCAGCGGGTCTTAACCATTAACCTCGATAAATTAGTCGTACTAATGTAGGTTTTCCAAACAAAGTTTATGTGAAAGAATGGTGTATAGTCCCTTCTTTTTAATTTTTCTGTATAGTTAGTGATCCAGTTCATTACCCGCTACTTTAAACATCAAACTGTAATATCCCACACTGTGATCAATCATCTTGATGAGGTAGTGACCCGTGGTTCAGGCAAGAATATTCCTTAACAACCTAATGATATATCGATTTAATAATCATTATTGTTTAAGTAAGGTTTTAGGGCAGTATCTCTTTGGCTAAGCTAGTCTTATATATCATACTTTAATGAGATTATTCTAACGTTCTAAAATGAAATAGCCTCTAAAGGCCAAAATAAAAATTAATCGTGTTAATATACTTAACAAATGCATAGCAATCTTAAATCGGGTGCAATCACAAGTTACATAAATTATATTTTGAAAGTTACCATTATTTTACACCGTATATAAAATGTTTCATTTATCTGTATTTCTAGTACTTACGAATGTATTATTTTTCATTTCCTTAAGCCACATAGCTATAATTTATTCAGGTGATGCAAACTTATTTACATTTATTTCGATTTATTTTCTTTCGTAAAACATATACAGATAAGATTGTCTGAGAGTTTTTCTTGAAAACCATTAAATATCATAAAAGAGATATAATAATAGATGATGTAACGATCCATGGTTATGAAAGTGTGGTAAAGCAACTGAGATGAAGCAATTGGAATCATGGGAACTTAGTGTATGGCCTTACAGATTTACGTGGAATTCGAAACACATTCATCCACCCAACTAATAAGCAGACCTAATGTTGCTTAACCCATTAGTGCCTGAAAGCGCAGAATTGTGACGTGGTTATATTCTTATATATATATATATATATATATATATTTTTGCAAATATTACTTCGATACACAATTTTAACTTTAAAAATATACTGTCAGTAGCTAGCTACGAGGGACAGGAGGTGAACGAAAACCAATTCCCACTTCCACCAAACCCTGCAAATGAGTCAGGGTGCTACAGAGGGGTGAATCGCAAGTTGATTCTGTAGAACACACCATCAATGAGCGAGTATAAATTCAAGTTTACAGTTTTATTAGATCAGTCTCACTCTCTATCCCTCATTTGAAAGTACATTGTCTGGTTCTGAGAAATTTATCTCTCCTTTTCCCCATTTTCCCCACAATTCAGTTTTTAGGTAAAATTGTTTAAATTTATTCTGTCCTACTCACTCAGATGATGGAGCGACCCGTGGCTGAGGTCTCCACGTAATGTTTCTTTGCATCATATAACCTTATATCTATTACGAAAAAGACTAAATACCCCTCGAACAATACATCATCTTTCTTTCTTTTCGTCTTTATAAAAATCTTATATAATAATTATCATACCTTCAGAGCTTCTTGAAAACAGTGAAAAAAATCTGCAGTGTGTACAAGTCGGATTTGATAAAGACACAGCTTCATTATTCGTGAAAGTGTCAGGGGTTGTGTCGTAAGACTTAAAGGATTGGGGGTCTATTACTGGGGGTCTAAAAACCGATGATACACTCCTGTCACGCTTTATACCTGACGTGGAAGACTCTTCATTATGCCTCCGCTTTGGATTGTAGCATGGTGGTGTTATAGGTGTCGCTGGTGTGGACATGTCAGCGGGGATGACGTCTGTAATCACAACTACACTCTCATCGGGATCGTCTGTAATATCGATGATGGGCACATGATACTGTTGTACCTCATCGTCATTCACGGTTCTGTGGAAGAAGAAAAACAAGACTGTATAATGTAAGGATCACCACTTAAATTTTTATTATATTTTGTAAATGACCCACTTAGGAGTGTGACGTGTTAGAGATGGATTCTGTAGAAAAATTCAGGTTCACGAGCCCGTCCACGTGAATTATATCTGGTCTACAGGATGTGGTTAAACTGTGTTTATGCTTAAAATCATTAAAGAAAAGGGAGAGATGGTCTCAAAATTTGTGCATAAAGTCAGATGGTGTTATTCGAAATACCACTCAGTATTCAACGACTACCAAGATGATATTTTGTTCCACAAAGGGGTATATGGCGTTAATTCGATAAATGGAAATGAACATAGTCATTGTAATTGACGTTCTCATGTTGGAAATGGATAAAACATTTGCCGAGACATTTACAGTGTTATCCCACCATCTTAACATAAGCGAGTTCTTCATCAATCAGAATCTAATTTTTCAAAAATAGAAACATGCGTAATGTGCCGTTAAATACACAATATCTAGTCTAATTTGCGCAACGAGAGATGTGTCACAAATTGGGGTATTAACCAATCAAATGTTCCCGAATCAGCGTAAGGAGTTTTTGGAAGTTTATAAAGAAACTACAAGTCAACGTTTTGGATATTTGCTTTGTGACCTTCACCCGCGAAACTCGTTTAGGGTGCTTCTAAGAACGAATATATTCCCAAACGAGGCTGAAACGGTGTATATTCCAGAATGATATAGAGGCTACAGAAATACCTCGAATTAATATAAATCTATCATCGACTGCCCAGGGAATGCAACAGATGTTTGTTAAAAATATCGACTCCGACTTTTTAAAATGCATCTGTGAAAAATGTCTTAACGATATAAATTGCAATGTATCAATGAAACCCCTCAGAAGGTTCGCCTACGCCGTTCAAGAACACAATACGTACACTCGCTCGTAAAAGTCAACCTGTGGGGAAGAAAATTATTATTGTACAAAGAGGGGGGGTCATTCTTCCCCATCTTATTTTCAGTTTTGGGGCCTTTACTGACTAGATTAATATAATGAAGAAAGTGGTAGTGATTCCACACGAGGTGTATGCATCACTGCAAAGATCAAAGAGTCCAGACACGATTCCAAAACCTCGTAAGCAGGCATAAAAGAATGGAAAGCGAATTGTTAGCCTTATTAAACAGTGAAAAATCACCTGATGAGAAAAGAATCTTATACCAAGAAGCTCTGCAGAAATTTCTTCACAAATACAAAAATTATAAGAACTCGACAGTTCCTCGTGGTTATTAGGCACAACACGAACAACGATGGGCATGGGGACATAGGGCCTGGGCCCGACGTTACAGCTGACCAGTCAAAGAATAATGAGCCGGTCCCACAACATATCAAACATGTATTAAAACGCAACCTTCCACATACATTGAGCAATAAAGGTTTAAGTATTTATAACCTAATGAATGAGGATCCCAACATAGAGTGGACAGATTCAGGTGAGATCGTTGTGGAAGGAACAAACATACAGAGCTCGAATATCGTTCACATCGTCCATGATCTGGTGAGAAAGTGGAATAGGCCCTCACCATCAGGATGAAGGCATATTAAACCAAGACTACAGCAAATAAATGTCCCCAAAACATTGATAGGAAACCTGAACAGGTTCAAAGACTTGGAGCATGCCTCGCATGTGCCACAACTGAGAACGCCATCACCCCGAGCGGAAGCATCTCTGAAGATGAGAAAGAAGAGACCAAACAACAACAACCATCTCTCTCCACGTACCTCTAAAATACGCAAATGGCTAACATATTAAGGCCTCTTTAGCTGAAAGAGTTCAACGTACCATAAAGGAACGCATGCATCGCCATTTTACACATAAAAATACATAAGATATTTAGACATTCTGGAGTTACTGGCCCCATCATACAACCGATCACACCACCGGGCGATTGGGACAATACCTAACGAGATTTTAGAAAGAGGTACGCACGCAGAGCGTGATGTGCGAAGAGATATTCGTAGAGCACCGCCACACGTTATGCGTTTCAAAATCAGTGATTATGTAAGGCTGTCGCTTTCAGGAAATAAATTCGCGAAAAGGATTTGAACAAGGCTGGAGACGTGAGATTTTTAATGTTAGGGCTATGAGACCTAAAGACGAGATAATGCTGTATTACGTTGAAGATTTGAATGGGGAAGAAATTGAAGGAGGCTTTTACGGCGAGGAGCTAGAGAAAGCGTCATTTGATTTAAAAAACAACGTGTTTAAAATTGAAAAAATTTTAGGCAGCAAAGGTTCAGGAAAGAGAAAAATGTACCTGGTGAAATGGCTGGGGTACGCAGAAAGCTTCAACACCTATATATAAGCTGATGCAGTAATGAAACTTACATAGTATGCAACATGGCGCCTAACCATTTCTACGTCACACTCCCGTCCTCTTCTCTCTCTGTACATCCTAACAACACCCTGACCAACTTTGAAACAGAACTCTATGGACCCATTGAATTGGGTCGTGATACGTATGAGGTTGGAGTATGCGAAATTCAGTTGCATACCCTTTTTTTTAAGTTTTGATTATAGAGAACCCGATTTTACGGTTCTTAGAGACTGTGATGAATGTGAACAGAGGTAACTCGGCATGAAACCATGCGTACCGTCCTGAGTGGGGTTGCAATGTATTACCCTACAGTAGTAACACTAAGCCAGGGCTGAGGATGTTGTGAGAGACTTAAACTTAAGTTTAAAAAGCTCAAATATTACGGCTGATTTAGTATACGAAATGGTAGACAAAGATCCCCATACATATACTCTGATTCTAAAATCACAGGCGAACAGAAATATTAAAGACAAAGGAGTGTTCAAAATTATAACCGATGGCCGATATGGAGCTGCCATCCAAAGAGATACCGTTCACGAGACACAACATAACTAGTCCAGCCGAATGTATCAATTGAAATTAGAGAAATTGAGTTATGGCAAAACACCTCCATACATGTGCTATATTTACAGCAGTATTGAGGAGCACTAGTTTGTTGGGGATACCCAGGCACGCATACTGCGCATTGATCACATCCCCAACAACAGAGGAAAGAGCTTGAGCATTACCTATGACAAACCTCACTATGTGAATGTCGAGACTAATCTATTAACCAAAATCTCATTATATATAAGAACGATTGAGGGAAAAAGTTTCCCATTCGGTGATGGGAGCTTTCGACGCACTGAGTTATAATGGAACGGAAGCCTTTCACAGTCTATCGAGGTGTAAGATACCAGCGTGGGAGTGGGCTTAGGTGCATTTTTTCAACCATACTACGCACGGTTGTCCCCTTGCTAAAGAGGGGCGCCAGATACGTCGGGAGGAAAGCGCTACAATCAGGTCTTAACACGGCAGAAGACATATTGGACGGGGCTAAACCTAAAGAAGCTCTAAAAAATCACAAAGAATACACGGGATGAAATCATCAACGACGCAAAGAGAAAAATGCGTGGTGGTGGGAAGAAGAGGGCTGTTCGGAGGAAGGGATTACCAGCAAGTGGCGTTAAACATAAAAGGATATCAAAAAAGAAGTGTTCTAAGCTCCTTAAACCTATGGTTCACCATTTTTTGACTGATATAAGCTAAGGACATTGCTCTCATGAATCATAGGCTGTTTACTACTTTCCGAGAGAGGTGGCACTATTTCTGACTTGTCATGGCATGATTCATTCATCTGTGTAGTTCACAATGTTGTAAATCGGAGCTGTCCCTCTTTGACATGCCCCGAACTCAAGTTTCTATTGAGCACAGTGAATTTATTAAAATTAATCCGTTAAACACAATTAGTTCCCCGACTGCTCCTATAGAATTCGTGATACCCAGCTCAGGCCCTTACTTTTTTGATACAAACTGTGTGCACATGTACGCTAAACTACGTATATCCCATTCTGATGGAACGGACTGCGATGACAAATTTGCTATATATCCTGAACCAAACTTTCTGCACTCCATATTTAACCAGTGTGATGTATATTTAAATCAGGTCATCATCTTGGCAGGAACGGGGTACTATTACCTACGCGCCTATCTGAAAAATGTGCTGAACTTTTCCAAAGAAGCGAAGGAAACCTTTTTAAGTGCCGACGGTTATTATGAGGCAAAAGACGAAAGTAGTATAGAGGACAAATTTAAAAATTCTAAAAAGAATATATAGGAGTGTTTTGGACGCCTGTATACAGACTTCAGATTCCAGGAGAAGTTGCTTGTGAATGAGGTCGATATCAAAATAAAGCTCACCCGCACAAATCCTGAGATCTGTTTAAATCTAGGGGCCGATCAAGAAGATGGTGCAAAGCCCGTTGTGATTCATATTATGGAACCATACCTTCGCGTACGCCGTGTGAAATTAAGTTCGCCTAAAGAAATAGAAATTGAGAAAAATTTACTACATGCCACAGTAAAGTACCCAATTAACAGCGTACAGATCAAACTATATACGGTGCCAGCAAGGTTGGCCTCGAAACAGATAGAAAACGTGGTCCTGGGATTTCTACCTACAAGGTTATTAATTGGAATGCAGGAACACGCTTCGGTGAATGGAAAATATAAAAAGAAGCTTTTAAATTCGAGAATTTCGGCCTTAAAAATATAATGCTGTACGTTAATGGCGTTGCGCTGGGCGGGGCAATGGATACGGATTATTCATCAGACGCTGTATTCCCGCTTTGCTCGAGGGCTTATAGTAATCTGGCCCATATTGCGGATTAACCCAACTGGTTGATTAAGCCAACTGGCGGATTAACCCAACTGGTTGATTAAGCCAACTGGCGGATTAACCTAACTGGTTGATTAAGTCAACTGGCTGATTAGGACCTTCTAAGCCAAGTCCTAAGACCAAGAGCTTTATTATGCGTCTGGCGGAGACAGGTGAAGGATGGTCTCTCTCTCTCTCCCTCTCTCCTCTCAATCTTAAGTTGGGTTGATTCCCCCTAGCTTGTGGCAGCTGGAAGGAATCCACCTTGCTTCTTTTTTTCTTTTTTTTGGGCACCCTTGGGGGTGGGTTGGCAACAAGGGGGGAAGGGTTCTTGCAACAAAGGGGAGGGGGGTCTTGAAACAAGGGGGATGGGAGGGTGGTATTGCAAAAAGGGGGAGAGAAGGGGTCTTGCACCGTTGCGACATTGATCAACATTGCAATTGCGCTCTACCCTTTTGCGCCCAAACTATTTGCGTCTACTCGGTGTCCCGTATTGCGCCTTTGTTCGCATCTTTGTGCCCATACTACTAAAATAAATACATTTCATTTAATAGCTTATATCCACAGATTCAGTGATACTTTATACACTCTTGGAGCACATACAATAAATCTCCGATATGTTATTGTCTTGTTATTTTAGTACTTCATTATCATGCTAATTGACGTAGGCAATGAAGTAACCAACAATAGTAGAGTAACTTGCTTTGTTGACGATACAAAAATCAGCAGAAGAAATAGAAACGCAGATGTGGAGACCTTACAGACGGACACAAACAAAACATACAGATGGTCAGAAGACAAAAATATGAAATTTAACATCAAAAATTTTCAGCCCCTAAGATACAGAAGAAATGAGGAACGGAAGCAGATAAAATATTTTGCCCCAAATAAAGAGGAAAGTCAGAGGAACACAAAAGCCAATGATCTAACAGTTATAATGAAATTTGAGATACAAAATAAAAAAAAAACAGCCCCCCCCAAAAAAAAAGAATTACGGAACAGATACTGAGCACTTTTAAAAGAAGAGACATGAAAGTAATAATTCCCTTGCTGAAAACAAAAATTATACCAAAACTAGAATACTGTTTAGTTTTCAAATTAATAAGCCGTAAGAAATTCTAAGAAACTTCACAGCCAATTGAACGGCTGCAAAGACCTAAATCAGTGGGAAAGAATGCGTACATTATATTCTCTGAAAAGAAGAAGAGAAGGGGTACACGATAATATACACATGGAAAATAATAGAGAAGCTAGTCCCTAACCTTCAAAGTGAACACGATAACCATTCACTGTAAAATAGGAAAAATGGAACGTGTAGTGTTCCATAATTAAATACCAGACAAGGGACATCCTGAGCTCCAAAGAAAAATAACTTTGTTATCAGAGGACAAGATATTTAACCAGTTACCCAAACAAATCAGGAACACCACCGATGTTGACACTTGGCTCACGATCATCCCAGGTAAACCGGGTGTACCTGGCTATGTGAGATGGAGAGCTAAAAACTGCAGCTGTGTTTTACATCAAGCCTGCCCTAGAGGTGAGGCCACAAGCCTGTCTTCCGTATGAAGAGAGAGACCGACGTGTGGAACCACTGCAATTCCAGATAAGACTGGAATTGCACCGAATTTCTGCTGAAACAATCAGAACTGTTCAGGGTGTTTGCAAGTTAGAGTAATGAAATGTCTTGAAGTTGAGGGTGAATAATTTGAACACCTTCTGTAATAGTATGCTGAAAATAAAACATTGTCATAAAGTTGTATTACTCTTTCTATACATTGCCAATGTCTCCAAACGTATGAAATACCGTGTACGTATATACAGTGTATATATATATATATATATATATATATATATATATATATATATATATATACACTGTATATATATAAAACATTGTTGTCAGGAATGTTATGCCTCATAAATAAATAATGCATTCCATTTAGGATTCTCTTTCATTCGATGCGTCTGCTCTGAGAAATATATAACCAATAAACAGTTTTCTTTCCGAAGCGAATTGCCCTCATTCATTTTCTTCAATTTTGAATGAAATCACATTTCAGAATTAATTCATAATAGGAACGCAACAACTGATATCAATTCATGATACAAGAATAAATTGTATAACTTTCCAAATTTAGGGTAGTGGTTAGTGAGGTACATTTGCGAATGCCATAAATGGGTAGTGATGGTGATAGGTAAAATATGACAAATACGGAAGGGGTAAGAGATTTTATTTATATATATATATTAGTGGTGGACCGGATGTCAGTTTTTCAACATCTGCGGATGCGGATGCGGATCTTTAATTCCAATATCCGCGGATGCAGATGCGGATATTTAGTTAATCTATCAATATAATATAGAATTATGAATATATGACATAATTTTTCAAATTTCATGATATTACTATTATGGCAGGCAATGCATAAGAATTAAAATTAATATTAATGTTTTCATTATGATAAAAATAACTTTCTCAAGAGTTTCAGCCAGAGAAAATTTAATGAAACAAATTTCATTCAATTTTCTGTGTTACCAGGTATTTATATTTTGAGGTTTATATATTTGTTTGTTCATTAATAATAATTAATACTTTACATGAAATGTGCATGACTGGGCCTTATAAACTACTTTATAAGCTAATTTAATTGTAAATTGCATAATATCCGCATAACATCCGCAGTCAGAAGTGCGGATGCGGAAATCCTGTCCATCACTAACATATATATATATATGATGCAAACCCACAAGCAAAAAGAAAAATGATTCCAAGGTCTTTCATGTATTCAGAAGTACACCTCGTCAGGGACACCCTGACGAGGTGTACTTCTGAATGCACGAAAACACTTGGAATCATTCTTCTTTTTCCTTGTGGGTTTGCATCATATATATAGATATGTTAGTGATGGACAGGATTTCCGCATCCGCACTTCTTATGCATTGCCTGCCATAATAGTAATATCATGAAATTTGAAAAATTATGTCATATATTCATAATTCTATATTATATTGATAGATTAACTAAATATCCGCATCTGCATCCGCGGATATTGGAATTAAAGATCCGCATCCGCATCCGCAGATGTTGTATATATATATATATATATATATATATATATATATATATATATATATATACAGGCCCGGATTGATTTAGTTATAGGCGAACTAGGCGATCGCCTAGAGCCTCGCGCCAAAGGGGGCCTCGCTCAAGCCGTTTTGCGCTTTCTGTTCAAGTGATATTAATGATTTAGAACTCTATGAAGAACTTAAAATACTTTGCAGGTTTATACCTGAGAAAACAGATCTCGGAAATGCCCTTGTTTATATAGTGCAAAAACAACTAAGTGAGATTTATCCTAATGTTTATGTTGCACTTCGAATAGTATTAACCATCCCAGTTACTGTTGCTTCGGCTGAAAGAAGTTTCTCGCGTCTCAAACTTATTAAAACATATTTGCGTTCCACCATGTCTCAAGCGAGATTGCAATCATTAGCTATGTTATCAATAGAAAACGATATAACAAATTCATTAGATTATTCTCAATTATTTGAAGAGTTTATTTAGCTCGAAGAAAAGTAGAAAAACATTGCTGTAATATTCAAGGAGCATCTGAACCAAATATTAAAGCATTAATATTTAGCTTGATAAGTCGATCGCTCACTATTATAAAAAATGAAATGTCAACATCTCTTATACATCACATATGAAAAACGTTTGTATACTATGGAAAGTCATTACCTATAATATTATATAAATCTTAGAAATCATTGTCTTATATTTTCGATACAAATCTTGATTCATATTATAATTTATACTTATTTGTATGGTTTATTTATATTTCTTATACAATTTCCATGCGTGATTATTTTGGTTTGGTTTAATTTTTAAGTGCTGGCATAGTTCTGTCTTTGCGGGATTCTAATATTGCTGGGATAGTACCGATAATTAAGTCCATATTTTCATATATATAGGCCTAGGGCCTCGCAATTTTTAGATCTGCCTAGGGCCTCGCAACTTCTAGATCCGGCCCTGTATATATATTAGGTCATCCCATAAGTAATGCGACATTTTTTATTTATTTTTTTCCCCCATTTTTATCATTATTTTACGGATAGAAATCAAACAACTCTTTGAAGTTATTTATATTTAAATAAATATTTATTTAAATATAAATAACTTCAAAGAGTTGTTTGATTTCTATCCGTAAAATAATGATAAAAATGGAGAAAAAAAAAATTAAAAAATGCCGCATTACTTATGGGATGACCTAATATATATATACGGGGCTCCAATAAACCTTAGTCCCCCCGCCCATGGCCTAAACCATTAGAGGTACAGTAAAACTAAACATACCTTACAAAAGAGAATTTAATCCTGCATTTAATGAGAAACAATTAAAATTTAGTGTTCCCGCCATTGGCTTCCAAGACAGCCTGAATTCGCTTGCCAAAAGTAACGTGAATAGATCTTGATCCTTACGCAAAATTGCTAAAACAGTTTCAATCTGTCGCGTCATTGTATCTTCGAAAATCGATTTGCTAAAGGTTCTTCAAACAAGAGACATTCAACCTTGTCCTTTATAACTGATCCAATGTGTTCACAGACGTTCAGGTCAGGAGAATTTCCTGGCCATTCTTCATTTCCAAAGAAATCGATCTCATGGTTCCGCAACAACTGTTGCCTTAATGCCTTAAAGCAGGGGGCCTTATCGTGCAGAAGTGTGACCTGATCGACATCCATAACATTGTTTGGGTTTCTTAGAAAAAGAATGACATGCTGGGATAGAATAATATCACGAAAATACTCTTCATCTCAACTCTGACCATTTGGCTTCAGCACCCACATGAGCTTCTTTGCAGTAAACAAAACAAACACACCAACACAGTTTGGACTTTTTAATAATTCGCGATAATGTTCATTGTCATCGATTTCATCTGGTGTTGTGGCCCACACTCGATCATTTTGGTAGTTAGGCCGACGTGTTACGTAAACAAAAAATTCATCGGAGACAGCTAAATGCATGAAATCATCCACATCCCACTCTTCAAGATAATGGACACACCACATTCTGTCATCGATGTTAAGTTGAGTTTTTCTTGGCTTTGGAAGTTCATGCCAAGGCTTTAAACCTTGCCTCTGACGGTACAGTCGAATGATCTCACCACTAACCATCCATCTTTCCTCTTAACACTTGGATCTCTCTAGAAAGTTTAGCACAGCTGTTTTTCCGCTTATGCGTACCGCTTTCAATGATCTCCTTTGTTTTCTGAGAGAGTGGCAAATTTGGGCACCCAGATTTGGTTGTATCCATTTCACATTCATCTAAAGTTTTATTCCAATTTCTTTTGACGAAGTCCTCACTTCTTCGCAACTTTTTGGCAACCCATGAACGTGTTATAAAGGTGGCTCCAGCATCACGAGCTTCCCGAAATGTTATTGCTCGTATGCGATCTATCACACGTTGCCTCTCCGAATCACCAATTAATTGAGAAGTCATTATATTATCACTTTATCAGCTAGAGTAATTTTAATACCTGCAATAAATAAAGAATTTTATATATTTTTACAATCACTAAAAACTATTTCGATATAAGTAAACATGTAAGCTGCAAATGGTGGGGCTAAGGTTTTTTGGAACCCCTTACTGTATATATGGGATCCTTGCGCAGCAAAACACCCGAAACACAACTTACGGGGGCACTGGGCGGAGCGAATTTGTTACTAAAACCTTCCTTAGTTCTCCATTGTGTATACTAAATTTGGTGCAGATTATCCTAGCCGTTTAGATAGAACTTACAGACATCATTTTCTCATATATATATATATATATATATACACACACAGGGGTGTAGTCGAGGGGTAACGCGGTATAACGGTTATACTTCCTAAAATTTCAGTGAAGCAGCGTTATACTACCTACTGCAGTAGCTATAGCTGAACGCTGAGAACTTACGGACATTTATCCACTATACGTAACTGTAGTATCTACTATATCACTATGAAACTGCATTATATCGTGTCCATACGACTGATACGAGTATCTATATTTGTGTGTTTTATTCAAATTAAATGTAACTAGAGCATGTACTGTATTTGTAGTTTTATTTACTAAATATATATTTTTTATTTTCGAATTAACTTTTACTATTTTTATACAGTAATTGTTTTGTGAAACGCTCTATTAAAGTTTTGCTTGTAGCGTTACCCTTCCTAAAATTTTAGGACTACACCACTGTGTGTGTGTATATATAATATATATATATAATATATATATATATATAATATATACACATTCAACTGCAAAGAACACGCAGTATAAATAACGTAAAGAACGACGCTTGTATAGGAGATATTCCGCGCAAGACGAGAGAGAGAGAACGAAACAAATGAAAAAATGAGGTAACCACCCTGGAATCGAACCCGGGATCTTCCGATTGCCGGTCAGATGCGATACCATTACACCATGGGCCTCACTCTTCCAAATGCCGTAATTCTTCCACATACTCGCAGAAACCAATGCTCCAAGGGGGCACCTCCCGCATGCCGTAACATTATATACATTCAACTGCAAGAACACGCAGTATAAATAACGTAAAGAACGACGCTTGTATAGGAGATATTCCGCGCAAGACGAGAGAGAGAGAACGAAACAAATGAAAAATGAGGTAACCACCCGGGAATCGAACCCATGGTGTAATGGTATCGCATCTGACCGGCAATCGGAAGATCCCGGGTTCGATTCCCGGGTGGTTACCTCATTTTTTCATTTGTTTCGTTCTCTCTCTCTCGTCTTGCGCGGAATATCTCCTATACAAGCGTCGTTCTTTACGTTATTTATATTGCGTGTTCTTTGCAGTTGAATGTATATAATGTTACGGCATGGGGAGGTGCCCCCTTGGGGCATTGGTTTCTGCGAGTATGTAGAAGAATTACGGCATTTGGAAGAGTGAGGCCCATGGTGTAATGGTATCGCATCTGACCGGCAAGCGGAAGATCCCGGGTTCGATTCCCGGGTGGTTACCTCATTTTTTCATTTGTTTCGTTCTCTCTCTCTCGTCTTGCGCGGAATATCTCCTATACAAGCGTCGTTCTTTACGTTATTTATACTGCGTGTTCTTTGCAGTTGAATGATATAATGTTACGGCATGCGGGAGGTGCCCCCTTGGGGCATTGGTTTCTGCGAGTATGTAGAAGAATTACGGCATTGGAAGAGTGAGGCCCATGGTGTAATGGTATCGCATCTGACCGGCAATCGGAAGATCCCGGGTTCGATTCCCGGGTGGTTACCTCATTTTTTCATTTGTTTCGTTCTCTCTCTCTCGTCTTGCGCGGAATATCTCCTATACAAGCGTCGTTCTTTACGATATATATATATAGGGCAAAGTCGTGGCTAATTCATAGAAACACTTCCTGTCGACCAGCAAAGTTAATCGACATTGGGTTGGATATTGGTTGTATAGGAGATCGTCCTTTGCGTCCAGATTATGTCGCTGTAGGTTCCCTCGATCATATGACCTTAGATATTGTGAAAGAGGTTAAGCAACCCCATGACAAAAATTTTTGTTTTGAAAGTTTCAACTCTTAACCTCGTTTTTAATGACCTGACGTCAGAAATGAACTCGCACACAATTTCAATGCGTTTCCACAATGTTTAATGGTCGCCACTCGATGTTGGAATCTGAATGCAGAGTTTTGGATCTTCCCCCAAACTTTAAATTAATTTTATTATTTTTTATTATGAAAAGCTAAATTTCCAGTACAATATAATGAGGATGAATACAAAAGTATCACATACTGTACGTGTGTCTTATCGGTCAGTACCAGAAGCTTCTCAGCAAACGCCACATTCTTTCGAATTTCTTCTACCATCGTCAAATGTGTCCAGCCTTCAAAACAACAGTTCATCATTGTTGCAGGTTTGTTATTGAAGAAGCCCTTATATTCTGATAAAATGTAGCCCTCGATAACTCAGAAACAAAATGCTATTAACCGCCTGGAAACTGTATCAAAATACTAACAAAAACTTGGAGGATCAGCTTAAAAGAAGAAAGAGAAAGAATTCTCAGGCATTGTGGATAAAATACATGTATTTGATATTGGTCATGAAAGACCGATCAAAATATGATAGGACTAGGAGACAAGAGTATGGGAGGTTGTTAATCCTAAATTTTGCTCGGGACAAGAGTAAAATTTGTAGACACCATTTCTAAGCACGATTTTATATTTTAATTTTTTTTTCGAAACATCTTACCCGCCTGTACACCCCCCTGAAGGCATACATATGTGTATTTTCTGTTTTTCTGCTATATAATCGATATTTATTGCCAGATGTGCTTTGTAGTATGTCCTTTTAGCCCTGTTCAAAAATCAACTTTGTCTTATTTTCATAGGTTTCTGTACTTTTCCCCATGCTTTTTGACCTGAAAAGGCCGGAAATCACAACCATTTTGACCTAGGTTGTTGGGAAGCATTGCCGCATGGAGCTTAAATTTTTCTACCTTGAAATCGGCCAAAAGCACCAGTTCCGGGGTCCCTTGAATCATGTTTTGCACTATAACTTTTTATCTAAACAAGATAGAGCAACAAAATAGGCACCAAATTAAAGTGTTTTTAATCCTCTTTCTAACTTATACAATTATGATAGTCTTGGAACAAGAAATGGCACATTGGTACATACAAAGATTTCAGAAATATCACAAAATTCGTTTTCTCACACTCAAGGCAGACAAGGCGCCTTATTCATGACACAAATTTGAGATTAACATTTTGTCACAAGTCTAATCGATCAAGAAGTGAAAGCATTACATGATGATTAATTTCATAATGACATTTACACAGTCAGTCAGTTGTTGAGAGTTTGTTTCTTGAAGCTGTCAAAGCGGCGTCTGTTGAACTCCACAGCTTGAAGGAGATAGTCCCTTTGCTTGGCATCTGTTGTTATGACATTTGCAAAGTCGCTCATCATCTTGACACCACGTTCAGCAATGTCATTCACCGCTTTCAGATTCTTAACATAGTCCAACGCTTTTCTGTAGTCCTCATTCTGTGGCCAAGACGTGACAGGTTCCAGAAGCCACTCGGATCCAATGTTCAGTGTGTCCAGCAGGAAATGTGATTCTGGGCCAATGAGATCAACCAGGGTGGTCTTAGCTGTGACTCTCTGGAATAGAGGCTTTCCTGTTCTGAAGCTGTCTGGCTTCTCAGTGGCATGTAACTGGGCAGCAATGTCGTGCTTCAATGTGTCACTCAATCTACTGCTGAACAGGGCAAATGGCACGACTTCCTGCGTCAGGTACCATTTGTGGTTTTCCATCTTATTAAGTACTGCATCAGCAAGCTCTGGGTCAGTTTTCTTGTACTTCAACATGTCCTGGATTAGACTTAGATCATTCACGGGAGCATCTGCAGCAGACATTGACATCATCCATACAGGAGTGTAGAACAGCGCAAGGAAGGTGTTGAGTCTTTCCAGCTTTGATACAGTGTCTTCGTCGTACTCAAGTTGATCTGCAAACATCAGCATTTTCATGGAGTACAGGTTTCTGGCCATCCATCTGGCCTGATGAATGGCGCCTGGTCGACTCCAGTGAATACCTCGAGGAGGCGTTCCTCCAAGAACAATGACTGTCAGTTCAGCCATTTCCCTGTAGTCGGCTCTTGGAAGCCTTTCTGCTGTTAGAATGTCTTGGAGTATTTCTTCACTGTTCTTCTTCTTTTCCTTCAGCCATTTGCTGTTGATAGCCAGCATCTTTGGGTTTTCCTTGGACAAGTCCGTCGAAACATCTTTCAGATGCTCAAACCAGGGATTATCTGGCCCCTTCACCTTCCCAAACAGCTTCTCCCAAACTGCTCCTACTAGGATTTCCAGGATGTGATGTCGACAGGCCAGATAAAACCCCTTTTTTTCAGCATTTTCTCTAGCAGTTTGGCAGCTCCTCTGTGAACTCCACTGTTACTGGATGTAGTGTCAAAAACAAGGGCAGTAACATTATCCGTAAGTTCCCATGTCTCCAGTAAATCCATTGAAGCCTCAGCCTGAGCTGTGCCAGAAGAATTGTCGATGACAGGTACTCCCAATAACTTTCCTTCAGTGTATGAAGGTGGACCAGACACTAGCACAGCTAAAGTCTCTGAGGTACTTCCAGGTTCACTGCCCAAGACATCTTTGAGCAATTTTCCATCCCAGTGTAAGGCAGCGTACTGTGGGGGTTTTTCACAAAACTTGGACATGTGACTCTGGCTGATATTATACCTGGACAGCATTCTGTTGCGACGTGTTGTTGAGGTTGAGATGACGAAGTTATCCAGATCAGCCCCTCCAGCTTTCAAGGTGGCAGAAACCATGGCAGTAACTTGATTGTCTGATAAACCAAGACGATCAGCTGTATTGCAGATGACATCACATTCTATGACCTTCCTTGGAAACGTCAAAGTCACACTAGTCACAGTGTCTTGATGGTGAGAACATCCAGGACGAGGCTGATGGTAATCCATGTCCTCTGTGTTAGCGTCGTTGTCAGTTGAGTCACCCCAGGTAATGTCATCCACATGAACAACTGCCTCTTGTTCTGCTGCAGCTGTAAAATAGTACAACATGTTAAGACAGTAATTGTTAAGTACATGCTAAATATCGCAATGGAGTAAAACTTAAAACTTTTTGTAACGTTCAAAGTAATTAGTTTTACCTTGTTCTTGTCTATGCTGCAGTCTTTCATTCCTCGCTGCTTGCTGCAGGGATCTTGTCTCAAAAATCTTGTCATGACCAGACATATGACCTTTCCTCTCAGTCTTTTGGTCTTCGTAGAACCTGATATCCTCATCTTTCTTCTCTCTGGATAACAGTCTGTTGTTCTGTATTTCCTGGATTGCATCTGGAGCTCCTATATCGAACAGGCTGTCTAATTCCAGCACAAATGCTCCTCTTTTTCCTCCAGGGTTACTTGCTCTTCCTTTGCTTTTCACCAGAGCACGATGTTTCTCATGTAGTTTCATGAAGAGCTTCATTGCGTTGTACTTGGTCATTGTCTTGATCCTAGCCATCTGCCAGAATGGGATGATAGATTCAACTGTTTCATATGCAAGGTCTTGAACCATGGGCCTCCCTGCATTTTCCGGTAAATTCTGAAGATTAAGGAAATACTGGAACGCCTGTCTGTTGGTGGGAAGCTGGGAACCACTGATAAAAGCTGAAGGGTATCCAACCAGGAAAGTTTCAGTGAGAGATCTGGTAGATGGCCCAGTTGACACCTGCCTGTGGACAGTACGTGGAGGTTCTGAGATATCAACTGTGCGCCCACGGAGCTCCCTCAGCTCCTTGCTTAATGCCATTGTGAAGTTGTAACTTGTAGATGGTTTTCTAGATTCTGATTGAGTTTCTGTTGTTTCCTGAAAAATGATAGATAACACTGGGAACACAACTTTTGGTGACTTAGATGTTAGACCTGTTTCTGGGTATATTGAGGTCGCTGATTCTAAAAATGACATTAGTTTTTCTCCATCAGCTCTGCTTATCAAGATATGATATATATCTATATATATTTCTATATAATGTATATAATATTATATAATTGCTGACTGGCAATCACTGTTGTTGTCAATTGAATACAAAAGTATGATGAATGTCAGCAAAAATAGTGTATTAACATCAAACAAGCATAAGGTACGAAAAATATTTCTTAAAGTCAAACAAGCTTGAGACACGAACGGCAAAAAAAGTTCTTTCATTGAGACATCTCACATAAACCGCGTTTCTGAGATTTCTTGCGATGAGATGTGCCAGGACATTCGCGCTGGATGCTCCAGCAGTAATCTGCCATCATGTGAGTATCCCATCGTCCGCGGTACCGTTCTTCCATGGCCCTTAGTTCTTGGTGAAATCGTTCACCCTGTTCCTCGCTTAGATCACCGAGGTTATCTGGGAAATGATCCAAATGACTGTGGAGGTAATGCAGTTTGATGCTCATTTTACAGCCAAGTTTACAAAAAGAAGAGAGCATATTCTCCACTAGTTCACCGTAGTTATCGGCCTTATAGTTCCCAAGGAAATTCTTCACAACCATACTAAACGATGACCACGCACGTGCTTCAATGTTGTCCGTTGAATCTTGGAAACGCGGGTCTTTCATGAGTTCCCGGATTTGCGGTCCATCGAAAATACCTGCCTTCAGCTTTTCCATGCTCAGCGCAGGAAATTTTCTACATATGTAGCCAAAACACGTCCCATCTCTGTTCAAAGCCTTTATAAATTGTTTCATCAAACCTAGTTTGATGTGCAGTGGTGGCAATATGATCCTTTCTCTGTCAACCAAAGCTTCTTTGATGATATTTTTTTTTCCAACCACCATGTTCTCTCTCAGAGGCCACTGTCTTCTCACCCAGTGTTCATCTTTAGCTCTACTGTCCCAGAGACATATAAAGCACGGGTACTTGGTGTACCCGCTCTGCTGGCCCAGGAGAAAATTCACCATCTTCAGATCCACACAGATCACCCATTGGTGGTCTCGGTATGATATCTTTTCTAGGACTAGGGCGACTGTGCCGTGCTCTTCTCTCATACCGACTGAGTGACCAATTGGGATTGATCTGTATCTGTTGCCGTTGTGTAGAAGAACACATTTTAGGCTCCATTTGGAGCTATCTATGAATAACCGCCATTCACTTGGTGTGTATTCCGATATGCCCATTTTAATCAGCAATCCACGCACATTGTTGCAGAAAACTAAATCGTTCTCTTTTGAGAAGAAGGGCAGTAAATCCTTTTCTCTGTCGCGATATAACATGATTTTGGTTCCCGGCAGCAGTAAATTTTTTTCTCCCAGCCTGGAAGCTAACAATTCAGACGATTTCTTCGAAAGACTTAAGTCCCTTATGAGGTCGTTTAATTCGTGTTGACTAAAACCTTCTGCAACTGATGACGGTCCTTCGAAATCACTGTCATTTTGCCCACATATGCTTTCTTTGTCAGTAGCAGATTCATCATCTTCTTGAGGGAGCTCTGGAAGATGGCTGAATGATGGGACAGGTATCTCATCTGAATGTGAAACAGTCCGTCTAGCTGAGTCTATGTCAGGATACGTCCATTTACTCCGGTTACGTCCATTGATGCCCTTTATATTCACCAAACAAAAGTAACAGTCATCACTGTGGTTTCTCTGTTCTCTCCATACCATTGGTATACCAAATTTCAGGCACCTCCTCTTTCCGTTGGTCCATTGCCGCAGATGCTCCGTACACGTTTTACACACAACATGAGGAGCCCATGGCTTATCTTGGTCCCCTAGTTGTACTTTGAAATAGGCAAAATAAGCTTTTTTCACAAAATCAGTAATAGTTTTTCTCTGTTCAATGAACGTGTACTCTCCGCAGATAAAACAAAACACATCTGGATGATTTAAACACTTTCTTCGTGATGAAGCCATGTCAACACCTGTAACAGGAAAGAATTCACGTTAGTACATGTACAATACACATGCAAAACAGCAACATCAGCAAAATCATAGCTACAATTTAATTATACAGATGCATTTAGATTTACGAGCAACTCATAATACCGTTCCAGAAGGGTAATAAAGTAGGTAATGACGTATGCAATATCTCAAAAACTAGAGCTGCTAGAACAAAATGGATGATATTTTCTGAATCAGTGGCATGAAAACATCCAGAATAAGGTCTAAAATCTCAGGCACCAAGAAAAAAATTTTTTTTTGTTCCCCAGTGTAATTATTATTATTATTATTATTATTATTAATTATTATTTATTTATTATTATTATTATTATTATTATTATTATTATTATTTATTAATTTTATGCTCTTTCATTTGATACCTAATTTGTTGCTCTATCTTGTTTAGATCAAAAGTTAAAGTGCAAAACATAATTCAAGGGACCCCGGAATTGGCGCTTTGGCCGATTTCAAGGCAGAAAATTTAAAGCTCCATTCGGCAATGCTTCCCAACATCCTAGGTCAAAATAGTTGTGATTTTCGGCTTTTTCAGGTCAAAAAGCATGGGAAAATGTACAGAAACCTATGAAAATAAGAAAAAGTTGATTTTTGAACAGGCCTAATGTCCTTTATAGGGTTTTCAGGGTCGCAGAACACGAATACGCATTCGTAATGGAACTTTGAAAAATCATTATGGCGTGAATCCAAGGTGGCGGTCAAAATCACAAATTTTTGGGCATTTGAAAGTGAAATGTGGATGTAAGTACTACAAACATCCATTATACTATATTTAATTAGGGGTTTCCGACAACACTGAACAGAATCATGCAGTTGACAAGGTATTTGTGAGAACTAATACAGTTAAATCATGAACTTTCAACCCATCTGAGACCACCAAGGACAATAAGAAGAGTGCTAACTGCACGAAGACCGATTTCAAGATGACTTTCACACATTCTATATTTGTATAAAGATCATAGTATATTACCATACACGCATATTGTTCATTTCAGTAATGTATCTACTGCATGGTTAAACTCACTGATTGTGACCTGAGCTATACAGCTGACACTGCTGAGATAAAGCTTCAAATTAGTGGAATATGTTGAGAGAAGCAATTTTCTGTAGTCCTTCATTAGACGAAATATATCACTAGTCTTTGGCACGGAAAGAGCGGTATCTCGTGCATATCTGACTTCGAGATAAAGACGGTTCAGCTTCTGCGAATCGTCCACATTTGATTCTTCGAGATAATTATCCACTTGCTCACTAGCCGTGAATGGCCCTCCTAGTCTTTTTAATTCTTCCAGGTCTCTATTTCTCCTGCAGTCTACAGTGACATTCACAATCTCGTTAGTCCGTAATCCTTGCTTCTGTAATTGTTCTTGTCGTACGCTCCACTCTCTCATTATTTCCAGAATTTTGCAGTTCCAATTTTCCTATAGTCTTTGAAAGACCCTGTTGGTTGTTTTTGAATCAACGCAAGAGATGATTTAGCTTTGACCTGAGCTGCCGACGCGCACGCGAGTGGCTTGGCGCCTCTTCTGCCGAGTTCATAGTTGATGAACCCTACACTGTGCTCAAAATCCAAGTTGTGAATTGGCGCCTTTCCAGTTTTTCACAGTCCATTTTTGAGAGAGCATGTTCCACTGATTCGTCAAATTCTCCGAATCCAAAGATATCTCCCTTTTGTTTCTGAAATCCTTCAGCAAGCTTTGGCAATATCATACCCAAAACCTTTGTGACTTCAGTACTCATTTGGAGAGCTGTAGCTTTGATAGCATTGCAAACATCGGTATTTCTTTACTATTACACCGGTCTCCGGTAGAAAGTTTTAAAAGCTGGTTTTCAATGTTAAAGACATGACTTAAATATGGGTATAAAAATAGGTTAGGTTAGGTTAGGTTAGGTAAAAAAGGGTAAAAAAGGGTAAAAAAGGGTAGAAAGTTTTAAAAGCTTTAAGCTTCAATAACTCTTTAACAAATCATTTGCGACGGAAATGCGTATAATTTTTTAATTCAGTACATTGAAAAACATTAAAAACCAGCTTTTAAAACTTTCTACCGGAGACTGGAGCAATAGTAAATATTTACCCAAATATCATCGTCATATCGTGTTTGTTGGAATCTTTCAACAGACACAAATTCAAGTGCCGTCGTATCCACTTCCAACAGTTTAGCCGGATCAGTAGAAACGAGGTCTTGGAATAACTGTTGGAATGCTGGAATTAGCTTTGAATAATTTGTACTGGTCGATATCATCAGTGAAAGGAACGGCTCCACTAAATGAAGTCCAATAGAGCTCCAGCCGTGTACACAACTCTCAAGAAGTCCAGATTCAGGAAGCATCGTATGATGCAGGGCAATTGATTCGTCACATGCTCAAATTTTCCGAGAAATGTTCCCACATCGTCAACGTCATATATGGTTATGGCACATGTCAACGTCAATCTGTTGAAACGTTCATCTTTTAGACTTACAGATTTGTTTCGCTTCGGCGCGATATGAGCGTCGAAATCGTTGGCTTTGTTCCACGGTTTGTGGTCAAAGTCATGATTTATCAATCTGGTTATACATTCCAGCGCTTGTTCGGTCACACTCGAGGATGAAGTTGTGGCATTGACGAGAAAGCTGGAATATATTTCATCTCGCCCAATGGCATTTTCTATTTCGGTCCATTGTTTAGTGATCACTCGACTGAACATGAGAGTTGGGTGGCCATTGCAAAACAAATGATCCGGGCATGTTCTGATTCTAACTTCGCGGCCACCATTTGTTCGACAGAGATTATGAGATGTCTGATCAGTGATCACAAAGTCTATCTTTTCAAACAATTCCTTCGAACTAACTCCGCTAGCTGCTTCCAGTATGTTCAACATGGCAACTTTCAAATCCGCCAAGTTCTCTCTACTTTCCGTAGCAATCGGAAATGTCGGGAGAGGTCTGTATTTTCCATTTACCATCATTCCCTGCACCGAGAAAGAACCAGCTCCCTGTTTTTTCGAACCATCAACAGAATAGGTAACTACAGACTTTTGATCTGATTGCACGATCTCTTTCGCAATTTCATGCAATGCTAGCGCTTCAATGTTCTTTCCGGCTTGTCGAATATTGCTAGACTGTGGTAGAGTGTCTAGGTCTACTAAGTCTGGCGATTCGTCATGAAATTTCTATTTCCGACCAAATAGTTTATTGCCAACAATCACTATGGCTCCCACAGCTTGACTATCTCACACGTGATGAGAACTTTTGAGCTGGTCCATTGCTTCGTAAACCTCGGGCCTTACTTTTCTGACACTTTCTCTTATGTGCTGGTACTATGGCGGCAACTCATCCTTTTAAATTTTTTTTTGTCTAGGGGACAGCTTACGACGCTTCTGACCCGTAGACGTGGAAGGCTCATCTGATTCTGATGTGCTAATTTGGAAGTCACTATGATTCGGATCATCCTCAGATAGTTCACTGAAGCTTTCAGCTGAAGCCATTTCTTTATTTCTCGCTCTTTCCATCTCTGCTTCCTCTCTCATTCGCTCCAAACTCTGCAGATCTCTCTTCCTGCGTTCCATGGTCTTATTCCATTTTCTGTCGACAAAACTCTCGCAAAACATTTTTCTGTCATGTCTTTGGTCTTCCAGAAAGTCCCATTCTTCTCGAGTCATTTTCACACCATAAAAATTTTCTAAGCGTTTTCTTACTTCATCGTCTGCGCAGAAGATATCAAAAAGTTCTTTCGCTTTTTCGTTGAAATCTTCAACTTTTTATAATAGTTGTCGTTTCGGCGGTTTTTCTGGTCTGAACTAATTTGATGAATCTTTCATACAGTTCCAAAATTTTCAGTTTGATGCGTTTAGTGGTTACCAGTGGTGAGCTGGACCCGGTTCGCACCGGTTCGCGCGAACCGGTTGTTAAAATCTTTGAAAATAAGAACCGGTTGTTAACTTTTTTGCTGGACGCTGAAGAGAGCTCTCAGAAGCAGAAAGAGGTTTTTCGGTGATGAATATTATTTGTAGTGATAGAAGAGCAAGTTTAACAACTAAACACATATCATGCTTTATGATCATCAATTTGTTGGGGAAACCATTAAGCTTCTGGAACCCGTTAACATATGTCAAATCATGGATGAGAAGTCATCGATCCGCTTTAGATACCAGAGTTCGTGTATCCAAAACGACAGTTTACGGAGAAAACCAAGAAGCCATTTGGAAATTATTACCGTAATAAGTAATAATAAGGTACGTAAAAATTTTTAAATTTAAAAAAAAATAAATTTAAAAGCATAGATGTACTGTATTTATGTTTTGCCTAATAATTCATTATTGCTAAAGTTGACTGAGCAATTTAATTTTAACTATGTAGATAATATGATTCATCGGTTTTTATTAAATAATTCTTCTTTTCTGATTTCATTAGAAACGTCTATTTCTCTAATTAACCATACTAATTAATTGTCATGCAGTTATTAATACCTAGCTGAATCATAAAATGCAGACACTTGAAAAAGGCAAATAGCGAGATAATTAATTTAATTAAAATTGCGAAAGGGTGGGGTGGGAAGGGTTGTCAATTTTTTATTGCCGAATTCAGAATTTTTTATACAGAACCTGGTGGTTAAAATTTTGGCAGCTTAGCGAACCGGTTGTTAAAATTTTGGCAGCTCACCACTGGTGGTTACTGTATATATATATTACAAAAAATCCAGTGTTCTTGAAGGACGTCCGCAAGAATTCCGGCTGCAACTTCCTTTGACCTCTCAGTTTTACCGGCTCTATCCGGTCGAAGTAAGTACATGTTTTCCAAAATGTCCTTTTTCGTTGGAAGCAAGCCATTTGAAAAGTCATCAGTTTCTATGTAGGTTGTTGAACCCAAGGTCTTCTGGGCGGATGAGCGTGTACTTGGCGTCCGAGCGTAGCACATTGTTCACTCAGGTGTGAAGTCTGAAAATAGAAAAAAAAAGTTGCATCAGACTGGGAAACCTTTCGGCATGAAATGGGAGTCTTAGGGAATAAATAAAGGCACATACAACAATGTAATGAAAGCACAGTGAAGCATAATAATATGTTCGGTCCCTGAAACCAGCATTAGTTGTGGTGTTTGGATGTTGGTCCACTATGTGTCACTTATGTGCTGATGCTAATCAGGCTGACAACTGGACAGTGTGGTATGAAAGGTGATCGTGTCTGTGTTGTATGTGTGCGTTAATACATTCCTTAGTATATATCATAACATTAGGGATCCTGTCATCCATGACAATTTGATGAAAAATGGAGATTTTTGGCCACCATATTAGATTTTCAAAATTCTGAGTACAGATTCGTGTTCTCCGACCCCGTAAACCCTATAAAGGACATATTACAAAGGAAATCTGGCAATAAATATGGATTATATAGCAGAAAAATACAATAATACACATACGTACACTTTCAGGTGGTATGTACATGGGGGTCAGAGGGGTCAAAAATCAAAAATCGTTTTTGACTCGAGTTTCACTATTGGTGGTCCATATTTTGAGGGAGTCCTCATTTAGGAATTCCAAGAAATTCAAAACAACAACCCCCCCTAACAAGAGGCATCCATCAGGAAAACTACACAAGAGAAAAGAAAAACAGTACGTTTCTTGAAAAAAGGAAAAAGGAAGCAAAAGAGATGAAGCAGCAACTATTAATGTAAGCACCGGGAGCATGACAAGTTCCAGCAGTAAATCGGACGTTGATAGTGCTGAATGGGATACAGTGATGGACAGTGATGGACGCAGGGATGAACGAATCAGCAAATTCATTGAAGCGAGTTCTAAGCCGAACAGGCGAAAAGAAGTCTGTGAAGAGGGCCTTGTTGAAGGCCTTGTTTACTTAGAAGAAAGAACATTATCGATAGACAAGTTACTTGCATACTCGTCGCCTGGGAAGACCTTCCGACATACCAGAACGCTAAAAGGACAGCACAATTACTGAAAGTTGTGAATGATACCGCGTGAGAGAGGTGTCAAATAATGTCCAACTTTAATGAGCTCCCAACTAGAGATGAAGAACAAAAGCAGTTCGTGCTCCAAGTTGTTTAACATTACAAGGAGATTTTTAAGGATTCTTAAAAATACTCCCTTCCAGAGAAGAAATCAGTGAAGTTTTTTCATGCAGGAAGGAGGGGCCAAAGGCGAACGCCTGCTAATACGCTCCCCATACCCTCCCCACCATAGAAGAAGGAGAAAACCGAAATCAGGGTACAGAGTTTTCGAGATACCTGGACAACCTGCGTTTGAAAGCTTGGATGTCATAAACAGGGGAAAAGGTGGATTGAGGAAGGTTGTTCCAGAGTTAATCGGTTGAGTAGGTGAGAGAATAGAATACCGATTAACTCTTACATTAGAGAGTTGTAAAGAAAAGGGGTGAGAATATGTCGAAAGACTGGTACTGTAAGTTCTTTTTATAGGAGGAGGCATGCAGTAAGAGAGTTGAGAAGAGCGATAGTAATGAGAGTGTGAGGGAACATTGCGGCGAAGAGAGAGGGATTAAAGATAGTTAGTAATAGGCGGAGAAGTGATGAGGCGAAAAGGCTTTTTCTCCATCCGGTGAAGTAGAGCCGTGTGGATTGAGCCAGTAGTATGGCCGCGTTTGGGGAGAAGAATGTGGATCAATTTGAAAATTTCCCCATCACCGTCCTTCATGATGGTTCCCCCTCTCTAAGGGGTTTTTCATGGTCTTTCATAAGAAAAAATTTTAAAATTTTAAAAAATAAAAAAAATGAAAAAGGATTCATCCTCGCCTTCCTTCACGAGAAAAAATCCTCCTGTGGGGTTCGTTCATGGTCTTTCATGGGACAAAAACAAAAACAAAAAACAAACATTCGAGTAGGGAAAGGCAGCGTTCCGGCGCGTTCCGTCTTGCTCGTGAGTGTATATATATATATATATTATATATATATATATAGGTAAAAACTAAATAGCAGAGTAACCTTATGACTACAGAGTTTGACACTCAGTTTTGAACCTTATACCCTTAAACAATAGAAATGAAAACTTAAAATAAATATCTGAAAAGGGGATTAATAGTCAGAAATAGAATCATACAAGAGTATGTATGGACCTCAAAACATGAAAGTTGCGTTGTATTCTCAAAGCGTATTATTATAATTTAATACCACATCACCTCTTCGAGTTTAGTTCAATCCCATCGTTTTCGTATGTTAACTAATGCGAACATCACAAAAAACAAAATCAGGTTAAGCACATTTAAAATAAAAAACAAATTCGTTGCTTAATATCTGTATTATGAAAAATAAAATGAAGGTTTATTATTTTATTTTAAATAAATTAATTTCGCTCTTTTATTAAGGGAAACTGACCTATTTTCATCCGATCTGAAGCTCAAACACAAACATTTTGCACATTCACAATACATGCTTAATTGTTTATTTACTTTTAAATATATATTTTTCCGTTATTTACCTCGATATATAAATATATTCTGGTATGTGAACTAATAATTTTATGCACATCAAATAGTTATAAAATTGTGCGTTTAAAGAAATTTCTCTTTAAACGTTCAAGGCAACGTAATTTAAAATGTTTAATGATCTGCTATTTGTATGTACAGTATGTACTGATATTTAGACTATACATTTCGTGAATCAACACACCTAAATAAGCCGCGATAATATAGCCTTCCCCTCTCTATTGTGTAATTATATATACAGAGTGTCCCATAAGTCCGACATCATAGGAGAAATTCATATTTTTCTATTCTACAAACCATAATTTATGCTCGGAATGCCAATTTCCCGTCCACCATTCTGTTCAGTGACGAGGCTGTTTTTTATGGAAATGGTGAGGTAAATCGACAGAACACCCGCTACTGGTCTCAAAACAACCCTCACTGGTATACCTCTTCAAAGGAACAAGGTGCATCTCGGGTGATGGTATGGTGTGGCATTTGGAAGGATCGCATCATAGGCCCCCTCTTTTTCGATGAACATGTCACTCGAGGCACCTACCTACGTATGCTCAAGGAAGAAGCATTTCCCAGTGTCTTGAACGAAGAAGGAAATTTCCCAACATGGTTCCAGCAACACGGCGCTCCTGCACATTACAGCACCCAAGTAAGGGAATACCTGTACCAACAACTCCCTGGTCATTGGATAGGACGTCCAGGGCCTCTGGAATGGCCAGCTAGAAGCCCGGATCTCACGCCACTAGATTTTTATCTCTGGGGCCACTTGAAAGCGCTGGTATACGCAGAGAAAATTAGGAGTTTTGAACATTTGCGGCAGCGCATTATTGGCGCATGTAACACCATTACTCCTGACATCATTCACCGTGTGCTTGCTGACTGGGTATCACGTCTGAATTTGTGTATTGAAAACAATGGTGGACATATTGAGCACGTTCTGTAAATAAAAGCTTTTGTTTTGCTTTTTTTATTATTTTTCCTATGATGCCGGACTTATGGGACACCCATATATATATATATATATATATATATATGAAAATTATTTCACGAAAGTAACACGGAAAAATATTTATGATGAAAAAAAACACGAAGGAAAGGAAACTCAGAATGGTGCTCAAGCGCTTTCGTCTAATGACATTCTCTGGAACACTGAAGTAAATAAAGAGTTCGAGACTATATATTTGTCATAAAAAAATATATATATATATAATAAATATAGAAATAAAAATTGTGGGAGGAGCATACAAATTTGTAAGGAAAAACTACCAATTTTAGCACTTTGCCCTTCTTGTCTAAATCCGTTCTGAACGAATTCAAAACAACAGGACCAAATGGATTGTTTACAACCAATTTTATAGAAAATGCCTGAATTATATATAGGTCAGAGAAAAATAAAAAAAATATAAAAGTAATTTGAAAAATAAAAATTGTAAGAGGAGCATACAAATTTATAAGGGAAAACTACCAAACTTTTAGCACTCTGCCCTTCTTGTCTATGTCTGTTCTGAACGAAATCAAAACAACAGGATCAAGTGGAAAAACACCTTGCTCATGTCAAAGTTATTTGTAAGTTGGATAATAGCAGACTCAAGAATATTTCTATTAACAATATTGCTAGAGTGAAACAAAACTGAAGCATTATTCCAATCAGTACAGTGGGATAACTCTGACAAATGGACAAAAAGGGCACTGGACGACTGTCCCAGTCTAACGGAATATTGATGCTGTTTTACACGCGTGTGCAAATCCTTTCCCGTCTGACCAATGCAAAAGGAATCACATTGTTTACACCCAGTTTTATAGATAATGTCTGAGTTAGTACTTTCCATTTTAGTACTTCCATTTTTCCCAGGCTTTTTAGGCATTGCTAATGTACTTAAACTTTTGATTATTAATGTAGTATTTTCATATAACAATATTGTGAAAAATATCAGTTAAAAATAGCCCTACCAATAACTCAGGCATTATGTATAAAATTGGGTGTAAACAATGTGATTCCTTTTACATTGGTCAAACGTGAAAGGATTTGCACACGCGTGTAAAACAGATTCAATATTCCGTTAGAACGGGACAGTCATCCAGTGCCCTTTTTGTCCATTTTTCAGAGTTATCCCACTGTACTGATTGGAATAATGCTTCAGTTTATTTTTACTCTAGCAACATTGTTAATAGAAATATTCTTGAGTCTGCTATTATCCAACTTACAAATAACGTTAACATGAGCCACGGTCTTTTTCCACTTGATCCTGTTGTTTTGAATTCGTTCAGAACGGATTTAGACAAGAAGGGCAAAGTGCTAAAATTGGTAGTTTTCCTTACAAATTTGTATGCTCCTCCCACAATTTTTATTTCTATATTTACTCTTTATTTACTTCAGTGTTCCTGAGGATGTCATTAGACGAAAGCGCTGCAGCACCATTCCGTGTTTCCTTTCCTTCGTGGTTTTTTCATCATATATATATATACACATATATATACAGGGTGTCCCCAAAAAAATATATACTTTTTATAGCATCATATATTTTATAATTAAAAAAAAAAACAATATATTGTTATAGCAATTGCCAATGAAAGGTAAATTAGTAATCTAAGTGATCAAAATGTTATAGCGAGTTGTTTGCATATAAAATTTAATTAACTACGCCAAGTGCTCAAAATGTTCTCCGGCGGCATGAATGCACTTTTGAATGCGTCGACTAACTGATTCGCAGACATGGACTAATGTGGATGCTGTGATGGTCCCGCACTTTTCCCTAATTGCATCCTTAAGGTGTTCGAGTGTTGCAGGTCTTGTACCATAAACTGCATCCTTCAGATAGCCCCACAAGTAAAAATCAAGTGGAGTCAAGTCCGGTGAACGTGGAGGATACTCAACGCTTCCTCTTCGTCCTATCCAACGGTTAGGCAAC